>JAYKKI010000051.1:9967500-10567500 GCA_039881145.1 Druceiella hillmani
AATAATCATATAGAACGAACATATTTTAAAATCGGACGCATAGTTCCGAACAAATAAACAACTTTTTCGGCTTTATGTGTTAGTGTAAATAATAATTTTATTGAAATTTCATTAAAAATAAGAAAAAATAACTAATTTAAATAACCTTAAGAGTATAGTCAGATATATTTTAGACATGAAATTACGATGCCAACTTGTTTTTTTTTCGTCTGACTTTATTTATGATCAGTTTACTATAATTATTTGGCTCTTATTATATAAAGCTGAATCACAGATCTTTATAGTCTATTAGATGCTCCATCATTGCTTAATCATATCGAAGATATACTGAAAAATTTACGAAATATTGATCATCTATGCAAACATTTCTTAAATAATCCGTCAATCATTACAATTAGACGATCAGTATTTCGTCAATTAGTTAGTATCTCTTCAACATGATTGAACAATGATTGCGCACCTAAAGACCACCATAAAAGCGACAAGCAAGAGAATTCCGGCCTTTGAGTGTACCGAAGAAGGTTGCGAATCTCATGGGTTCAGAAATTATGCAATACTACGGTAAATCAGAACCAGCTTAGGAAGGCTATTTAAAAGGATTTTAAAAATTTTTTTTTATAGTTTTGAATACCATTTTTGCACCATAATTAAGTTCGTCTTTACTCACCTCGTGGGACAAACTTATAATTTATAAATTATTGAATAGAAATACTATGTGAATAAAATATTAAAAATTTTATAATTTATAAATAATTGAATAGAAATTCTATGTATTTATTTTTATTATTTATTGTAATTTTTTTTATAATTTTTAAATAGGCGAATAGAAACATTATTTAAATTAAAGGTTGAAACATTCATAAGTTGAAATAATTGAATAGAAGTACTATGTAATTTAAATATTGAAACTTTTATAATTTTTAAATAGTCGAATAGGAATACTATATACATCAAATGTGATTTTCATAATTTGTATGAAATTTTCATAATTTGTAAGTTGTTGAATAGAAATACTGTATTAATTAAATGTTGAAAATATTATAATTCGTAAATAGTTGAACAGAAATACTATGCAAATTAAATGTTTAAACTTTTATGTACACTTACAGAAAACTCGTAGTTGGAGTTCTATGCCTTCTTAAAAATTGTCTTATAAATTACACAATTTTTTTATACATAAGTCAAACCATCTCACGAAACTCCTCCATAAAACTCAGTAAGCTTTATCGAAAAATGTTTAATTGTTTCAGATATAATCGCAGTCATATCTATAATTTTATGCCATAAATTGAATATAACGTTATGCGAAGACTCCACCTTTTTTGAAGTCTGCTAAAATACGACATAATTACAAAGCGGTAATAAACATTTTCTCTCCTGAAAATTATGACTGATAAGATCTGTGATAGCACTTAATCCACTTTGTACTGAATTAGGCAAAGCAAATATCATGAGAGTTACAAAGCTTGATTAACATAGTGCAAGAATGATAAAGAGACAGAGTGTTTGAGGTCGCTAATAACTTTTCGCTAGTTACTTATACAACATCCTAGTCCCAAAATTCATTCACATAAATGTAACCTTTAACGTCCATATGCACCACACACGGTCAAAACTGTCAGTCGGACTTACTAACCGCTGAAAACGTATTTCTGTTTCTCATTAACTGTCAGTCGAGTCGAGACAAGAGTTTCCTTTACCGACCGTGCACTATTGCATTTCAATTGCTGAAGAATTCATACAAAATAGGTTTTTAACTGTCAGTAAAGCCGACTGTGAATCTTGGCCGTTTGTGGTGCATAGGGGCATGAGAGATTTTATTCAAATTAAATACCCTTAATAATTTCGTGTTGTATCTAAGGAAATGTACTACCAGTGGACACGAGAACCAAATTTTGCACAATTAAATATCTAGCAAAATATAGCCAAACAGCTTGTAGAACCTAGTTATAGTATACATACTAATAGCAAAGCCTAACTATTCATTTTACTTTCACCTATTAACGAAGCGAATTGTCGTCAGCGTGTTGTGTTGAGTTGAGTGCATGACCGCGCACTGCGAGGACCCGGGCTCGATTCCCGGCCGCTCATCGAAGCGGGACTGGAGAAGTCCAACCTTTCGAGGCTCTGGCAACCATTTTTCCATATGAGATATTCTTCATCTCATGGACACGACAACAAAAACAACAAACGAACTATTTATTTTATTGTCTTTAGATATTCAATAGTGCGTATGTGTGTGTGTGTATGTATTTGATAAAAATGGTCCTTATCTCACTGTTTCAACATTAATGCAAGGGTTACGTATTCTGCATTACACGCACACCGGGCTCCGCATGGCATCCTCAAAGCGATGCATTGCTTAGTGGCAAACCCCTTGTTTGGCTTCGAATATTAATCGATACGAATATTATTTCCCAAACACTAATATATATATATATATATATATATATATATATATATATATATATATATATATATATATATATATATAATTCAGTTTTTTTTTTCATGGAAGTTCTATTCATGATAAATAAACATGATTAAGAAGATGTTGCAAATAAAAATAAATTATGTCTTCTTAATAAAGGCTGATATTAAAAAAAAAATTATGGATTATTTTCGTTATACATTTTTGGGAGCAATCTGAAAAAATCTTGCAAATTAATTGACTGGCCATTTATATCCAAGACTAAATATAAATGGTCTCCCTAGCGTCTTTATAAGCACATTGCAAATTGTGCAGAATCGGAAACGTTCCTAACCATTCTATATATTTGTTCTTATTAAAGTTTATTTAATAATTTTAAGTAAATAACACATTTTACACATATCTTCATCAGACCTTACCAGAACAGTGTTCTTACCTTGTACTAATGCTCGCGCTTACTGCTCGTGCGAGACATACATCCATCACTCTGACAGGCCAACTCCCGTTCGCATATGTTTGAACCTTTGTGACTTGCTACTCGTAAATAACGTACACTGAAACTACAACAGTGCCAAAATACAACAGAAAAACAAACATCGCCAGACGCCCAGACAGCTCTCGGCTATTTAAATTGCAGAAGAGATTCACTAGACAAGGACTACAAGGTTATGTATTTTTAACAATGTTTCGCTTTTCCCGTTTTCCACTTAACTTACTATTTATATAAAATATAATTTTCATGCGATCATATTTAATGTTCTGCAATTGGAAAAAGGAGGTATGTGGCGTAGTCTTAGATAATCTTGATTCACCTAAGTGAAATAATTCACTGAAACTGAGTCAGTAAAAAGAACGAGTCAACTGTGGCTCAAAAACTAATAAATCAGTAGAACTGTGTCGATCGAGATACATATTTTATGTTCTACAATTGAAAAGATGGAGGTATGTGGCGTAGTCTTAGATAATCTTCATTCATCTAAGTGAAATAATTCACTGAAACCGAGTCAGTAAAAAAAACAAGTCAACTGTAGTTCAACGATTAATAAATCAGTAGTACTGTGTCGATCGAGATACATATTTTATGTTCTACAATTGAAAAGAAGGAGGTATGTGACGTAGTCTTAGACAATCTTGACTCACCTAAGTGAAATAACTCACTGAAACTGAGTCAGTAAAAAGAACGAATCAAATGTGGCTCAACGACTAATAAATCAATAGAACTGTGTTGATCGAGATACATATTTTATGTTCTACAATTGAAAAGATGGAGGTATGTGGCGTAGTCTTAGATAATCTTCATTCATCTAAGTGAAATAATTCACTGAAACTGAGTCAGTAAAAAAACAAGTCAACTGTAGTTCAACTATTAATAAATCAGTAGAACTGTGTCGATCGAGATACATATTTTATGTTCTACAATTGAAAAGAAGGAGGTGTGTGGCGTAGTCTTAGACAATCTTGATTCACGTAAGTGAAAGAATTCACTGAAACTGAGTCAGGAAAAAGAACGAGTCAACTGTGGCTCAACGATTAATAAATCAGTAGAACTGTGTCGATCGAGATACATATTTTATGTTCTAAGATTGAAAAGATGGAGGTACGTGGCGTAGTCTTAGACAATCTTGATTCACCTCAGTGAAATAACTCACTGAAACTGAGTCAGTAAAAAGATCGAGTCAACTGTGGCTCAGCGACTAATAAATCAGTAGAACTGTGACGATCGAGATACATATTTTATGTTCTACAATTGAAAAGAAGGAGGTATGTGGCGTAGTCTTAGAGAATATTGATTCACCTGAGTGAAATAATTCACTGGAACTGAGTCAGTAAAAAGATCGAGTCAACTGTAGCTCAACAACTAATAAATCAGTAGAAATGTGTCGATCGAGATACATATTTTATGTTCTACAATTGAAAATAAGGAGATATGCGGTCTAGTCTTAGACAATCTTGACTCGCCTAAGTGAAATAACTCACTAAAACTGAGTCAGTAAAAAGAACGAGTCAACTGTGGCTCAAGGACTAATAAATCAGTAGAACTGTGTCGATCGAAATACGTTGCAATTTATTTGACTCCGAATCAAATAGCGCTTACACTGTTTGACTCTAGATAATAATAGAAAGAAAGAGACGCAACAATTAATATTTGGGTTAGGTGCTTTTTACTCTTTCTGCATAACTCTTTCTTAGTTAAATAGAAAGGGATGCACCTATTACGAAAAATTAATGCATGCCAGAAAGTAAAGAATAACTCCACTAATTCAAATTCCGAGTGAGGCAATGAGTCATTGAGTCAACGCAATGCAAGTCATAAGCCCCCATCATTATTTGTTACACCGAAACGTTCCTAAATAAAACAATCAAATGAATCAATAAGATCCCAAACGAGTCGTTAAGCTTAATGAATCACCGTATTGATTCTTTTGATTCGCTCATTCACTTGTCACCCTCGCTTAACGCGGTAAAATATTACTTGATTATATTTGTTAGAAAGTCAGCGTTGAAACTGAATTTTTCAATGAATTAAACTTTCGGCCTTTTTTGAAGTCAGCTAAAATACTATATAAAGACAAAGTGAAATCAAACCACGAGTTGGGAAACTAAATGTAAATAAATTAAAGAATACAGTCAAAAATTTGCCTTTTGCTAAAATACACTGGGAAAGATGTATTTTAGCAAAAGGCAAATTTTTGATTGTATTTTTTAATTTATTTGCAAGTAAAATTAAATTAAACGTTACTTTGTATAACTAGATATGGCCTGTTTATAGTTTGTTTAAAAAAAATCGGCCTAATAAAATTCCCTATAAATTATGTTGTTGCGCTGTTTACTTTTAATTTAATAATTAAAAATTTTTATTCTTTAACATAAAAACGTTTATATTGACTGGTGTGGAGAGACAATCGCGCCCAAACGCGTGAATGTTTCTGTCGAAGTAATTTAAAACTTCAATAACTCAGCGAAAAATAGATGTAGTGTCGCCATTTTGGGCATTGAAAGCTGAAAATTGTGCCAGTACCTACCGCTTCAACATTCATTACGACCAGAGGTCGCGAACTGCACACACGCACAAATATACGATTTTTGGCGATTTGCGAAAGGAATTCAATTTATTTAAAAGCCATTTCAAATAATTTTATTATTTTCCTAAAAATTAATTCAGATATCCACATATCTCGAAAACATCTGCAAAATATTATTTTTTTAGCTTTTTATATCGTACTTGATTTATTCAAAAATATATTCAAAAGCAAAGCTAAATTTCAACCACTTATAATTTAAAAAAGACCTTCAAAACTGCATAGTATTGAGTTCAGATATATAAGATAAAAATAACACACTTCTACGGAGAAAATAAAAAAAAATACCCAACGAAATTTTTAATTAAACCGTCAATGAGACAAATGCGAAATGAAAAAGATTTTTTTTCAGATTTTTTAAGGTCAGATTATTTTACAAAATAGTTGCTATTCTTACGGAATGTGAATGCTATTTTTAAGGAACTCTGCAATAGCAAGATGAAACAGAGCATTGCTTCTACCTTGACATATTTTCTATAAACAGCTGTAACATACTAATCCGTGAAACTCGCAAGATACAAGTCAAGCGATACAATCATTTTGTCTAAAACGTATAATGAATGTCAATGTGAGTTAATTACATATATTTAGTTCCTTTAGATTGTGGTTTTATATTTAAAAAAACTGTCCAAATTGATAATTCTTTTTTACAATTATTCCTAAAAATTAAGTTTATAAATTCTTAACATTATTTATGTATCTTATTAACAGTCCTTAATATAGATATAATACATGCGCGTTTATAAAGTAGCTTTTATTTTTTTGTATTATAATTACAAATTATACTTAAAAAAAGACTACAAACATAATCACTTTGATGCACTGAATAATCTTAAGCTTTTTTTTGAATAAGTAAATTTTTTACTCTGTATTTAAAGCAACCATACTGGAACTGGATAATTCTTATTTATTGAAATTATCTACAAGACAATCGTACGTAAGTGGAAAATGACCGGAAAGAAAGAATGGATGGGTTTGAATATATTCTGACAATTTATTTTCTCGTCAATTTAGGATTGAGTTAGTTGCATAAATTGTTATGGAAGTTAAGAAATTTTACTTTTTAATTTAAAGTGAAAACGTGAATTATAAATTCCTATATCTACACATATAACAGAACGTTAAACATTTTATAAAATTTAAAATGTTTCTTTCTCTGCCTATTCATTTTATGTTTACAAGGACCACTGGACGGATTTTGATGAGGTTTAAATATTATGCATTAAAGTATCCTATGAATAAAATTACTTATCACTTCAACACAATGAATATAAAAATAAGGAAAAACATATTAAACAACACACAACATTTACTTTAAAATGCTATGAAACAATGGGTATTAACAACAGTTAATATTTTTATTACCTTTTTATTTTTTTGGCGCTTTGAAGACTAAAATATTAAAATAATGTTTAAAAAATGGCGAAATATATATGGTTTAACATCTCTTCTGATTGGTCACATTAGATGGCTCCAGATCTGAGTTAACTTGTGTAATCGAGGTCCATACGTTTCCGAATGTCTATTATCCATATGGTCTGCAGTCGATCACCACGTGTTCTTCGATTATCTAATTGCTCGTGTTAATTTGGATAATGACCTAAGTGGATAGAGTTTCCCGTTGATAAGACTGAAGAGGATGCGACTTATCTGTGTGGTCACAGCGTAACGTTGAATCTAGGCCGCTTGTTAGAGGTCAAAGATATGAATAGCCTGATGATGCAAACGTCAGCGGAAACGATGGATCAAATGCATTTTTTGCGTTTTATGAACATAAAAATAAGAAATAATTCGTTTCTTACCTTTGCGTATATACTTTATATTTCTTATATATATATATATATATATATATATATATATATATATATATATATATATATATGATGGGGCTTGATTTTATCGATTATCACGATATAATAGTTGAAAAATGGTCTTATAGATTCATTTAGTAATGACAGAAAAAAACTTTGGTCCAAATTTATCTTTAGAGATTCCCCTGATGGGATGCAATCTAAAATATGTATTGCCATCTCCTTGCTTGCGGAATTATTCTCATGACGATGTGATTAGTTTCTAACCTAAAGACACCATCACAACAATCTTTTTTAAATAATGTTATGTTCTTCATGTATTCACGACACGCCTTATATCGACTTGTTGCATTAAAAAAAATGTTATTGAACAAAAACACTACTACTGCCTAAACATAATGTTTAGGCATGATCGAGTAACAAACATACAAACATCCTTTGCATGGTATTAATATTCTGAGTGTACGAAATTGTGGGCAATATGCAGTCCAGGAATTACACCACTATACAAAAAATACGGATGTCAAATTTAATAACGATTTATTCGTCGGTTGCAGAGTTATTATGTGATATACATCCCATACTTAGGCAAGTAAATTTTAATAGTATGTACAACACCAGGGGCACGTCGTGTCAGGAACACTTCTAAATGCAAAGTGACCAAAAATGTTTTTCTCTTATTAAATATGTGTGTAAGATGGCTTTCTTAAATATTACATCACGCTAATTAATCTGTTTTTCATATCATTTATATGCTGCTAACCGAAAAAAAAAAAAATTTCACGTCACTTATATGTATACAATGTAAATCTTATATCGAAATATAAATCTTTATGTATGTTTGCTTATTTAAGTATTCGTCTATTGTTAAATAAATTATTTTGAATAGTTGTAGAATATGTAATTATTCAATATTTGAGTAGTCGACATGCTGAGTAGAGAAGTCAAAATTTGAAGCAGACGGAACCAGCGCATAGCTATTATTACATAACTAGCGTGACCCGTGCGAAGTCTTCGCATTATTTAATCCATTATGAAGCTCAGATGACAGATCAAACAAATATTTTACTAAAATTGACATATAGAGGCGCAAGTATCAAAAGCATTGAGCTAAAGCGCCACTTTATTTATACGTGAGTGGATTTGAAATTAAACAAAAATTTTACCGACCGTCAATCGTATTGACGTTGAGCCGTTAGATGGCAGCATTGCTGTTTTGTGTATATAATTTTAATAATTAATTAATTTGCAAAAACAATAGCAATAATAATTTTTTTAGTTGTGGATGCCGGTAGAGCAAGCAATTGTCTATAAAATTATATATAATTTATGTGGATTAGTTTTGAGGTTTTTTCTAAAAAGGGAGAGTAACATCTTAACCTTAGCGTATTAATATATATGATCATATTTTTATGTCTTCTTAACTATAATTTTTATTTAGTTACAGTGAACTGGAAAAAACATATTTTTCTATTATTAAATAAGTGTATAAAATTACTTTTTTTAAGTATTACATCACGCTAATGAAAATAAAAATTTTCTTGAAATCACTTATATGCATATGCAGCATCTTTTTGTATATTCATAAATATGTATGTATGTTTGCTTATAACTTGATATTTACTGAAACATATTCTCATGAAGTTTTCGTCTATTGTTACAGAAATTATTTTGAATGGTTGTTGAATATTTAACTATCCACTATTTGAGTAGTCTACATGTTGAATAGAGAAGTCAAAATTTGAAGCAGATGGGAGCAGCGCAGAGCTATTATTGTATAATCATATTTTTTCGTCTTAATCTCATCGCATCTAATCGATTTCTCTTAGTTACAGTACACTTGAAAACATTTTTTCTTTTATTAAACGAGTTTATAAAATTACTTTTTTTAAGTATTACATCACGCTAATGAAAATAAAAATGTTCTTGAAATCACTTATATGCATATGCAGCATCTTTTTGTGTATTCATAAATCTGTATGTATGTTTGCTTATAACTTGGATTTACCAAAACATATTCTCATGAAGTTTTCGTCTATTGTTACAGAAATTATTTTGAATAGTTGTTGAATATGTACTATTCAATATTTGAGTAGTCTACATGCTGAGTAGAAAG
Organism: Druceiella hillmani; assembly: GCA_039881145.1. NCBI lineage: Eukaryota > Metazoa > Arthropoda > Insecta > Lepidoptera > Hepialidae > Druceiella > Druceiella hillmani. Next base: position 9,976,939 of record JAYKKI010000051.1, read on the forward strand.
AAGTCAACATTTGAAGCAGACGGGACCAGCGCAGAACTATTATTATATAATTATATTTTATTGTCTTCTTAATTATAATTTTTATCTCATTGTTTCTAATCGATTTCTCTTAGTTACAATAAACTGGAAAAAACATGTTTTTATTAGTGGATATAGCCAGTTTTTTTTGTTACCTTAATCCTCAAATCGTAAAAACTCAAGATAAGAACAAAGATACAATACGACATTATCACTATCTACAATTGTTTTCCTTTTTGTTCGCACGTCAATAATCGGTGTGCGCTCGTTATCATAATATTCTGTTTGGTTATCGATTAGGTTAATTGTCAAAGGTAGTGGTTTTCAAAATGTATGCTTTCGAGTTTCGATATCTATCTATAATTTTTATGATTCAAAATCTCAAATTTGAATGTTTTATGCGCGGTAGTATTATCATCACTATAGAACTTTACTATTTCGTTATTAGATAGCGTTTGATTTTTCTGGAAATCATTGGCTTTAAAAGTAATGTAGAGTTGGCATTTTAGTAAGTGTCCATTGTTATTTATTGTACTGTTTGATTGCTGAAATTATATTGTTTTTATTTTTATTCGATTATATTGTATTTTTAATTCATCGTTGAAATCAATGCTCATTAGATATGGTAGTTATTGATTGACTGAATGAATAAGTGACTTCTTTTAATTCGATTACGTAGGAAAATAATTGAAAATAGAAAGAAATATTTAAATTGCAACTAATAATAAATTGCAATTTAATAATAATTTTTTATTGGAATTTGATCAATTTTACATTTAATTTAAATGAGATCGTATAAGTATACGTTGGAAAAGAAAACTTCAGTGATTCTAATATAATACCGACGTACAATTTATGGGGGCAGTTTATGTATGCACATTGCATTGAAATATATAGGTGTGTAAGCAATTTGTGTGTAGGTGATTATACAAATTGAAGTTGTGGCTTCTAAACTTTTCTGGACGTCCGAGCGAAACGAGTATTAACCATTGGATAATCGTAAGATATCTACAATAGCGGCTAGTTTATTATATTGATCGTAGATTATATATTCATTGTTTATTTTTTTCATATTGCTAAATAAACAGTCTTTGAAACAAGCAATAAATAAGAAAAAGTAGAACGGAAAGTTTTTGGATGATTATTTAAGATCTAGTAATGATTGATATAAAGTCATAAAATAAGAAAAACATTTAGAAAATCTGAAGCAACGAATATTATAAAACCTGTCAAACACTTGTAGAACGAGGATTCCACTTAGTAATTAGTTCATTCATTCCACTTACTTATTTATTGTTCGTTTGCACTTACAAACGTTTAATTAAATTTTCACAACGTAAATATATTGAAAACCATAGATTTCACAGAGCTAAATATATGGTGCATATTTGAAAAATTATAAGATTGACGAAAATCGGTACAATTTTCCTACAGTCTACAAAAAACCCTTTTTATTTCTTAATTTCAGATTGAATAATTTTGGGAATAAGGGGAGGGGACGTATTTTTTGTTATATCTCTAAAAATATACTACCAAAAATTATGAAAAGTACCCCACACCCTGGACGAAATTGAAAAAGAAATTCGAGTATTTAATTTGCCTCAATTTGGAGTATCAAAAATATTTGTGGACTATTATGTTTTATTGCTATTCCAAATTTCATATTTTCACCTCAAGCGGTTTTTGAGAAAAACAGGGGTGTGATAGACAAACAGACTAACACGTGAGTGTTGTGATAAGAATTTTAATCTTCCTTTTGAGTTAGGTAAAGGCAAAAATAAGTTACAAAATCATCTGTATAAAATTCTACAATTATAAAATAATTTTAATACGGTAGTTGACTCATTCTAAATTTTGATATTTTTCGTACAATATTCTGAAATATAAGTTAATTAAAAACCAGTCTTGAAAAATAAGCCAGTTGTAGGCTACTAAATTTGAAGATACGGATAGAGTTTGGTACATCCTTGTCTCTTTTTCTCTAGTAGAATATAATGTGCAATATTAAAAATGACCTCACAACACAATACTGCAGTCCTTCTATAAAGGTTAAATTTAAACTTTTACTACTCGGTCAATTTTTAATATTATTAAAAAAAATTTTCACTCTTCATCAGCACAACCTTGAAATTATGATTAATGAAACAAAAAAAATAGTCAAATACCCAATTCTAATATGTCTAATTACAAATATCGACACGGTTGGAATTGAAAAAATGAAATCTGGAAAGATAGATTTTATAGATTAATTTTAATAATATTTACCGGCAAGAGTTTCTAGATGGCAATAGTTATTCGTAATTTTTCCTAATTGTTATTTGCAATAAAATTTGCATAAAAATAAATTAGCCAATAATAAAAATAATACTGTCTAGGCATTATGCTGAAAATATAATAAAGGTGTTGATAATATCCTGAAATTAACGCGGCTCTAGCAATATCCGAACCAATTAGGTACATAACGATCAATATCCACCAGTCAAAATATTGATAATTAATTTTATTTCTATATTTGAATTTAAGCACCGGAATTTTATATTGGAATAACCATAAACGAAACTCATCAAATAAAAGCTCGTGTTCGCACACACATGCATGCATGCACACACTCATGCACTCACGAAAATATAAGCACAAATGCATACATATGCATGTTGACACAAATGCTGAAAAAATGCGTTAAATCATATTAACTTAGTTATCTAATTGTTAATTAGATATAATTTAATGAGATAATAAGTATTGCAAGAAATAATATCAAATTTTGACCCAAAAGTAAGAAAATAAAAATAAAAATTAACATTCCATATATTATTCTTATAGATCGTACAGTTTGAGGATCGTATTACGATATGGGACAGCGAAATTGTATCGTATCATCTTGTAAATTTCCATATTTGGACACATTTGGCCTCTCAAATTATATATAAACATTAAAAAATTATTTCGGGCTGTGTGGCCTACACAGCGTGAGTCTCATTTTCAAGCGTGGGTAAGAGGTCAATATGTAAAACAAAAGAGTTAATATAATACCAGGATTTACAAAACTAAATGATGCTTGAAATATTATTAATCCATTTCACTCTTTGATTCAGTAGCTTTTTGGTGCAACAAATAATATCTTTGACTCAATGACTCATTGACTTCGCTTATCATTCAGTTCAGTGAGATGATTTCAAGCTTTAGTACGGATTCATTTTTGTATCAGGCCTATCTCTTTCTATTTCTTGGAGAAACAATTAAGGAGAAAAAATGATAAGCACCTGATTCACTCAGTGTGTCATTTTGTATCTCGCAAATAATTGTCTAAAGTGAGATAATGCAACTGTATTTGATTTATAATCAAATGCATTGCAGTGTATCTCGATCGACACAGTTTTTTTGTTTCAATAGTCATTGAGTCGTGAAAGTGAATCATTCCTTTTTCTGATTCAATAAGTAATTTCACTTAAATTTAATCAAGGTTATCTATATTTCGGTATCTCGCAAAGAATTATCTAAAGCGAGATAATGAAACTGTATTTGATTTATAATCAAATACATTGCAGTGTATCTCGAGGATACAGTTTTCTGTTTCATTAGTCATTGAGTTGTGAAAGTGAATCATTACTTTTTCTGATTCAGTAAGTAATTTCATTTAAATTTTATCAAGATTATCTACATTTCGGTATCTCGCAAAGAATTATCTAAAGCGAGATAATGAAACTGTATTTGATTTATAATCAAATACATTGCAGTGTATCTCGATGATACAGTTTTTCTGTTTCATTAGTCATTGAATCGTGAAAGTGAATCATTCCCTTTTCTGATTCAGTAAGTAATTTCACTTAAATTTTATCAAGATTATCTACATTTCGGTATCTCGCAAAGAATTATCTAAAGTGAGATAATGCAACTGTATTTGATTTATAATCAAATGCTTTGCAGTGTATCTCGATCGACACAGTTTTTCTATTTCATTAGTCATTGAGTCGTGAAAGTGAATCATTACTTTTTCTGATTCAGTAAGTAATTTCACTTAAATTTTATCAAGATTATCTACATTTCGGTATCTCGCAAAGAATTATCTAAAGTGAGATAATGAAACTGTATTTGATTTATAATCAAATCATTGCAGTGTATCTCGATGATACAGTTTTTCTGTTTCATTAGTCATTGAGTTGTGAAAGTGAATCATTCCTTTTTCTAATTCAGTAAGTAATTTCACTTAAATTTAATCAAGATTATCTACATTTCGGTATCTCGCAAAGAATTATCTAAAGCGAGATAATGAAACTGTATTAGATTTATAATCAAATACATTGCAGTGTATCTCGATGATACAGTTTTTCTGTTTCATTAGTCATTGAATCGTGAAAGTGAATCATTCCCTTTTCTGATTCAGTAAGTAATTTCACTTAAATATAATCAAGATTATCTACAATTTGTTTCAAGTGTACTCAGTGTAATGTAACAGACATTTAACACTTAGAAATACAGTAAGGTGTCATCGTAATAGCATTTGCAGCTTTCGAGATAGATTTAATTAGATAGATTTAATTTAATTTATTAAAATATATGTATATACGCGAAGGTGTATATGAAACAGTGTTTAAAGGTTTCCCATTTCTGTGTTGTCAATCGTGTATGAACTAAAGTCATTCAATATCTGTAATTTCTAGTGGAATAGGTTGTGCCTATAGCGCCCAATTATGAGGCGTGGGGACATTGATATAATTTTGAAAGGAATCGGTATTTCAAAATAAGATTCATTTAATAAAAGAAATACTAAAAGTGAAGTAATAAAACAAAGGAAATATCTCGAAATGACTGTTATCACATGTTATGGTTTTATATATATATATATATATATATATATATATATATATATATTTATATATATATATATATATGTATATAGTATCCTAGTATGTCTACGAAATGTTTAATTATAAATGTGTGTATTTCCTTGTACAGGTGTATATTTCCTTATAGAGGTGCATACTTTCTTATACAAATGTATATTTCCTTATAGAGGTATATACTTTCTTATACAGGTGTATATTTCCTTATAGAGGTGCATACTTTCTTATACAAATGTATATTTCCTTATAGAGGTATATACTTTCTTATACAGGTGTATATTTCCTTATAAAGGTGCATACTTTCTTATACAAATGTATATTTCCTTATAGAGGTATATACTTTCTTATACAGGTGTATATTTCCTTACAGCGGTGCATACTTTCTTATACAAATGTATATTTCCTTATAGAGGTATATACTTTCTTATACAGGTGTATATTTCCTTATAGAGGTGCATACTTTCTTATACAAATGTATATTTCCTTATAGAGGTGCATACTTTCTTATACAAAAGTATATTTCCTTATAGAGGTATATACTTTCTTATACAGGTGTATATTTCCTTATAGAGGTGCATACTTTCTTATACAGGTGTATATTTCCTTACAGCGGTGCATACTTTTTTATACAAATGTATATTTCCTTATAGAGGTATATACTTTCTTATACAGGTGTATATTTCCTTATAGAGGTGCATACTTTCTTATACAAATGTATATTTCCTTATAGAGGTATATACTTTCTCATACAGGTGTATATTTCTTTACAAAGGTGTATACTTTTTTATTCAGATGTATATTTCCTTACGACATATTTTCACAGAGCTGAATCCTTTTATCATTCTGGAGTTAATACGTTTTTAATGAATGTGATAAAACCCAAACTTTTCCGACATAACTGCCTTTAGAATACAATATTTGAAAAAATCCAACATTTTATCATACAATTATATTCATTCATTTACTACATTAAAACTACTAGTTCCGGAAAATTAAAACGGAACCCTGTATATGAGTAAGTCTCATACCTACCGGTAATATTTAATTTTTCGTAACTTAAGCCGTTCTTCCGCCGAACCACTCACGTGTAAGGACCTTATCAGGGTTATCAGCGCCGCTGTAATGCTTGTCTTTTTTTATTAGTCATTCTTTAGCCTTTGTGCTGTCAACTCGTTGATTTAGAGCGATCAGAGGGTATGTGATTTTAATATAATTTACAATAACTTTTTTGGAATGCAATATACCAGGTGTTTCGTGATAACCATTTTATTCAATATCTCAACCGGTCCGTCAGAGATTAGCAATCTGTCTAAAGTTTTGTAGACTAATATGTCAATGAACTTAAATACATAGGTTATAGAGAAATCAAAAATAAAATGTACTCATTTCAATATATTGTCTCGCAAAACCAAAATTAGCGAGCAGTTAGCTGACAGATATTTTGTAGCAAAGACCTGTGATTCTGCACATCTGTATATATGTATAAGATTTCTTAGATGGTCTCTCTGGATATAAATAATTACGGGGATCAAAGGATTACTTTTTTCTCGTTGCTGGAAATGTCTGTCCTCGTAATCACGTTCGAGGACAAATATTAATTCAAACATCCATGGACATTTACAAACATGGATCAAAAATCTCAAAAAGTTCTAAATAATAACATGACTTTAATACTTTCAATTAAAACTGCATTGATTACTTGCTTTAATATTTTTTAATGCAGTTCTGACACGGATAACTACGGAAATCTATGCTGTAAGTATTCCAACACGTATTTGATTGTTTTTTCTTAAAATCTGATACAAAATGTAGGGCTGTGACAAATAAACCTACAGACATAACGAAGTTACCAAAGTTTTTTTTATCTCTGCAAAATCCCAGGAAAAATGTGTATAACTATAAAAATGCAGAGAAAATAAATTAATTATAGTTTTTCAGAGAATAATATCATAAGTAATTGTTAAAAATATTTCCGGTCACTAAAATGTCTGTTAGGCGGTTACCTATTTGAGGTAACCGCCTAACCGACTGGGTTAGCGGTTACCTCAAATAAGCTCAAATAACCGCTGGCCATTTGGATTGATGCCATTGGATTATAACGTTTGCAAAACAAATTGTTTATTGATAAACGAAATTAAAATTTCATGCACAAGAGACAAATACCTCACATTTTAAAATCAGTTCGTATTTATTATCTTTTTTAGATAAGATTAATTGTACTATATCATTAATATAATCTTTATACTGCATTGATTTAACGTGTATGTTATCTATTAAATAACATTTCTAACAAAAAAACCTTGATGTTTGATAAAAAACAATTATTCCTATTAAAAAACGGTCATCATGCGTATCTTGATTTATTATACATATACACTTTTTAAAACTATCATTAAATCTATTTCCATAAATTGTTGTTTTTTTTATAAAGTCCTTTACTCCAAGACAGAGTTCAAAACTTGCACAAAGTTTCCCAACCACACGAGATTTTGTTTTAGATTCTTCAATTCCCCGAGTCCAATACTTTTTTCCTTAGCCTCCTGCACAATGCTAGGTGGTCTCCGGTTTACACTGGATATCCTTCTGCTCCGATATCCTTGAGAGTTCTGTTTAAGAGATTCCTTAGCCCAGTTCTTTCCCTATCTCTAAAGTTTGTCTTCCTGCATCACTATTATAAGATGTCTGCAATGGTCTTCTTCAGCATCGCTTTCAAGAGATGCCTGCTTAATTTGTTGGGACCATGTCATCTAATACGATGTATCCTGCGGAGATGGTTGACGAAAGTCTGGAGTTTCTAGATGGACAGTTTGGTTATCTTTCAGATCTTGCCGTCGTACAGTAGTATAAAAAACAGTTTTATTCAGTTTTATTTTATTTATTCATTTACATACAGTTAACGAAACATTACGTTGTGTAATTGTACGTTTCAGTGACTTTAAAATATCTATTATATAATACTCAAACACATTTCAAAAAATTGATTTTTGATTTTTATTAAGCATTAAATCACCTTGTGATAATTAGTTTTATGCTCACTAGAACGTTAGATCCATATAAAACACCAAAAATATAACCACAAAAAAAGCCACGCCCAAATGTTCTGAAAAAGATAATTAAAGAAACAATACATAAAAGAGATAGTCGTATTAAAAATGTTGCCGTTAGTTTATTTTTGAGGATAATTTTTAAAACGCCCATATTCATTGATGATGAAACGGGGTTTTCCTATATTATATTCTGTTATGAGGAATGTAGAAGTGCAAGAAATCACTAAGAATGACTTTACCAAATATTCCATGTTTCATTGTCACTCTCTCTCCACCTCAGTCCCAATCTTTCCTCAGCTCCTCCTGCCCGCCTCAACCTTCACCGGCTTCCCTTCCCCTCCTAGCTCCATATTCCACACTCCTCCGTCTCACCCTATCTAAATTTCCCTATAACACTCTCCTCTTTACCGTATCCACCTTCCTCTCTCCAATCCGCTCTCTCGGACCTCTGAAAAATCGTCCACTTTCTTCCACCTCTCTTCTCATTACGGACGATAGTTTTACGTGATAACGTCATAAAGAAACATTGATGGAAAATTGCATACTTTTATGAATTAAATTGAATTATTATTATTTTGTATAATACAAAGAAGAAAAATTACAATTTTTTCGATAAATTAACATTTATTTATACTCGTTAATTCAAATATTTTTTTACTTAAATTATACAGATTAATTACAAGTAACAATGTGCTATTAACAATTTATTTACAACTTATATACATGTGTTATATTTAAGATCTTCCAATCTGCGTTATTCTGTTAAGGATAGGACGATGATAGGAAAAGTACGAAATCAAGGGTAGTGTTTCAAGTGTAATGTGTCTTGAAAAAGTCAAATAGATGGTTGTCGAACTGCTAGCTCTGACGTCAGGCGAGAATAGAGATAAATTCCGACGCTTGGGCCGATCGTGCCTCTCTATCACTTGTTCCGCTCTCTCGCTTGCACGCTCAGGTTCAGACGGAACGTGACACTTTTTCAGGCGAGCAGCTCAATCAATCGATTTATAAGACGTTATCACGTCAAAAATTAAGTTAACAGGTCAAATTTATGACTTATTTATCATGTTTTGATACAGAATGCCTATTGACTTAAACTTATTATTGACCTTGGAAATGAGAAGACGAGGAATACACATTGTTTAAATGTGAATTCCTCGTCTTCTCATTTCCTCGTCTTTTTGTGCATCTAATTTCACATCACTTTATCATCACATCTGCCAAACATCATATTATACGTCATTTAATCACCATTTTATCTTCCGCAGATTGTTCAGCAGATTAAGATAATCTACGACGCGACAGCCGCAGGAAAATTTCACAAATTACGCTGACACCTATACCCATGAAGCTGATTAGCTGATAGTGGCTTTACACCGTGCTAGAAGTGAATTATGGAAAAGATACTAGATAATGTTAAGGAATGGACTGGATTTGTGCCCAAAAGTGACAAAGGTGATCGGACTAGTAAAGTGAATCTAGACAGGAGTAAGAGTGTATACTCGCTGGTGTCATGCAGCGAGCTGACTCCGCGTTCTTTGGAAGTGTGGCTAGAGTTGCCAGATGAGATCAAGTATGATCCGGCACTGGCAAATTTTAAACAGCTGTACGAGAAGCAGCATGGTGAGTGTTTTTATTTTCTCTTCAGATAAAAAAGCATTTTTGCAAATATCGTATTGTGGTTTGATCATCCCTTCTCAAATTGCAGACTTTGATCTTAGGAGATTCGATAACGAGAAACATTTCGATTATTTGTTTAAATTGCTTAAAGGAAAACTTTTAGTTCAGAACGATGGCTGAAAAATGTTTAAATATATAAATACGAAAGTAATAGAGGCGATTTAGTTTGCTTGCGGCGACGGATTGAACTCTGGCGGCAGAACTTTGTTGAAAGCCGAAAATTTTGTAAAAATTTTAGACTAGTAAAATTTTTGAGATCACATCAAAAAAAAACAAAACAATTTCAATAGAAAATGTGAAATAAATATTAGTAAATCTAGATTTTTTTCAATTTTCAAACTCATGGTTGAAACACTAAACGAGGGGGAGCACATTTTATTTCACTTCAGAGCTTAATATCTTGCAGACGGGGGCTTAACAATTAATAATAATGAATGAATCCTTAATTCCATTTTAAAATACTAATACAATGTTGTGGAAAGAAATAGAGGATTCAAAAAAATATTTTTCCATATAAGTCCATCTTACATGTAGCGACGTTACAATTTATTGATATGAAAACCACTTTAAAATCGATGTTGTTTGTGGGGAGGCATTCGCGCACAAATAAGTGGTAGTTTCTTTGAAGTAATTTCAAGCTCGACTAAAAATAGACATACTTCAACCATCTCGGTCTCGTTTTAAAGATGAAGGATAACAATTTGTATCAGTGCCATTTATCAAAATACATCGGGAACTACGTACGCTTCAAATAAACCTAAAATTTTCGGACGATAGATTTGACATTTTCCAGAGATATTCAAATAATTTCAAAGTCATGTAAGAATACCTTTATATCTACCTCTATATGTATTCATTAAATGTAAGTTCTAAATAAATTTAACGATTGAAAAAAAGTTAATTTAATTTTTAACATTTTCTCAATCCATTATTAACATTTTCACCAAAATAACTTCGCCAGTGTCCCGCACTGAAATTCCTTTTTTAATATGATACATACCAATTTTCTATACGGTAGTAGACTCGTTCTAAATTTTGATATTTTTATACAATATTTTGAAATATAAGTTAATTAAAAAACAGTCTTGAAAAAAATTCAAAAATTGATTGAAAAATAAGCCAGCTGTAAAAATGTGGCTTCTAAATTTGAAGATGCGGATAGGGTTGGGTATATCCCTGTCTCTTTTCCTCTTGTAGAATATAATGTGCAATATTAAAAATGACCTCACAACACAGTATTGCCGCTCTTGTCTAAAGGTTAAATTTAAACTTTTATAACTCGGTCAATTTTTAAGATTATTAAAAAAATTTTTCACTTTTCATCAGCTTGTATCTTGAAATTATGATTAATGATATAAAAAAAATTTAGTCAAATATCCAATTGCACATCATCTGAAAATATAACAGACGGACGGATGGGAGATAATATAATTATAAGAGCACTTACCTTGTTTCATTACATATTTCCGTAAACTGAAGGTTTAAACTGTATATGGACGGTTCATCGCGCGATAGGAGTCTAAGAGTTTCGAAATATTTTTTTCCCCATAATTTGATGGAATCCAAAAATAGACTTCATAATTCGTTCTGTGTTTAACGTTTATTTCCATGCAAGCAATCATACTAAGAGCTCTTATTCGTCTAAAACCGGATACACATCAATAAAAAAATGCATTGTGCGTTGAATGCAGTATTCGACGTAAATTTGTTTGCTGTAAATTTCAAATTGTTTACGCGTAAATATTTTCTCAATGCGCCCCGTGGGTACACTAAAGCTATGCGTGGAAACTTGTTCATTTCTGTTCCAATTATTTACTGATTTATTGTAATTATAACGGATTAATTTGTTTATCAACTTTATAAAATGTTATATAGTTTAATAAAGAGTATGTAATTTCTTCATACAAGGGTATCGAAAACATAGGTACTTTGGAATTCTAAGGATAAGTGGCATTTTAATAAACATAAAAAGAATAACGCTTGGCAATTTCTCTAACTGCTAAATTACGAGCAATTAATGTCGAAAATGCAAAAAACGATTTTGTTTGTTTTTTTTTTTAAATAAAGAGCTTGAAATGAACGCTGCACATTTTTCAGATATGGTCATACACCACCGTCATAGACTTAGCACAACAAAGCTATATAGTATTTGTGCGTTGAAATATAGTGAACGTCCACATCGAAACATGTTGCGATACAAATTCCATTGATGTTCTTCAAACAACCGACAGTGATCGGATCGCGTCCACATTGACGTAAATTTGTTCGTTAACATATAAATTTTGCCGAACTCAACGCATAAGGCAAATGTTTAACGATGTGGACTCGGCTTAACTTTGTTCTTAATGTTAAACGAGTTACGGCGCGGTGTATTCGATACATAATATTGACGTGAATGCAAGGTCATTGCTTGCTTTGTTCATTCATGATTTACGTAACGTTTTGTAAAAAGGCGCGTTCTTTACGAAACAAAAGCTTACACGTTTGGATTAAATCGTTTTAATTACGGACGGATGTCAAGGATCTTTAAAGTGTTACATTGAATACAGGAGAACCAAAAACGTGTAAAGTGACGTAATAATGATATAAAGCCTTCGAGTATTTATTGTAATGTTAATTGATTATGAGTCATACGTACGTGATGAGTTACTTTACTATTATTACTTACAATTCTAACTTTTTGGTTAGTGAATAATAGAAGCTTTAACTATAATTTATTCAAGTAAAACTTCTTTACGCACGCTTGACTTGGGGAGTAAGCTGGTGACTGCGTGACGAGAGCGTTACGAAAAGTGTGATCGGCCGAGGCGAACGGAAGTTGAGAGGGAGATATAAGTTAGTGAAGACAGAAAAAGAGAGAGTTACGTTTCATATATTACTGTAGGGACAAGAGAGAGAGGTGCGAGCACACATTTTCTTTCTCTCTTTCTCTCATAGCCAGTTATATTTTCTTATATCTAAGACACAGTGCAAGCGTATTGTCTGTATCACACTGTAGAAGCAAGAGAGCAGTGCGCGCACATTTTTTTTCTCTCTTCCTCTCATAGCCAGTGCATGAAATATATATATATATATGCGAGTTTGGTAGCGTTACGCGAAGGGTTGATTTTTTGATTATTTTGTAATTTTATTTCGTTCTTGAACAATTTTATAAATTATTATTTTGTTCAATACATTAAATATTCTACGTTTAAAGTGAATAAAATTTTAAATTCATTTTAAAGTTCATATTTTGTGAATTTGAAGTTTTACTTCAGTCATGTGGTCTAAAGCACACTCGTTTTTTTTAATTAAAATAACAATTATTACTAATTTGCAGTTATCATTATATATATATATATATATATATATATATATATATATATATATATATATATACTACTACTACATGTATGGTGTTCTTTATAAAAGTCAGCAGTAATAGATCTTACAAAATGAATATTTCATTGTTTAGGAACATTTTTGGAACGAGATGGGAATAATAACTGCATGGATTCATCTAAAATATGGAAATTAATCAGGATGCATCTAACCTTCATTGCATTACATTTTTTCCACCTGAAAACATTAATGCTGATATCATTGTTAAGGATTTTGGAACTAAAATTAAATGCATATTCAAAATCAAACTCTCATTTGATTCAAAACCGACAATCAACGGAGGATTCTAGCACAGAATAATTATCACAACGTATCAGATGATAACGATAGTAGTAAAGAAAATACACTAGATTAAATTACGAAACGAAGACGTATCAGTGGCTGCAATCAGTAAGTGGTTGCAATTGAAAATAAGTTACCATAAACTTTACCTTCAACTTCGAAAAATATCATTGTACTAAAAACCAAAATCTACAACATGATCACACGACATATATGCCCAACATTTAGTCCATGGAACAATATAGAACAAATAGCAAGGAAGAAAAAGATTTTATTTTGCTCAAATTTTCAACAATACTTTTTTACGTCAATTTTGCTACTTGATGAGTTATGTGAATGGGATATGAGAGCAAACATAAATATAAAAGAAAATAGAGCATGAAAATCTCTGCTATCATCAAATAAAGAATTTGTAGCTGAAGCTGAGCAAGAGCTGAAGAAATGATTGAGCATAAGTTAAACGGTAACAGCGTTGTAACACTAGTAACAGTGTTGTAACTAAGCGGTCTTTATAAGAGCTTATAATAAAAATATAGGATATGTAGAGAGATCACACCAAAATATGGGCCAATCCAAAATATTTGGCATCTATATCATATTGATGGAGGAGAATTCGATTATTTACAATTTTGGAGGAGCATTACAGTTGTACTTCTGGAACTCACGTAAGATAGTTAGACGTAAGACAGTTGTTGTTTATAGTTGTGGTTAACGTGGAGAATCCATTTCTTAGCCCCAGTGACCAAATTACGAAGCCGGTTAAAGTGTGGTCAAATGTTAGCAGCAGGGTGCAACCTGTGACTCGGGCTATATGCTGGTTTTCATTTAATTTATGCGGTTCAAGGTTATACTCTTCCTTGGAGAAGCACCATCAATGCACTATCGTGTAGTAAGAGTTTGTATTTTTACCCATACATTGACATATATGTTGTACAGCTTCCTTAGCCGTATGCCTTAAAAGAAGCTCGTAAATTAGGGATACACGTCTCGTCTTTTTAAATCTACGTTTGTATTGTTACAGCTCACTGCGTGAACGAATTATAGAATGATGTATAGAGCACACTCACTCCTATTTATAACCATGCTCATAGAATGTTCTAGAGCTGTATGGTAGTTCTACAGCGTTCTTGAAAAAAATATCAGGTTATTATGTTCCAATCTAACATATCTTTCACAGGCGGTGGGTAAACTTGTAGTAAAACAATAGCAAAGAGGGGTATTTTTCCGAATGTTTTCAAATTTTTCTCTGGAATCGTGTAAATAAAAATCGGAAAACAAATGTTTAGAAATCCTTATGCTCTTTCAACACGACACATAAAATGAAATAAAAATAAATCCAATACCTTTTGTTTCCAAAAAATTTCCAAATAAATAATTTTAAGCCTTTACAAGATATTTGCCAGTTAATATTTTGTATTATTTTGCTAAATTTTTACTTTCGACGTAAAACTTTTTTGAAAAAAACAACACGGACGTATACAGGGCGCGGTTTTGAAGGATTCACTTTTTTGCTTCTTCTTAACATACGAACTATAAAAATGGTCTATTTCCTTTGAGACCATGCGTCGTAGGTAACTAAATTTTACCAAAATTTTCCACGATATAAACGTGAAATATAAGTCCTAATTTTAGGCCGAATTTTGGGTCGTTTTCTCTTGTATATACCATTCCAAATTAGAGAGAGTAAAATGGGAAAAATACAAAGAACAACGACGGTGTGAGCTTATATGTTCACTGATGCAGTAAAGCTTCTTTAACCATTCATGTTAGTAATAATTTATAATATTCATTAATTATACAAAAAAAAAATTTTCTGTTTAATGCTATTCTAATTAATATTATATTTTTACTAATTTATTCTAATATAATTAATGAATTTTTACTCGAAGCTATTGAATAAATGATAATATTACACTCTTTCATAATTTTTGCATTATACTGCACACAAAACTAAATGCCTGACTAAAAGCGCAAAAATTCATAACGACCTGTCTGTTCATCAGCAGATTAGGGTTTAAAGAAATTGTTGATAATCTCGACTGCCATCTTGTTAGTACTCGGCCGGTTGCGCCACCGGTCGTATGTCGAACATTAATTGTTTTCTCAAGCGTTACATAATTTTAACGTGACAGAATGACTCAGATGTTGCTAAGTAATTTTAAGTTCAAAAAACTGTTGAACGTCACATGCAACTATAAGAAATATAATGGAGATATGTGATAGTTTCCATTAAACAAAAATTGTCAAGAACTTTTTGACAATTTCCACGCGATTTTCACTTGCATTTAAACAATTTTCTTCAATTAAAAAAATATCTTTTAACGGCGGTTCATTGGCGTGATTCAGATTTTTGCAGATATGATGCTGGGACTGCTTATTCCGAATATTCGGTCACTCGAACTTCATAATGTGTATTCTAATTATTTTTGTAATTACTAAGCGTTTCAATCGAAAATTCGTACGGCTTATCTCAGCATGAAAAAGTATACACGAGTAGACAAACGAAACCGTCACAGAAAAGTATCCCAACATACCATCTCCCGGGCATCTCCGTGCGTCTTCTGTTAACTCCACCTCTTGTTAGGTTTGCGCTCAACCATTTTCAGCAGTAGGCAAAATACATGTTGTTCGTGCAGCTGGATCATTTTGATTTCATAGCTTAATTTCTCATAAATCCGTGATTATATTTCTTGTATTATGACACTACTTTTCAAAGTAATTTTTTTTTTACAAAGCGCATAAAATATTATAAGTTTTGCTTCTGTCATGTCCAACCCTGATTCCCTTTGATTTCAATAGCTCATTTGACTCTGTGGATTTGGATGTTTTATCAATTTGCTTGAAATCAGCCATTTTTATATGAGCTGAAACAAGCTATCAAAACGCAATATCTGATCTGAAAGCTGAAATTCTATAAAGTGACTTGTCTATTCCACATTTTTATAGGTATTCCAGTCAAAATCCTGCACTACAATTATCATTTATATTATGTCGTGTATATTATATCATTATTCACACTTCAATTAAAAGTTTAAAGGAGATTAACAAAACTCCACAAGGTGTTGGGTCCGCTTGTTGCAATAAGTTGCAATCAATAGCGACCAAAAATTATCCCCAAAAGACATGGTAATTGGCTTGTCTTTACTTAGCTTTCATTTAATAAAAATTTAACTCTTTGCGTGTGGCTATTTGCTGTTAATGCTTTCATTGAAATACACTTCGAAATTTCCTCTTGAGTTATAGGAAAATACTTTAATTACAACAATAAGTGTTACAAAATAATATTTCATCTGTAATTACGTGTAAATAGCCAATATTTCATTTTTGCTTATTTTTATTTCAAACTGGCGACAAAAATGAGATAGCAATTGTAATATATACAAGTGAAACAAGACCAAACCGAATCTGATGCTTACGTTCGAAAGTTCCAACTTTATTACGCTTTTGCGAGTAGTGGCGCTACCCTATTCATATCTGCGAACTACTCTTTCACCTATAATTATATATCTGCTCCAGCTTTTTGACGTGAATACGTCTTTAAATTTGCTACCATACGGGGGCAATCCAAAAAACATAATGATAACAAAATCAGGGGATAGAGTTTGGCGTTGCAGTTTCGAATCTATCTTCTACATCAAAAATTAAATTATACCACTGGATAGCTAAAGGATCAAAGAATTCATTAAGATATTCATAGCGAGAACAGTGACGCATCGCACACGGTGGAGGGAGAAGCGCCGCCATTTTGAGGTTATTTTGCTGCGTATCGAGATTTGCAATTAGTATAACTTTTGATTTGGAAAAGCTACGATGTTCGTTTAAGTTTTAATCGTCACCTGTCGTTAAAATCTATCGATTGTATATAAAACATTAGTTTAAAATAGTGACAGTAAATATAATAAGGTGTTAGAATAAAACAATATTATCAAAAATATATAATGTCGGCCTATACGCGTCGAAAAGCCAAAACCAAATATAGAGATCGTATACGGTTGGAAAGGGCTTCTCAAGAACAATCGAATGGTAATAATAAAACACCATATGACCAAGTCAAGATGTGCCGGGAACGTAAAAGAATGAATCCGGTCGAGCGGATCAACGACGGTGTCAGTACATCTGCAGCTGGGGCGGTTGAAATTGTGCAAGTGGATGATGAAATCGCTTCTACGTCGACAGCACACCCCATTTTTTTTTATATGTCCCAACTTTCGTAATTATAACCTCTATTTCTTTCTCTGATTATTTGTCGGTTTGTGTAATTTCGTATTGATATTTTAGTAGCCTATTCTTCTTTACCACGTTTTTATTAGCTTCAATTGTACCTAGCTTTATTAGCTTCACTTGTACCTAGCTTTATTAGTTTCACTTGTACCTAGGTAACTATGTATATAAACAAATCTATCGAGTCGATTTTTGTTTCCATTTTACCAATTTCTAATTGTCTCTACTTAAAACTTTGAATCAGGCTAGTATGATGGAGGAGAGAGACGGTCATGATAGAGGTGAATATAGGAACACCTTAATATATAATAACAAATACTAAACCCATTGAGTTTTGGGTTCATCTGACTTGTCTCAATAGGTCCTTTGATTGCATATTGTAGCCGGAAGCATCTGAATGGCTAACGGCTTCTGAATAGGTAACAGTAAAGCCATTGTGTTTCGATTTGTTTGACTAATTTTAACGAGACTTTCGATTATATTTTGTAACTAGAAAGGCCTGACAATGGAGAAGGAGAGTGTTCTTGGAAACTTCTCAATGGTTAACAATGAACTCATCGAGTTAGAGCTCGTTTAATTTGTCTCGGTGGGTCATTTGATTACAAAATCGTTATTTATTTCTTCATTTTATAAGTGTGTGACGTATCTATATAATATAACGTCAGTTTTATTTAACATCATTGTTTTCAATAGCAACATTAACCGCAAATGTCTTAAACAATTTTAATATTAAATTTTCTAACATTACAGTGGAATTAGATCTATTAATGTTTCAGAATCTTAGTTGGCACCCGCGGGTTATGGATAATTAAATCTTCAAAAGTCTGTATTCTCTAAATGTTTTCTTTTTTAAAAAAATGAAACTCACCCCTCCCAAACGTTTTTATTATATTTACTTAGCTATGTTATTATTACCCTATTCTACTGAATAAATAAATTAACTAAGAATTACAATAATTTTATTTTTGCTAATTATAAACTTGAATTCATAGTAATTATATTAAATGAACTTAATACTCGTAAATTGTCTCAATTCCGGCATATTGTCTCGGACATGGAAATGACGATATATGATCTTCCATCATCCACTTAAAAAAGGGTCAAACAGGCAAGCTCTTGTTTTATAGAGGTAATTATGTTATATGGCTCATATTTAACTAGAATATAAAAATTAACATAAAACACGTCAATTTACATTGACGTGTTTTTTGTGATGATCTTTTAAAACACTTAAGCAGTAACAAAACTGCATCAGTTCTATGAAAGCAATAATATCATATTATACGTATTTATGGTGACACTACAAAAAATTAGTGTGACACACGTGAATGCAAGTTTTGGGTGAACCCATAAATATTAATGCTAAATGGAGTTTTTGGAATGCAAGTCTTTGTCTATATAAAAGAGTAAAAAATTGTGGAGGGACATTCAGTTGCTGACTTTTATCATATCGATTACATATTAAATTAAATCGCTCTCCAGACGACAACCAAATGTATATTCACATTTTTATCGTATTATGAAATAAACGTTTCTGTAAAATGTATAATAAACAGATCGAAATAGTACTCAAGTAGTTTCATTACATATCCCATTACATCAAAGAGTACAAACCTTTTGCTACATATTCTTTTGCTATTTTACAATATTTTAGCAAACCTACAATCTAAATCCAATTACGAAAGGTTTACGATGTTGGCAAATCATTCTTCGCGTTAAAATAAGCATCGTAATCAAACAATGCAAATGCATTTACGTTGATTGATGTTTCCCGTATAATGCATCGGTACAATGTAATGTTAGCAAGAAATCTAACCCATTAGGAGAGGATTGCAAGTGAGCACGATCAATGGATAATGTACGTCATAATAGCCAAAGCGAAAATGCTTAGAATTAATAAATGCTTAGTTTGTGCTAAATTATTTATAAATACTTAGTTTGTGCTAAGCTATAGTAAATGAAAGCGGAAATTAGTTAAGTTTAAAGTTTAAGTTTAGTTAATTTAGTACAATTAGGTAAAAATAGATGATATCTCAATAAATATAGTCATAGTAAACAAATTCTACTATGTTATAACACATGTTACCGGCCAAACTCGGTTTCAAGCCAAACTAGTTTGTGCTAATCTATAATTAAATCATAGCGGAAGTGCTTAACACAATTAGGTAAAAATAGACGATCGGTCAATAAATATAGTCATAGTAAACAAATTCTACTATGTTTTAAAGTATATGTTACCGGTCAAACTCGGTTTCAGGCGAAACTAGGTTGTGCTAAGCTATATTAAATGAAAGCGGAAGTGCTTAGTACAATTAGGTGAAAATAGATGATATACCAATAAATACAGTCATAGTAAACAAATTCTACTATGTTATAAAGCATATGTTACCAGTCAAGCTCGGTTTCAGGCCAAACTAGTGTGTGCTAAGCTATATTAAATGAAAGCGGAAATGCTTAGTACAATTAGGTAAAAATAGATGATATGTCAATAAATATAGTCATAGTAAACAAATTCTACTATGTTATAAAGTATATGTTACCGGCCAAACTCGGTTTCAGGCCAAACTAGTTTGTGCTAAGCCATATTAAATGAAAGCGGAAATGCTTAGTACAATTAGGTAAAAATAGATGCTCTGTCAATAAATATAGTCATAGTAAACAAATTCTACTATGTCTTAAAGTATATGTTACCGGCCAAACTCGGTTTCAGGTTAAACTAGTACGTGCTAAGCCAAATCACTTTATCATACGTGTCAGAATAAACTAATTTTCCTGGGACAAACTAGTTTGGCAAGTAAATTTATGGTTAAAATGAAAAGACGATCGACTGGTTATAATTAAGTGAAAGTAGATTTCGTTGCATTATAACTTCTTCAGGTGGGAAATTAGCAAAGATTTTGTCCATTACCCACTTGAAGATTTTGTAATACAACGAAACCTAGGTCATGATAAAGAATTTTAATAAAGTAAAAATAATACTACATCACGTAGTTTCATTTAATTGTGAATAATGAATTTTTACAAAATTAACGCCAAATATATTCAATAGCTATCGATTAGATTAATAATATTTAATCAAACATATACTACCTAATTATTAAAAATAATATTGATTAGAACATAACATTTGCACAAGACTGTAAAATAAAAATAAACCAGTACTCTCAGTTTTAATTTTTTTATTAAGCCATTTTTATTGCACTTTTAAAAGTATTTATAAAAATTAAAATCAAATTACAAAAATATGCCCGTATCGTCATGTGTGCGAATATTGTGTTGTATTCAATATTATTTTTTATAATTAGATAGATTATGTTTGAATAACTAACTGGTTGATGGCCTTTTAATTTCAATCAGTAATTTACTTGAATAATACTTAAAAATCTGTTGAGCTCACGCCAAACTTTTCGCGGCAAGTTTTCAGACTAAAGTAGTTTGTCCTAGGACTAATTAGTTTATCCTGACACGCTAGGATAAATCGATTTGGCCAAGGACAAACTAGTTTGGCCTGAAATCGGGTTTGGATGGTAATATATATATATAAAAATAATAACCTTTTCTGTAATCTGCTAGTCTGATTTTAGCAACCCTGTTTTTTTATGATTTTGGGTTAAGTGATTTCAGAAATAAGGGCTGGGCAAAATTCTTTATTTTAGTATATTTTTTAGAATATTTTATAAAATGTGAAATTTAAAGTTATTAATTTTTTGTTTCCTAAGTCCTTTGAAATGATATCCCATATAGTGTACAAAATTTAAAAAAAAAAACAAATTTGAATATTTTAATTACACCCTATATAATTCTCATATGAACATTAAAAAAATGCAAAATATTTAAATTAATAAGATGTATCACTGTGTCAATTTTAAGTTTTTGCGTTGCATACTTTTTGAGAAAAACGGCTTTGAAAGACGAACTGACAGACAGTCACATGTTTGATTCTGTAAAGGTTCCGTTTTTAGTTTTGAGGCACGGAATTTGAAAAACCTGCAAACTAACCGCGAGCGAAGCCACGGTCTAAAACTAGTGAAAATAAAAGAACATCAGTACGAAAACTTCACACGTGCAATATTACTTTTGCTAGACGGTTTTTTAAACACTTCATGTGTTAACGTATCTATAAATAACAATTTTTTGTGACCATTTGGCATACGCCTCCGCTGTTATTTTGGCCGATGTGGCCGTGGAATTTGTCTCGATAAAAAAAAACTGGCACACTAATATATGATGACTAAATTTTTTGTTTGTTTGAAAGTAATGGATATCTTCAAAACTGCTGTTCAAAAGGATGGTTTTGTTACCGAAATAATATAGGTGGTATGATACCGCCTCTAAAAAGAACCAAGTCAAGTTAAAACGCGTAAAACAAGTTTGAATAGAACCATAAAATATCAAATGATTTTTATATATTTTATAAATCTATATATTAACACGTGAAGGGAAAACTTTGTACCCCTTCACAATTAAATGAAACTACGTGATGTTTTATTATGTCTACTTTCTTTAATTTCTTTACCACGACCTAGGTTTCGTTGTATTATAATATCTTCAGGTGGAATATTAGCAAAGATATGCTTTATCTCTATTCATTTAATTGTGAATAATGAATTTCCACAAAATTAACGCCAAATATATTCAATATTTGTACCCCTTTTTAATCATATTACGTGCACAGAGGTGTCTGAGATTTAGCATATTAAAAGTTTACATGAAAAAGGAATACAGAAAGCAAAAATTGATGTAACGTTCACACTAAAAATTTAATGAATTACAATCGAATTTCGACCACTGGACTACCAATGGTTCTTATAAATTCTTACATTTTACTCACAGCTTGGGCAGCTAAAGGTCTGTAATAGGAAAAAATAATCCTAAAAATAAAATAAAATCCTAAAAAAGGACTCTAAAGCCATCAATTGAACCTACTACAGCGATTTATTTTCTGTGCACTAGTATGCTAAGTTGGTCAGCAATTTTATTCTACGTTATTTCCAACTACGTAAGAGCTTTTTCGATAACTCCAAAACTAATGAAGTTGGATTACTAGAAATAATCACGTCTTTTCGCGATTTTTTCCATATGTTATAACGTTGTTTGGAAATGGAAGGTGGGGGCTGTTTCAAACTGCTTAATATTTCATAAACTGTGCTAAAGATGGAAACTTATGTAATCGAAATTCATCTTGAAGGACCTTTCCAACAACACTCCCCACTGTGAGGTATGCCTAATTTTCTTTCATCCCTGCTTCTCGATAAGGGTCCCTCGATAAGGATTTCTTGTAAGTTTAATGTACATCACATTAAAAAAGGAAGGCTACGCTTGAAGGCTACACTTGTACATATCTTTATTCGAAGGCCAAACTCATAAAGACTACAGGGATACGACAGACGGAGGGACACATAAAAATATATTATATGGCGTATTTAACGGGAATTGACCTTTATATAATCCTCCTAAAATGAAATTTCTTATATTGAACATATTTGGCGTTAATTTTGTAGAAATTCATTATCCACTTTAAATGAAACTACGTGATGTAGTATTATTTCTACTTTCTTTAAGTTCCTTACCACGACTTAGGTTTCGTTGTATCACAACATCTTCAGGTGGGCTATTAACAAAAATAGTTTTTGGCAAAGATAGTCTAATCTTTGCTAATAGCCCACCTGAAGATGTAATACAACGAAACCTAAGTCGTGGTAAAGAACTTAAAGAAAGTAGAAATAATACTACATCACGTAGTTTCATTAAATGAATGTGGATGAAATTTCTTGTAAAATTTGATTGTGACTACGACATATTTTGCGGTTGAGCAAGAAAAATGGGAAATTTTCCTTGTCGGAAAATTTATGGATATCGATAAACGGAAAATATTTAGGTTATTAAAGGGGGTAATATTTTGTTATTTACTTAGAAATGCCCAATGTATATTACTATCGCTTACATGTGCGATCAGTATATAAACGTATTGCTGTCAAGACTCTCTTGACTGACAACACAAGGTTAAGGTTTTATTTTTTTTTGTATCATTATCTCATCTTAACTTCCAAATTATTTATTACGACAAGATAATTCTAAACAATGTCAACTAGAAAAAATTTGGTCAAATATGTGATTATGCAAATGTTTATTAACTACGTTAAACGTAATCGTAGAAAATTCTTTTTATTTAATAAAATATAATCATTATCTTTGTGATAATAAAAACTAATAAACAGAATTATAATATTATGTTTCAGACAGAAAGTGAGATATGGAATATGTGATTTAATTGTCATATGTTTCCTGAAAATTAAGTAATTATGTTTATTTTCCTGATTTTTTCATTATGTAAAACCCTTAAACATATTGTAATACGATGTTCAGTATTTTATTGATAAGTCTTGGAAAAATAAAACCAGCCAAGTGCGTGTTGAAAGATGCAAAAATAAGGGTTCTGTAGCTGTCTATTTCTCCTGCAGTAGTTAACGTGAACTAACCAATAAAATGTTGGGTTTTCTAATGAAAACCTAGTATCTAGAATGTTAATTTTTTTTTAAAATACCATTAAAAATGGTAAATAAAACCTTAGTTTCCTTTTAAAAGATCTATTCATTTATAGTTTATTTTAAAAGATGTATTCAATTATGTTTAATTTTCAAAAATCTATTTAATAATATTTTAATTTTATAAGATCTATTCAATTACACTTCAATTTTAAAAGATTTTTTCAATTATACACAGTTCAATGAGATGAGAGAGAAAAACTCGCTACCTACTTATATTGTGAGATAAACTAAAAAGAAAAACTTAAATATTATGCTCCATATTAATTGAGAACATATAGGTTCACATCGGACTAAATCTGTAAAATCTCTAAGGCTGTGACAGTCGGAAAGCCGAACATAAGAAAATTGTAATTTAAGAAACGAATAAAAAGGTATAAACTTACTGACGTAAATTGAGTTGATTGAAAATCACGAAAAAATCCCGTGATTGTAAAAAAGTATTTAATATTTCAATCATTTTTTTTGAAAATTAAATAATTGTCTGTTTATTCTACTGAACACTAAAGTTTCCATGTTTCATCGGAAGTATGTTACAATGCCGTAAGTTAAAGAAAAGAAAAGTATGGGCAGTCATGGGGACTGCCGATAGAAGTGAAAATTCAAAACTATGAAATAATACGGTTTAATAAAATTTTCAATTTCAAAATTCGCGACAAAAATATTATCAAACAACTGGAAATCTGTTTTATGACGCTAGTAAGATAACTCCTAGGTCATTATGAAATACTGATTGCATGATATATTGCAGAGGTCAAATATTAAAAAAATTTAAAATAAATAATATTAATTTTTTAAATGCAAATATTTAAATGAATATTGGAAATATTTGAAAATAAATGCTTTGTTTTTGTTATTCATTTTTCTATGTAAAATATTAACATATTTATTACACATTATTGTGCTGGATAGAGATCCTACAATTAAGCAATTAAAATAATAATCAAAATAAAACACAATTTAAACAATATACACATTGAACTTTCCACGTAGTCAATTGAACTTTACTTGTATAGTATGTCTATACAGAACTAATGTTGAACAAGACATCATGCATATAGCTACAGATATACTGTCAACACCAGCATGTTGCTGACGCGAACCCATAAGATTTTCCCCTCCCAAAAATCGCTAACGCGCCTAAAGAAGTTTGCACATCAAAAATAAAGTCATAAATTTTCTGATGCAAAATGAAACGATTAAAATCACGAGAAAATCCTGTGACTATAAAGAAAATTTCTAATATTTTAATTGTTTTTTACGAACATAAAACAGTCTTCTCGTTTCACTATTGAGCACTAAGGTTTTCATGTTTCATCGAAAATATGTTACAACGCCATAAGTTAAAGAAATAAATAAAAACGTATCAGCTTGCTGACGCATAATTAAGTTCCGTTTACTATTTTTCAGTTTTGAGCCCGGTAAACAACAATGTAAGGTGCAAAAATGTTTCTCCCTGTAATTTTTCAACTGTCAATTTAAAAAACATTTTTAAAAAATCTACATTAATTTATCTGAATATTACGGCTCAAAATTTTCAAGAGATGTAGATAACTACGTTGCTTTACCTTATGCGTTTTCCTATACGCCCTTAGCCGGTCTTTTGTTTTATGAAACTGAAATTGGGTATTTGACTAATTTTTTTTTATTTCATGAATCATAATTTCCAGGTACAAGCTGATGAAAAGGAAAAAATGTTTAATAATCTTAAAAATTGACCGAGTTATAAAAGTTTAAATGCAACCTTTAGACAAGGACGGCAATATTGTGTTGTAAGGTCATTTTTAATATGGCACATTGTATTCTACGAGAGGAAAAGAGGCAGAGATATACCCAAATCTATCCGTATCTTCAAATTTAGAAGCCTACAACTGGCTTATTTTTCAATCAATTTTCGAATTTTTTTCAAGACTGATTTTTAATTAACTTTTATTTCACAATATTGTACGAAAAATATCAAAATTTAGAATGAGTCAACTACCGGAATTCTTATATTATAGAAAATATTCAGACACGCGAGATTCAAACCAGTGATAATGCGTCGTCTAATGTTATGGACGAAATAATTAACAGGGCATTATTTAAAATGTCGGCCAATTTTAAAATTGCCCAAAATGGAGTTATAATAATATTAAGTTATTTTTATAATAATATTAGTTCAAAATATTAAGTTTACCAGGTCATCATCTATTGAGCAAAATATTAAAAAAGTGTGTTTTACAAAATTATTTTATTATCCAAATAATACTATAAAATATAACCTAACCTAAACTAATCTAATCTTCACCTAATCTATCCTTTTTCCTGCTTCACACACTGCAACACCTACGAAAAATACCAAAACTAATCAAATTGCCAAATTTTCTTAACAATATTCGTAATGCCCAAACGATGTGATAAATAATGAAGTTTGAATTTTTATTAATCACCTTGCCCGATTCGACTTACAATTATTCATATTGCCCAGATACAGCAGTTGATGCCTAATTTTTTTATATTTATAAACCATATGTCCAATTGTATTAAGACAAATACTGCTTGTCTCAAGGTTGTGCATGCGAAAAGTACACGAGTATTTTCGCACGCAGAGCCTTGAGACATAATTTGGAATTGAGACGAAATAAACAGGTAAAAAACGTATTTTCAAGGAAAATCGCTTGCACTACATGGATACAGATAGATTAGTATGGCAACATGCCAATTTTTTTAACCGTGCTTCCTTAAGACGTTCAGGGTCCGAATTTAAAATGATCGAAATCACCCACATTTTCACCATATCCATCTATTTGTTCGTCAGTCAGGTTCGCAGATGTATAATATTAGTGCCACAAAGCCAAAATTATAAATATTTATAATGCCTGTAAAGTTGTGAAAAATATAATGCCTGTAAAGTGGTGTCTTTTAAATTTTTTTAAGGGTACCAATGCCACGTTTAAATTGGGGGTGATTTTTTGTACCTATCAATGAATATCAAAAATATTGGCGATATATTAGGAAACACTTTTTCTATACAGAGATCGGTTTACGAAATGTTAAGTTTTGAAGTGGTTACTTTGTTGTCTTTATAACTAAATAGTTGTTTTTGAATATCTGAGAAATATTCACAATAGTAGTGTATATAAAGGAATTTAAAAAATATATATCACAGCTAAATAGGCTCTATTAATTTACGAGTAATGGCCGATCAACTTATGACATGTGTATGGGTTTGAAAAAGTTCATAGAATCTCCATTCAAGCGATTAAATTAACTGTGGTTAAAATAACTTTTTATTTTAAAATGAATATTTATTAAATCTGTGAAAGTTTCACTATGCAATATATTTATATATTTAGGAAATAATATTAATATCTCAATAGAAATATTAGCCCTTTAATATTTATATTCGTCGAAATGTTACGTTTAAATGTTTATAAACGTCAGAACACTCGTAGTATACGTTATGCTAATATTTAACAAGTTTCTTTATGTACTTAATTTAATTAAGAAATTATATATTTGTATAGCACCACATTGTTTCCAAACCTGAAGTCACTAGTATGAAACGTATGCACTTTGTATTCGGGAAAAATCGAAGTGTGATCTGCTGTGACCCAATGTGGGAATGGTATGCATTCAGTGTTAACGCATGAAAAGCGCTATAATCATAACTTTCTCAAAAGTAACAGCAGTTGAACTAAAATATAATAGGTTAGACGCTGCACAAATAATATGTATTGTTTTAGAGATTTTAAAACAAATGTACTTTTTATCGAATATAATCTCAGACAAAGACTTTTTTGGAAGCAGAAACAAATAAATTTGGTCCGACAAAGAAGTTGTTAAGTACGAGTACGGAGATACGAAACACAAAGAAGTTGTTAAGTACGAGTATACCTCACACTATGAGCTAAACCACGATTCCCTCCACACTTAGGTATAAAGATTTAAATTTGCACAGTATTTTTCTTAATCTATTTACGAATATTAATATTATTTCTTACCGTGTAAATATATAAATCTATTTTCTAGTATGTTATAAATTTATACGGTAATAAATAATATTATATAATTCACAGAAAAAATAACTAACATTTTAAAGCCTACCTTTCTGTTAATTTAATCATTTATATAATATTTATAGACCCTACTATACTACATGTAATTAGTCGTACAACTAAACTAGTAGATTAGTAGTACGACTAAACTAGTAGATTAGTCGTACAACTAAACTAGTAGATTAGTCGTACAACTAAACCAGTAGATTAGTCGTACAACTAAACTAGTAGATTAGTCGTACAACTAAACCAGTAGATTAGTCGTACAACTAAACTAGTAGATTAGTCGTACAACTAAACTAGTAGATTAGTCGTACAACTAAACCAGTAGATTAGTCGTACAACTAAACTAGTAGATTAGTCGTACAACTAAACTAGTAGATTAGTCGTACAACTAAACTAGTAGATTAGTCGTACAACTAAACTAGTAGATTAGTCGTACAACTAAACTAGTAGATTAGTCGTACAACTAAACTAGTAGATTAGTCGTACAACTAAACTAGTAGATTAGTCGTACAACTAAACCAGTAGATTAGTCGTACAACTAAACTAATAGATTAGTCGTAAAACTAAACCAGTAGATTAGTCGTACAACTAAACTAGTAGATTAGTCGTACAACTAAACTAGTAGATTCGTCGTACAACTAAACTAGTAGATTCGTCGTACAACTAAACTAGTAGATTAGTCGTACAACTAAACTAGTAGATTAGTCGTACAACTAAACTAGTAGATTAGTCGTACAACTAAACTAGTAGATTAGTCGTACAACTAAACCAGTAGATTAGTCGTACAACTAAACTAGTAGATTAGTCGTACAACTAAACTAGTAGATTAGTCGTACAACTAAACTAGTAGATTAGTCGTACAACTAAACTAGTAGATTAGTCGTACAACTAAACTAGTAGATTAGTCGTACAACTAAACTAGTAGATTAGTCGTACAACTAAACTAGTAGATTAGTCGTACAACTAAACTAGTAGATTAGTCGTACAACTAAACCAGTAGATTAGTCGTACAACTAAACTAGTAGATTAGTCGTACAACTAAACCAGTAGATTAGTCGTACAACTAAACTAGTAGATTAGTCGTACAACTAAACTAGTAGATTAGTCGTACAACTAAACTAGTAGAGCTTACTTATGTGTGATAATTTTTATTTTAAGTTCGTTATATATACTACTATTGTGTATATTTTTCAGATGTCCAAAAATCGCGGTTTAGCTGGTAAAATTAGGGACATGTAACTCTAACAAATATTACCAATATAAAGCTTAATGCTTCGTAAGCAAATCCCTGTATCGAAAAAGGGTTCATGATATACCCCCGTTTTTGAAAGACTTTCGGAGATACCTTACATAATAGGGTATGGGAATGATAAAATTTAACCCTTTCTTTGCATGTAGTATATAGATCGATAATTGAAAGCCGATACATCCGCAGCACCAACCCAAATACATTTTTAATATCCAGGCTCTGGAATAAAAATAAGAATAATGTTTATAATGTTAACACTTGTGATGCAGGGTCGTAAAACATGATCTTACGTCTTTGTTGGCAATAAATATAATTTTTTATACGGTTTTACCTATATATGTGTATATATATATATATATTCTTTTTTACTCTACAACATCACTAAACATTTGATCTTTCCCTATGGACTCTTCTGATAACTTTTTTGGTATGAGTAATGTCTTTTAAACTAATTAGAAATGAAAAATAATTTATCTGATGACAACTTTACAAAAGTTGCATATTTTTTGCTAATGTTGGTAAGCTTCTTTCTCGGTCTTTTTAAAACAATTCGTACCGTTGGTGTCAATGATAATGTCGGTGCTGTTGGCTCTGGTGTTGTTGGTTTTGTTTTTGTTGGCTATGATTTTGAAAGTTGTTATGTTGGCAGTTTCAACGACACAGACTAAATGGCTTGCCTGCGTACTTCACAAACAATTCACTGAATGTTTTTTTTTCTCAGAAACACCCATCTCTTGCATTGTTACATTATATAATTTTTTATTTACGCATGCTATTCACCTTATTTTATAATTCACGAAAAACATGAAAAAAAAATTACAAAATGGCACAAGATTTCCCTCTAAGAGTTTTGCCAGATCCGGTTCTTTCCCAAAACATTTTAATCTAACTGAGTTCTAAACTAAGTAAACAATATAAAACTAGCTACATTTGTTCGCGTCCCTTGTTTGACAATTAAAGGCCTAACCAGACCTAACCAACGATACAAGTGAATAGCACACTATATTCTCATATTTATGTCAACGGTAAAAATAACTTTCTATTTTAAAACGTATATTTATTACGTCTGTCAAAGTCGAACTACACAATATATTTATGTAATTACAATGTAAAAAGTAATATAAATGTTTTAATGAAAATATTCCCTTAAATGTTTATATTCAAATATTGAATATATTTGGCGTTCATTTTGTAGAAATTCATTATTCACAATTAAATGAAACTACGTGATGTAGTATTATTTCTACTTTCTTTAAGTTCTTTACTACGACCTAGGTTTCGTTGTATTACAACATCTTCAGGTGGGCTATTAGCAAAGATATTTTTGCTAATAGTTCACTTACAAAAAATCCTTCACTGTCTAAGTAGCAAAAATTTGGAATCACCTGGATCCTGACATCAGGAAAATCACGTCTCTAAATATTTTTTTAAAGATCGAGTGAAAAAGTCCTGCATCTCCTGAAACCTTTTCCTTTGTGTCCTTACCCTTTCCTGTCTTTCCCATCCCAAATCATGTCAATATTTTGTTTTATTTTTTAATTTACTTTTGTATTTTATTTGCTATGAAGAATTTTCATTGCAAAATCTTTTACAGTCTACCAACTAAATTTCAATACAAATTGTTATGGTTGACTGGAAGAGATTTCTCATGTAGCAATAAGTCCGCCATATGTACTATACATAAAAAGTTAATAATAAGATGTTGTAATACAACGAAACCTAAGTGTGGTAAAGAACTTAAAGAAAGTAGAAATAATACTACATCACGTAGTTTCATTTACTTATGTTTATATTCGCCTAAATGGTACGTTTAAATGTTTATATGTGCCTTGACGAGTACAGAGCACTCGTATTACAAGTTACGCTCGTACTTAACAAAATCCTTTATATACTCAATTTAACCAAGAATCCTTTATATACTCAATTTAACCAAGAATCCTTTATATACTCAATTTAACCAAGAATCCTTTATATACTCAATTTAACCAAGAATCCTTTATATACTCAATTTAACCTTGTTTCTAAAAGTAAAATTGTTAATACGAAACCTGTGTTCTTTGTATTCGCGAAGCGAATTTAGAGTGTGATCTGTTGTGACTCGGTATGGAAATGGTATATATTCAATGTAAAAACATTAATAGCTTTACGGTCATAATGTTCCTCAAAGTAAGAATGCGAACATGCGAGAAAGACAGTGTTTCCGTAATGCGTATGCAATGTAACGTCATGTCACATGTGCAGTACATCTATTCACAGATAGCAATATATAAATATGTTCTTAGCACCAACTTTGGATAACTGACCTATAATTACTTTAAGAAAACTTTTTTAAAAGATTTTTGAAGTAAAACTTCTTTACGCACGCTCGACTTGGGGAGTAAACTGGTGAATGCGTGACGAGAGCGTTACGAAAAGTGTGATCGGACGAACGGAAGTTGAGAGGGAGATATAAGTTAGTGAAGACAGAAAGAGAGAGAGAGTTACGTTTCGTATATTACTGTAGGGACAAGAGAGAGAGGTGCGAGCACACATTTTCTTTCTCTCTTTCTCTCATAGCCAGTTATGTTTCATATATCTAAGACACAGTGCAAGCCTATTGTCTATATCACACTGTAGGAGTAAAAGAAAACAGTGCGCGCGCACATTTTCTTTCTCTCTTCCTCCCATAGCAAGTGCATGAAATATATATAAATATGCGAGTTTGCTAGCGTTACACGAACGGTGATTTTTTGATTATTTTGTATTTTAATTTCGTTCTTGACCAATTGTATAAATTATTATTTTGTTCGATACATTAAATACTCTACATTTAAAGTGAATAAAATTGTAAATTCATTTTAAAGTTCATATTTTGTAAATTTGAAGTTTTACTTCAGTCGTGTGGTCTAAAGCATACTCGTTTTTTTCTATAACTTTTTTGACGATATAAATAAATATAACTATGTTGAATTTGAGCTATATAGTTGAATTTGAACTATATAGCGCTAATAGTCTACGAGTATACCGACTGTAATATAAACACAGACAGACATATCGACATGGCGAAACTTTAAAGATTCCTAATTTGGCTACGAAACCCTAGAAAATATTAAGTCCTAAATAACTTTAACAGTTTATATAAAACAGCGGTTTCTGTGACGCGTGAATGCCAATTGAGATCAAAGGAAACGTCTATAAAGAGCTGTATGACTGGCTCTTACATGTGGGTCGGAATGCTGGGCATTGCGCAAATCAGACGAACAGAGACTTAATGTAACCGAGATAAAAATGTTACGCTGGTCCAGGAAAGTCACCCTAAAAGAATAGGTCGGAAACAACTACATTAGGGGTATGTTCAAAGTTGCCAATATAACAGACATGTGGCAGTAGAACCCACCTACGCTGGTATGGCCATATTATGCGTAAAGATGATCGTATGACTAGAAAGGTTCTGGAAATCGCTGAACGAAAAAGGGGTCCGGGACGCTCGCCAACGACCTGGATGGGAAAAATTAAGAATGATATGAGGACTAGGGGACTCCAACCAGAATTGACACAACTACACTCAGAGTGAAGAAATAGGATTAGGAAAACCGACCCCAAGGGACCTAATGGCACGGGGAGAAGAAGAAAAGTTTATATAAAACAGCGGACTAACTTTATTCCTTCAGTTATTATAAATACAAAAATAAGTTTTTCTCTCTTTTACGTATTCATGGCTAAAATACTACGCCGATCTTAATTATATTTTGGTAACGTAAATCCGGAAGGACATGAAATATGTAAGATCACATAAATTTGACTCGCCTTTATATGGACATCAAACAATATTGGCGAATGAAATACAAAAGAATATAATTTACCCCATTGCGAACTTAAAGAACACTTATTAATATTTCTTTTCACGAGTATTCAATTCCACTTGACACGTAGTAGCTACAAATAAATAAAAAACATTCCAGGAAATATCTACATTAGATGAACACGCAGGCGATATCAGCGGTCTGCGTTGAAACACATAATACGTATGTAGATTAGAGCACACATCGTTAACGGACGTCGTCGCTTACAAAGAATTTTGCTCTCCTCAAATTTCCAATTATTAATATCATTATAGTAACTTTACCCTTGGCATGCGATTCTGATACGAATAATTACAAAATACCATTTATGGTATATCGAATTTGGCTATTAACTGATCTTGACACGTGCAAGTACCTTTAACTATGAGACCACATTCAAGGTTAACGCCGTTAATTTTTTACGTAAATGGACACTAGAATAAGTGAACCCACGACTTGACGTGAATTAATTTTTAATTTTTGAAGTTATACTTCTTTAGGCGCGTTATGAAAAAATTATGAGAGTGAAATTTTAAGATTCGTCACACAAAAGTTACAGTATGAAGTTGCAGCGGTTGCAGTCTCGAAACAAAAGCTATTGGCACCATCGTCGCCTCTGTTCACTGTTTTCATATTCATAGTATTTATCCACATGTTTCTAGTGTCTACATTCACACACGTGTTTTAGTTTCATATAAGTGCGATTTATATATGTGCTGATAAATTATATTCAGTAGTGATTTAAATTCAATATTTTGATTAATATATTTACTATTCGTAAATATTAGTGAAAAAATTGTGTTTATAGACTTTTTCAAGTGCTCCAATATAATTGAGGTTATCTATCCGTATGTATTGTTTAATGATGCCAAAGAAGTATAACTTCTCACGCGCGTACATAAGTACACGCACCCTTTTTTAATAGTATTTATAATTCCGTTAAACGTTAGGCAATAGCTCAAGTGATGGACTTTTTTGGAAAATCAGAGAGAATTAGTGCATCATTTAATGCATGTAATGGCCACACCTGCATTTGTTAGTGTGCAACAAGACCGCGACAGGATTGATGTTTCTGAAGTAACTGTGGATCGAGGTAGATACTCTAACCTAAAACAAATACTTAATATTCTGTGGCTATGGAGTGGACAAATGAAAAAGTGATTGAGTTAGTCAATATAGCAGACTCAACCTCCATCTTGAAAATAATATGTTGTTTAACGGCATCATTTTCTAAATGCAGGTGTAACCACTCAATTTGACGCTTTATTTCGTGCGTTTTTACACCTTAACTATTGCAATAATGGGCGTTAGGCGTTAACTTTTAGTGTGACCCAGGTATAAAGAAAACCAGCAAAACTCCATGTAGCATTGGGCCTAAATATTACAAAAATAAAAATTACATTTTTAAATAAAGAAAATGAAAAAATTACCTCCCTAAGTTACATTGCAATCCTCAATCAGAGGATAAATAAGAAATTTTGTATTTTATTATGAAAGGTTAGATTATTTTTCACTACTGTTTTTAAATGCTATTCCTACAGAACTCTTTGAACCAGCAAGATGAAACAAAATTTAGATTGCTTCTCATTGTATCCTCTATACAAAGATGTAGCATACTAGCCCATTAAGCCCGGCAGGTTCGTCGAAAAAAGACACGTGAAACTCTGAAAAAACGACACAGATTTTAATTTTGACAACAGAAAGAATATCATTGTCTGTTAACAGTATATTTTTCATTAATCTTTCAAATAAGAATATCTTTGTCTGTTAACAGTATATTTTTCATTAATCTAAGCGATGACCACAAATGAAAAAAAACAATCTGTTTTGATTAACGTTTGAAATCGTTTCTAAAATGTTATGTACTTTGTTAGATTTTTCATGTTTTTTTTATTAACAATTCCTGATAAATGAAAAATATAATACATGTACGTTTATAAAATATCGTACTTTTGTTTGTATTAGATTACAAATTGTATTTTTCTGATTATCATTGGCCGAATAATTCGTTCTTTTATGTTCTAAAAAAATACCATATTTAAAATTATATTCCATTTCTGTCAGGTTTCTTTCATTTTTGCCAGTCTCATTTTAGTGAAAACTCTATTTATAATAGTTAGCTCAGTAATGTTTTACCAACACATATAAATAAGCAAAACATACTGACTCATTGCCTTCTTCATAGGTTCTAGGGGAATGTACATAAATAAGAGTCGTTTCTGTGTAGGCTCATTATAATAAATGTACTTGACACGAAGAACGGTCTTTCCGCAATGTTCACAGTTGAACTACTGTGAAGGTAGTTTCGTTAAGCTCGTTAGCGAAGGTTAGTTCTTACGTTCTATTTGTGTCTTGTTTTATTTTTAACTCGTCGGAACTCAACGATATAAGCACTAACAGAAAAGGATTCCTTCCTTGACTGACGTTGTCATATAAATAGCAACGAGATTTCTTACAATACCACGTCAATTATAAGCTGGTATTGAAAGATATAAAGAAAAAATATATTCTGAAACTCTAATACCCTTTTCGGAAGCTTTTATTTAACTAGCTTCATTGTCTGCCCGTCTGTTACTAATTCTGTAATCAATGATTCACCCACTTTTCGATGTGCTCTGGATACTTAAAAACTGGCACAGATGCTCATTTCCGGAAACGACACATGATGATCACGACTTTTTTTTTAAATACCTGAAACGCAACTTATTAAAAACTATATTACAAAATTATCCATTGATTTGCCTTCATCCTAATATACAAGATAACAAAGTCACTTTCGTTTAATGCCTAAGAAGTTCGAATCGTTTCTTCCGTATAACCTGGATATTGGATTCATTAGTGCTGCCACATAACTAGATACCATGACTCCATACTGGACGTAGAACTTCTTTACACAAAATAAGCTTGATGTAAGTTGATAGCCCAGAATTACGTCCAAGTAATCGATACGATTTTCTAAAGTTCATTTTTAGTTCATTACATTTCTACTTAACATGCTCTTGCCGAAGGTCTACATCAAGGGTCTTACCAACATATTTCGCTGTATTAGTATATGGTAATTGAGCACCATTGGTGAAGTTTGATTTTTTGAAATCTTTTTTGTGAAGTCAATATGTGTCGTTTTAGGTTCATTAAGATTATTTTTAATCTCATCAGCGTATTCTTTAGAAGTAACCAGTGAGATTTTATCGATATAGTAATTTAAATTAATATATGACAGAAAGTCAGAGCTATTATTTAGTTGGAATCTTGTTTGCAAGATATTGTGTAAATATGTGTGATTTTTATAAGTTATTACGAGCCCATTTTCCATCCGGTTTTTTACAGATGACACTCCAGCCTTTAGCAGTTTAAATATTTTATGACTTTCCAAAGACCCTATTTAGCCGTATTAACTTCAGTTAGTTCTGTAAAGATCTTGGTTATTGATGATATTTTTGATGTTTTTAATTATTTTACTGTAATTATTATAGTTAGTCGTTTACCAGCTCTATTAACCAGGGTTACGTCATGTAGATTTTTTATCTGGTGCCATTTTCTTCTAAGTGATTTTCAAAAATTATATCCTTGGTTTCTTTTGTAAAGTTAAGGCCTTTTAATTTTTTTCTTAACTATATTACTACATCTTGCAACATTTTGTATGATGGTTGGAAACGCATTCAGTACTTCTTCTAATTGATCAATTGTTCCTAGTGGTACCGATAGATTACTTATATATTCAATTAAATAAAGTTTTTTTCCATAAATGTCAAAAAAAATCTAATACATATTATATTTATCTTAACTTCAAATCTGTTGATCTCCTCTCCTTCGTCATAATATTCTTACCATTAATCTATTTATTCTGCCACACCGTCTTTTATTTACGTTTAATGTGTTATTTATTTGTATTCTTCTTTGACAAGCATTATATTTCGCTATGTAAATATTTTTGAAGTGAAAACTTCTTTAGCATCGTTGTGATTTGAAAGTCGATGAAACGAAAAAGCGACAGTAAAAAGAGACAGGCACATAAATTCATAAGATTTAACGTGGGAGAAAATGAGATAGGAAGCATTATACAGTGTTTCTTATGTTCGTGGTACTCTTTGTGCCCTACTTCGTACCCCCTCCACTCGTGTTTATCAAGGCCTAGCGAGAGTTTGCTTGGGTCTCAGCGTTTTACGTGTGTTAATACGTGTTTATGCGCGCCATTGAAAATGATATTGTGAATAATGATTGTGAGTACTTGTATGTACATTTCCATAAACTTTAAATTTGTGTATATTCGATCATTTTCTGAATTAAAAAAAACATAGATGTGCAAAAAAATTAGATATGAGATTAATTTAATTTAATTATAAAATTAGATGAAATTTATCATTTTTATTTACATATTTAAAACTTAAATTATACAAATTTTTCTAATTATTTTAGTTTTTATCAAAATTAAAAATTGATATTAAACTTAAAAATTAAAATTTAAAATTTTTGAAAGTTTCACTTCTACCACGTATGAATTGCACACATGATTTTTTTTTACTACAAGTTTAAGTTTATGGAGGGTCGCTCCTAATTTCTTCGATGTCATTTAACTTTCTTTGAAATGATTCCACATTTATTTTGTCAGTTACCAGCATCACCTACGTCAGATTTTTAAGGTATATTTGACAATGGATTATGATTTCAATATTTCTATTGAACCGATAACTTGTCGAAATTCATTTCTGAATTCTCATCGTAGCGAGTTGTCTATTCGATTAACTCCCGTTAAGTTAACTGAGCATAAATGACCGTTTAACTATTCCATAACAGGAATTGTCATGCATGAAGCTGATATTAATTCTAACCTTTTCGTATTAGTTTTACACATTTATGTTTCTGTGATATTTTAAAATTAAATATAGATTGTGTAGTTATAAATTTAACCGCTTCATCAAAATCTGATTAGGATATTAATAATTTAATATATAATATCTTAATTCCCTTTAACTCGCCGTAATTTAAATTAAGATATGGCAGAAAGTCAGAGCTGTCATTTAGTTGGAATCTTGTTTCAATATATTGTGTAAATATGTGTTATTTTTATAAGTCATTGCGAGCTCATTTTCCATCAGGTTTTTATAGATAGCACTCCAGTTGTTAGTAGTTTAAATATTTTATGACTTTCCAAAGAGCGTATTTAGTCGTATGTGAGCTCTGTAAGGAGCTTGATTATTGATGGTATTTTTGATATTTTTAATTATTTTATTATAAAATTAAATTATTTAATTTATTAAAACATTATTAATAAAAATTAATTTATTTAAACACTATTAGTTCATGTTGTATTATTTACTTAAATAGGAGAATATGTAAATTAAAAAGTATGAATAGACATAGGCACAATGACCTATGACAACAACACGCACAAACAGATGGCAAGTTCTTTACCGTTAGTTTTGCTCTTGTCAGATAAACGTAAATTTTAACTTTTTATACGATTGGCGGTACAATTATACATATATAGGCAATGTTATTTGAAAGTTAAACAATTGTTAAATAAATTTTTAATTTATCATTAATACTAACACACCTAAAGTAATATTTTATTTCGGATATATTGTATTGATGTTGCATTTCGTTAAAAAATATGTTTAAAACTTTATTTCCAAGAAAGAGCTTATCGAACCAGTAGTTATCGCAACGAAACAGTGCTCATAAAATCATTTATATGTAGTTATTTGTAGTTTATCGCACTAATAATTTTAATGAACCAGCAGGTATGGAAAGTTTATTTAGAATCCTGAGAGACAGGCCACATTAGTCAGTCCCGTTAATTTCAATCTATCTAGAGTTGAAGAATTAACTTTTTAGGCTTATCTACTTGTAATTATATTCAGCCAGTTGTTATGGTCGAACACTATCCAATCGTTTTTTGTTGCCGCCTGTTTTGCTCGTGTCAAAATAAAAAAAATATTAATTAAAACAAATATTGTCTTCTTAATACCTTTACGTTTAAATACCTTTCAAAGTTTTTGTTCTTTAGTTCTTTTACCCCTTAATATTATAGTTCATACATTTACCAGAATAATAATTCGCGAACATAATAATGAATATTCAGCCCAAAATCTGTTTGAAAATAGATAGAAAAATAATCGGAAAAATGTTGTTTTGGTGTATATTTTCTAATAAATAAATATTATATGTCTTGTCAAAATCTTGCTTTGTTTTCATTACATGTCTTACATTTAACCTACATTTGTCCTACATTTGACTTATACACGTAAAGCAAATTAAAAAAAAATAGCTGGTGTGTGCTTATGACCAGACAAACAATAACATAATCAAAAATAAAACATAATTCTTGAAACGATGCACTCCATGTTAGACAATAAACTCGCTTGGCTGATGCTAAAGAGAACCGAGTTTACCCATAAGAATAAAATAATAGGTTTATGGAAACTGAAATATTTTATATATACTTTAGATTAAAATTTACTTAAATATCTAAAAAAAAGTACGCGTGGTGCGCCTAAAAAGTAGTTCATTTATATTTTAAAAAAAATCACATGGTGCGCCTAAAGAAGTAGTTCACTTGGCTGATGCCGAAGGGAGCCGAGCTTATTCGATTCAGCGTCACCGAACAGATAGAGGGCGGCTATTTAGAGTCACCGTCCCGAGCGTGACGGCTTAGTTTTATTCACTACACAGAAAAGGTATACATGGCGCGCTTAAAGAAGTTTTCATTTCAATAAATAACAAAAAAGGAAGACAAAGTCGTAATAACCATTGTTTTACTATTAATTATCTATTGAATAAGACTTCCGTCTTCTAAAATCTCGCTATAATTCCATTACATATAATAGTTTTATCTCAAAATATTTAAAGCGAATTCAAACAAAGAACAAAAC
This sequence comes from Druceiella hillmani, assembly GCA_039881145.1. Lineage (NCBI taxonomy): Eukaryota > Metazoa > Arthropoda > Insecta > Lepidoptera > Hepialidae > Druceiella > Druceiella hillmani. The sequence continues at coordinate 10,016,942 of JAYKKI010000051.1, forward strand.
TTACAAAAAATCGCAAAAATCGTTGTTTTCTTATCAATTTTCTACTGAATGTTTATTCCGTAAGTAAATAAAGAAAACTACGTGATATTGTATTATATCTTCTTTATTTAATTTCTTAACTACGTTTCTTAACAATGTTAATATATTAAATGAACAACTCAATACAATATCATCACCCACACTCAGTATCTTCTAGACAAACTATAGTTAAACAACATTGATACTGCATTTCACTTCAAATTGTTTAAGCCCTGGGTACACATCTGAGGAGACAAATCACAAAAGAAAACAAAAAATAGGAGATATGTATATTTAATTATATAAACTTGTTCCAACCATTAAATGCTCATGCCATTGTATAAATACATTACAAAGAACAACATCCATTTAATTTAATACATACACCTACATACTTTGCATTATGTAAACTCCTTGAAGAACATCTATTTAATTTACTACTCACACCAAAAACTTGTATATTTTATAAATTTCAAAAATATAATAAAAAACTATTAACGTGAAAATTGGAAAACCCACTCAAACCCCATTTCCGCTATTGTTATGTGTAATATATATATATATATATATATATATATATGCTGTTGGAAGTTTCTACAAGTTAATCTTTTCAAATTTCCCACCTGAAGATGTTGTCATACAACGAAGTCTAGGTTGTGGTTAAGAATTGAAATAAAGTAGATATAATACTACATCACTTAGTTTCATTTAGTTGTGGATAAAAATTAAGTGATACTGAATTTCTACAAAATTAACCCCAAATATATTCAATATTCCGTAGATAGTCATAATCCAGCTATGATTTGGCTACACACAGTCGATTTAACTCTAAACATTCGTAACTTAAATAAATATTTCTTGTACCAGTATACTAACTACTTTGTTACGGTACCGTTAAATGTAAGATAAATGTGTATAGGTGTAATAATATTTGCAAGAATTTCGTCACCACTAGTGGGTCTGTGGACTTCTTTAGAACGGAAACGTAGCGCGAATACAATGCCGTGAATTAAATTGTTAACTTTATTTTGTTACTTAAGTCACTAGACGTTGAGTTTATGCTCCGGAGGTTTTAAATAGTACTCTTTCTAATGGTTTAATTGCCTTACAAATTGGTTCCACATCGTGGTTTCGGCTGGATTCAAATTACTTTGGTTTGTAATAATGTTTCCAAAGCAACTTAACGCATTACCTGTTTATGCCATCATAAGATGACATCCATTGTTGCTTATCCACTTATGGTATCATATGATGACAGTCATTAAGTTGTTTTCTCATTTACGCCATCCTATGATGACAGCCATTAAGTTGCTTCTTCATTTATGCCATCATATGATGACATCCATTAACTTGCTTATTCACTTATGGCATCATACGATCATAAGGCGGCATCGTGACATCATATACTGCTTGACATACGACCTGGACTTCTTTTGTGGACATTTTATGAATTTCTGTATTTTTTTTTTCATTATTTAAATGCCCTGTGTTTCTATATTTTCCAGTATCAAAGAATCGCTCACTGTACCTGTTTTTCACTGTTGATTGCAACATTACTAATTCACCCAATAATTACAAATCTTGGTATTTATACTATTAATGAGTGCTCTTACAGGAAAATACTAAAAGCGTTTACCCTAATTACCATGAACGTACCAATAATAAAAATCTGTTTAACACCCACGTAATATATCAAAAAAGATCTTCCGAGTTAGATCGATTAATAAAGCAACCGGTTTTATTTATCTGCTTTTAAATTTAACGTACATGTAAATAAATGCTTTATTCATTATGATTTCTCCATCAGGTCACTTACCTCCACCGATGCATGAGGCGACGGAAGTGGCCGGTCTGTTGCCTCAAGGACAATCTTCTGGTTCCAAGTTCAACGGAGGCTCACGACCTGTTATAGAGGAGACAGGTGATGATCTTCATGTGGACTATTCGGGACATCACGAGAGTGAGGGGTGAGTTTATTAGTCTTATTCGATTTTCGCCTCTTTCTACTCAATTTCTTGGTAATCATCTTTCTAGTAGACGATTCTGCGAACGGTTAAACCTTTAATAGAACATTTCCTTAGAATATATGATCATTAAATGTACTTTAGAGACTGTATAATTAAATAGAGTGATTTAATTCTAATTATTTCATAAATTCCTCATCTAGTGAGATAAATAACGCTTACCACTACTTTTTCCAGAAAATAAATTTATGTAAATAGTTTTAATTTTTAGCTATAAAATTAATCTTTTTTAGTTCTCAGGAGAGTGTAACTTCACCGCATCATTAACCGAAATGGTTTTTGGAATTTTTTATTATATTAATAGTAGCTGCATTGAGTGCATTGAGAGTGCATAGTAGTTTCTAGTATTCTTAAGTATTGCTTGCTAGAGTTATAAGATCAAAATTACTTACCCTTTAGCAAAGGATGACTATTTCGTTTTTAAAGGAATTAGGAAAAATAAGCTGCATTTTACTGTTGAAATAACTGTACAAAATTAGTTGTACGAACACCCTCCAGAGAAGTACTAGCATAGGTAAACAATTTTGATTTTTTTTTTGTAAGCTACCAATTTTCAAAGGCATCATTATATATATTAATACGCTAAGGTTAAGATGTTACACTCCCTTTTTAGAAAAAACCTCACAACTAATCCACATAAATTATATATCATTTTATAGATAATTGCTTGCTCTACAGGCATCCACAACTAAAAAATTTATTATTGCTATTGTTTTTGCAAATTAATTAATTATTAAAATTATATACACAAAACAGCAATGCTGCCATCTAACGGCTCAACGTCAATATGATTGACGGTCGGTAAAATTTTTGTTTAATTTCAAATCCACTCACGTATAAATAAAGTGGCGCTTTAGCTCAATGCTTTTGATACTTGCGCCTCTATATGTCAATTTTAGTAAAATATTTGTTTGATCTGTCATCTGAGCTTCATAATGGAATAAATAATGCGAAGACTTCGCACGGGTCACGCTAGTTATATGTAGTAATTTAATCTACTTCTTGAATTATCAATTTTCATGTTTACTGTCATCTATAGATTGTTTCCTATTTCAGAGTGATAAGGTTAATTAGCTGGGTGGGTTTGTATCAATAATTTGTTATCGGTAATAAGATTTAAGAGGTAATAAGCTCTTACGTAATATGTGTTATATTGAGGTCACTGGCGTATATATGCAATTATTAACTTTGAAAAGTACATCTTTGTGATTTTTGTGGTAAACGATTAGTAAATTGAACCGGCCACATTAAGATCGAAGAAAAATATTGTGAATGCATCGTGTGTCACGCAAAACAAATATTAATTATCTTGATATGAAAATAGTTTTTTTTTTAATTTTTAAAGTCTTGTTAACTCAGAACAAAAAAATATTGTTTTTACTTAACTGCAAACCGCAGTGAAACCGGAAAGTTAACTTGTACAGCATACATTGTAGAATTCCATACCGAAATTTAAAAAAAATCGGAACACTTTTAGTGTCAGTGTGTGCTTGTGTTACGCAAAAAAATATTCCTGAAAGTTACACCAAAGTAATATTACATTTATACACATTTTATATTATCCTAAAAAAATAGGACAACCTATCCTAAATTTACTTAACTGTCATTAGTATAAACTAGGACCCATAATATTTTTTTATCTTTTGTCAATACTTTATTTGATGAAAATTTGCACCATAACGTCTTAATTCGTGATGATAAATTGTTTTATTACACTGCTACATCCAGAAAGTGCCCAGGAATAATGTAAGCACATGCAAATAATCATTTGTAAGCACATGCAAATATTATTTTATTTTCTTATATTATTTTTTTGTTTATTTACAAATAATCTAGATTATTGGTAAATAAACCATATAAAAAATCATATAAAAAAAATTTCATTTCTTAATAAATAAATTTGTAAAGAAATTAAAAGTGAGACAACAATAGTAAGATAGCAATATTTAGTTGTCCTTGTCATACTTCCACTGAGTCAACAAGTGAGACAAGACCGAACTGATTTCTGTCGTTTTAGGATTATTCCGCTATTATCCATAGAGATTGGGCCAATCCGATTAGGCTTACACCCACGACTTATTTGCTTGCTTATATTATTATATAAACATAGACCTTTCAAAGTTATAACTATCTCCCTTTTATTCGTGATTTTTCAACTCGATGTTTGTAAAATTTTATTGTATTTGTGGACTCAATAGCTGAAACCATATTTTTTATTTGTTTTATAAGGATTATAATGGGTGTTTTTCATAAAACATCGTTTGAGGTAGTAAAGAAATCAATTCATATTAAAGATTATCCAGAGAATATATCGGTGAATAAAATGTAAAAAATATTGAAAAATGGGGATATAATTGTGTTGCAAGTGTTTGTCTGAAATGACAACAAAATTACAGAGAAAATAATTACGTTGCTTTGTTTGTCTGAAATGACAACAAATTACAGTAAAAATAATTGGGTTGCTGTTTTTGTCTGAAATGACAACAAAATTACAGAGAAAATAATTGGGTTGCTGTGTTTGTCTGAAATGACAACAAAATTACAGTGAAAATAATTGGGTTGCTGTGTTTGTCTGAAATGACAACAAAATTACAGAGAAAATAATTGGGTTGCTGTGTTTGTCGGAAATGACAACAAAATTACAGTGAAAATAATTGGATTGCTGTGTTTGTCTGAAATGACAACAAAATTACAGTGAAAATAATTGGATTGCTGTGTTTGTCTGAAATGACAACAAAATTACAGTGAAAATAATTGGATTGCTGTGTTTGTCTGAAATGACAACAAAATTCCAATGAAAATAATTGGATTGCTGTGTTTGTCTGAAATGACAACAAAATTACAGTGAAAATAATTGGATTGCTGTGTTTATCTGAAATGACAACAAAATTAGAGTGAAAATATTTGGGTTGCTATGTTTGTCTGAAATGACAACAAAATTACAGTGAAGAAAATTGGGTTGCCTGTGTTTGTCTGAAATGAACAACAAAATTACTTTTTTTGTTTAAAAATTAGACTTTGCTTTTGTCTACGAAGTTCACTTTTTCCACAATTTTAGTCGTATATGCAAAAAATTTAAAAGTAACGTAGGGTGGAAATTTCAAGTACCTAACATACAGTATAATGTTAAAATAAAAATAATGAACCTCCATCCTGTTCGCCTGCCCCATTAAGGGAGGTGGCATCGGACAGGGCTATGAAGGGTAGATTTTGGTTTTACTTACAGTTTTTAATTTTGAAACCACCCCCCAAAACCCACCCCATTTACGAAATATTAAGTGTGTCAATCTAGCTTTTCAGTCGTTAATTTGAAAAATGGTTGTATGTAAAGTCGGTTTCTCTGACGTCACGCGAGAAGAGAGATAAATTCCGACGCTTGGGCCGATCATGCCTCTCTATCACTTGTTCCGCGCTCTCGCTTGCACGCTCAGGCTCAGACGGAACGTGACACTTTTTCATGCGTGCAGCCGGTGTTAATCGATTTATAAGACGTTATTACGTCACAAAATTGAAAAAATAACTTACTGGTGTTTGATTAGAACTCCTATTTCATTTTATCTCGATTAACTTGCATTAATAATTTCAAGAAGTATGCATAATCACAGAACCTATTTTGTATGAGTTTGGACAAGAATTTGACTTTTTTTAATATGGTGAAAACGGATATATTTATTAATGACATCATTTGCTATTGACACGTGCGCCTTATGGTCATGGGATGCATGCAAATGTGCAGCTTGTGCTTAGTGGGTACATGTGTTGCCAGCGTAGTGTGTTACGCATTTTAATGGCTTCTCTATAAAATAGGCGAATGAACTTGAAGAACGTGTAAGCGCAATTATGTTTTAAGCATGGAGAATGAACACACGAACCCGCTATGTGCCGGCGAAACGATCGTAACCACCTGTATTAGAGATGCATTATATATTTATTTGTGTCGATCCGGATCGTCACTATATGATAGGAAACTTGGAACTTATTGAACATTCATGATCCGATCCTCCAAATCTCGTATCAATGTACTGACCATAAAATAAAAGACTTTTTGAATTTAGGCAATAGTTCAATTCTTAATTAATTTAGTTAAAATAGAATAACGTACGTATACTGTCCATGTAAAAAGTGTATGATATGTATATAGTAAATAAGTAATAAAAAATATAATAATACTAGCTATATTACCCGGCTTTGCCCGGATATAATATTTAAAAAAAAAGAAAATATTTCTATTTGAGCGCTGTCTCATCCATATATTTCCTTCCAATTTAAAGCAGCATATATTATTGGAAAAGTTCTTTTTATCAAGGTCGATCGCTGCTTTAGATAAACTGTTCTTATATAGTTTGTACACCGTAACTACCAGATTCAGGTTCAAGGGACTCTTGTTCCACATAACCTTATACTTTTGTACCAAATCGGTCCTAGAAGTCACATTCCAAATATGAGGATTATTTAGGTTGTAGACAATTTCCAGAAATCATTTCCCTTAAACCACGTTGTCACTTAGGAAATTGTAATATAACTATGGTAATAAAGTATACAAACAGCTTTACATTCATTCTATTTAGTAATCGTTAAAGTCATCAGTGTAAGTAGATTAAAAGATTAAAAGAAGTAAGAATAGACCCGTACTTTCTTTGACAGAAAAATCTAAAAAAATGTAAGACGTCATAAGACACGTCAAATTTTTTTATATATTTATACTCATTTAAATATTTTTCGAACGTTCCACGTTCGATAACATAATATCTAAACACCTGTGCAAACAAATAAAGTTGTAAGTGTTAGTAAATAAGAAACAATAGTGACACAGTAACACATACGTAAAGTAACGTGTGTGTAGTAGAGAGGGAAGAGTTAAGTCGTAAAGAACCGGTAAGACGCGAAGGTGTTTTAACTCCCATTCGAAAACGCGATTTGATGTTTCACATAAACAATTTTTTTTATATTTATATATTTTTTTATATTTACTTTTCTATGGTTACGTACATTTCAAGAACTATAGATTACAAGGTTAAACAAAAGACTACAAGGTTCCCACAAGAAAACTCCTGATTTCAATAAGTAACAATTCTGATACACTAACTAACACACACATAAAGTATCGTATATGAAGTGAGCAAAAAGGGAAGCGTTAAGTCGAAAAGTGCCGACAAGACGCGAAGCTGGCCGAATGCACTTCGTGACGTGCCATCAGAATGTTTTAACTCAGACGCACCATTAGATGTTTCACATCAATATTTTTTTTTATATTTACTCCGGCGTCAAAATATTAATAACTTCATATGCATGCATTTCAATAACAATACTAACTACAAAGTTAAACAAAGTCACAATAGACTCGATGTCAAGGAAATTGCGGAACTTTCATGTACCAAATACCAGGACTCTGTAGTCATTCCGACAGGTTTCTATGGTATGACTGTGATATTTGAGGTGATCATCCATAATCATACCGAATTCTTGCACATATGGCATCCTTTCATACGTAATTTAATCTAACTCATAACCGGGCTCAAAAGGGACAAATAAGTAGAAATACATCATCATTGAATATTTCCTCACCTTAAAATGTAGCTTATTCCTCAGACTCTGGAATATTACGTCAATGTTAATTTGGAACAATTTCTATTCACTTAATTGTGGACATCTAAGAAGACTTTAAAATCTTCGACCACAGAAGACAATGAACAGTACCAGGGCAAATGTTTATGTTTAAAAAACAAAAGCGGACTTAAACTACTGATTAAGTAGTACGTAATGAAACTACCTGGTTTAGTATTATATAGAAAAGATTAACTCGTGATCAGTTAATCTGTTCAAATTGCCCACCAGAAGACGTTGTGATACAATGAAACCTAGGTCGTGGAGAATAATTTAAAGAAAATAGATATAATAGCACAGCACGTCGTTGCATTTAGGTTTGAATAAAAATGAAGTGCTAATGAATTTCTACAAAATGAATGCCAAATATCTTCAATAACATAAGAGTATTAAATTCCGTTAGAATCTATTTCTCTAAGCAAATACATACACATCAAAGAAGATAACATCTGTTAAGGTGTTTACGTCAGCAAAGGAAGAAAAGTATGCCAAGAGCGAGCGTATTGAAATTTCTGTCACAGCTGCTTCCACAAATTTGCAGCTGATGATATAAATAGTACGTACATTCGACATGAAACAGTGACATATTTTTATCGTTACGAATGGGATTAAATATAATTTGGCTGTTTGCCATTGTCGCGCACCAATCTGTCCCAGACGGTACGACCGTGTTCACGAACGAAATTGTTTCCAATGATTGACCACTAAAGTTATATTAAATTTGTTTATCTATTTAGATATTTATCTGTAGAATTAAAAATTAGGTTAATCGGCGTAGATTATAAAGTATGTTATTCGATATTCTTGAAATTTTTCTGATATTGGCTTCGAAAGTTTTTGCTACAGTTTACATGCGACAATAATAAGGACAAGATAGTACTATCTACGTGTAGTAATATTGTCTTCTCGTATAGATGTCTAGGTTATATATATAATATATAACCTAGACGTCTAGACGAGAAGTAATAACTTCTTTGCCATTGTCCTAGCCTTATGTAAGTGAGCAAGACACAAGACAGTCGGGCAGCAACTGTCTAAGTATACGCACGCTCATTTAAAATATCAGCAAAATTTTATCTGGTTTTTAAATTTAAAATTTAAAAAAACAAGTGTGCTTTAGACCACACGACTGAAGTAAAACTTCAAATTTACAAAATATGAACTTTAAAATGAATTTACAATTTTATTCACTTCAAACGTAGAATATTTAATGTATTGAACAAAATAATAATTTATAAAATTGTTCAAGAACGAAATGAAATTACAAAATAATCAAAAAATCACCGTTCGCGTAACGCTAGCCAACTCGCATATATATATATATATATATATATATATATATATATATATATATATATATGTATATATATATTTCATGCACTGGCTATGAGAGGAAGAGAGAAAGAAAATGAGCACGCGCTCTGCTCTCTCTTGCTCCTACAGTGTGATACAGACAATAGGCTTGCACTGTGTCTTAGATATACGAAACATAACTGGCCATGAGAGAAAGAGAAAAAGGAAATGTGTGCTCGCACCTCTCTCTCTTGTCCCTATAGTAATTTACGAAACGTAACTCTCTCTCTTTTTGTCTTCACTAACTTATATCTTCCTCTCAACTTCCGTTAGCCTCGCCCGATCACACTTTCCGTAACGCTCTCGTCACGCATTCACCAGCTTACTCCCCAAGTCAAGCGTGCGTAAAGAAGTTTTACTACAATAACATTTATAGAGAATATGATTTGCCATAGAAAACTGACTGCCCAGAATGAATTAAGTTCCTGTACCATCTAGTTTCTCATACAGAAATTTTTATCATGATGTTTATTATTATATTTCCCGCAATGTTTAGCATTTATTTAAATAAACTATTTAATATTGTTTGATTTAAATACCACTGTGTCGCAGATATATTAACAGCCTGTCCTTGTTGTGTGTCCTTGTGCGTTGAAACGCCAATAGTAACAGTTACCAACCGATAAAATTATATGCGTTTCATATGCATTTATATAATATACGATAAACTATAGGTTCTATTCTTATACAGGTTACGCAATTGAAGTTATTATTTACGATAATATTTTATTTTTTATTCTGTAAACAAAATTATTACATAATTATAAACATAAGTGTTTAATTATATAATAATACAGGTTACGCAATTGAAGTTATTATTTACGATAATTTTTTATTTTTTATTCTGTAAACAAAATTATTACATAATTATAAACATAAGTGTTTAATTATATAATAATACAGGTTACGCAATTGAAGTTATTATTTTCGATTATTTTTTTTATTTTTTTTCCTCTAAATAAAATTATTACATAATTAAAAACATAAGTGTTTAATTATATAATAATTTTATTTAGATTATGGCAATTTTATTTTATGTTATTATAATTTAAATATTTATATAATTAAAGGCATACTAAAATTAAAGGTTAAAAACAGAAGTAAAACCTCTTAAAACACATTGTTTTAAGCGTTGAACTGAAGTTGTGTAAAGAAATTATATAGCACGGAACTTTTATTTTTATTCTTTTTATTTTCTTTTTAAACTTATATTGGCAAAAGTTCTATAACTAAATATAATAAATGTCATTGAATAAAAAATAAATAAAATGGAAAAGTACAGCTGTACGAAAGAAACCATGCTATTGGCGAATTTAAATTACATATTTCTAATTTAAATTTCAACGTAATGCATGTGCTAAATTTAGAATTGGATAAAAGTATTTTTTATTTTGTCTAATGACGTTACATTTGAATAAGATTATATTTTACACATTAAAATACCCACTGTTGTTATTTAAATCTGAAATATTGTAAAAATATTAGTTTATTCTTTTTCTATAATTTCATGTTATAATAGTTTCTCCTTCAGAAATACTCGGATAAATTAAATATTTATGATTTCCACGTAGCTTTCGCTGTTACTCGATATTATTATTAAAATGCATAAATATAATACAATTTATAACCGTGGGTATACGTCAATCTGACGTAATCGAGAGATATATTAGATTATATGCTAAAGCTTAAAACCAATATTCTATCTATCGACAGTCATAGATAGCTTTCTATCCATGCTATCTCTTACCAAACGCCGAGCTCATTTCATGTAAATTTAACATTCACCATTCGAAATAACAAAAAGTATGAAAGAAAATTTAGACATTAAAAAAGCATCTGTAGTTTTCTTATAACCTTTATGTAGGGTTATAAAAACACATAATGTTAAAACAACAACATGTTTCAACAAAACACATAATGTTAAAACAACAACATGTAAACAACAACATGTTTCATAATTTTAGATTGAGTATTTTCAGAAGTAAGGGGCCAGCGCCTAACATATTTTTTTGCATCTCTGGATTTTATTATATCTCTGGATATATAATATCTAATTTTATAAAAAAAAACTAGTTTTGCAACCATTATAACAAGCTTTTTCAAACCTTATCCATAATATGTAAAACATTCTAGTTCTTAATTTGTTTAATGGAATTTTTATTCTAATCGAATTACAAATTGACAATTGTTTTCTTTGCTTGTGTTATAAGACAGTCCTTCGTACCAAATTTCAAGATTTTAGACGAATGGAATCCCTTTGTATATGTGATATTTGAAAGAAAGACGACTGACTTTTTTATGGAACTGTGGGCCTTAGTATTTTTTATTTCTACTTTATATCTCTGGTGGTTCCTAAAAAAAGGATCTTGATAACAGACACATGGACAATAATGTGATTATACAAAGTTTCCATTTTTTAATTCTAGTTTGCATAACCCTAAAAATATATTTTTTTATAATGGCGAGGGGTGAGCAACGAAAGGAAGCAAGGTGAAAGTATGGAACGGTATACGTTAGGGTTCACGAAAATTAGGATTATTTTAGGAGAATCCTTGAATTATATCGGAATCCATTTAATTACGAAAATATGCAAAATGCTTTATTCAGTCTATGTTGAACGCCGTTCCAAGTTTGATCTCGACTTGAACAATCAATCATATCAATTGATCGATATTATGAAACATTGGATGTTAATTATGAAACAATCGATATTAATTGCAAAACAATAGATGTCAATTACGAAACAATCGATGCTAAGTTCGAAACAATCGATGTTAGTTACGAAACAATGGACATTCATTAAGCATTACTTTTTTGGTTTTATTTTAGTTTACACTTTCTTGACATTTCTTGACTTTTAAGTTATTATTTGCAATCTGCACAGGATACAGCTATTTTTAAAAGTTAAATGATTGACTATGGCTTTTATCACTACATGCGGCCGGTTCGTTGTACCACATATCCTTAATCTTCGACATTTTTGGAATACTTTATATATATTTTTTTAAATTACAAATTATATTATTATATAGAATATTAATAATATGTTTTTTGGAAGAACTATTCGGTTGTATGTTAATGCAATTGTTTTTTTTTATGTCGTTGCTTGCCTTTATCTGTGTACACATATGCATTGAATCACGTTCGAGCGTCTACGAGCGATAGTCCGCGTCTACAGAAAACAAATTGCTGGCTCTCAATGTGAACGGAAATGCCTGCGATGGCGTCGAGCCAGTTATTAAATTATATTTATTTTTTCGTTTAGTGTCAACTCTTTCGTTCATTCTATATTTGTTTACTTTTCTTGTAATTAGTGAACACCCGTACGACAATTTTAAATCTAACTTTTTCTTGTAAAATTATGTTAATAAATAAATCAAGCAGTGTCTGCACCAACAATCAGAAAGGAATCCTGAAGCTATATCCGCACCATCAATAACTGGCCCCCATCTAGTGGTTAGTGACCCTATAACTTCAGTTTTAAATCTGATGAGTTAGATTTAAAAAAAATTACAAAGTTTTTTAAAGGTTTTCCAACTACTATCTAATTTCTTACTGAGCATATTATTGCCGAGAGATCTGAGCAAGTGATAATCTGGTGAGACGATACTGATTATATTACAGATATACGCGTGTAATTTTTTAAAGAGGACATTTTGCGATATAAGAAAATTAAAGAGTAAAGAAACTTGGTCTTTTTGTTTACTTAATTTGTTAGCTAACAGTAAATTTCAATATAAATTGTTTATCCTCCAAAACCAACTCTCTATAAATAACGCCCTTGAAATTTCATCAGCACTTCAGCAAGAAAAGTAATTTTTCTGGTGTTTTCTTCTATTTCTTCTATTCTGATTTGAATATTAAAAGTAATTTTTATCAAACACCAAGAAGTTGGCATCTGCGTATATGATTAACGTACCTAACCAACTTGTCATATCACTTAGTAATTGCATCAGAAAATCGAAGTTCAATTTTAACATCAATAATCGTGACAAAGGCGGAACTCATAGAGTAGAAGAGTCTATAAATGACGTCAATTTAAATCCACTTTCCTTGATGCAATATACTTAAAGACTTGACGTTAACAGGCGTATTTTGGATTATTTTTACCTTACAATAAAATATGCTGGAAATTTCGACATTCTTTCTAGGAAAGACCCAAACTTATGACAAAAACTTATTAGCTAACCAAGTATATTGTTCATTGACCATGTTCTGGATTTATTTTTCGGTATTTAAAAAAGGTTTCTGCATTCCGTCTTATTTTCATTTTAAATACACAGTTTTAGATATTCATAGTTTTCGGTAACCTTCTGCAATCTATCTATCTCTTTTTATTTACCATCATCCGCCGTAGTATCTTCTGTAGAAAAGTCCTTTACAGTAATATACTACTTATCTAAAAATATACTGTACTCCGACCTAATTAGCACTCTCAATTGATGACGTTATACTTAATAGGTACGTTTTTCCAAATATGGCTCCGAGGTGCGCCATGTGCGAATTACGGTAAGACAAATAGAGATTCCAACATGACGTACTCGTGTATAAAAGAGGTGGTTTTATGGAAGGATCCCCAAAAGTTGAAATAAATGGATGGTGCTCAAAAGTCGAGATAAATTATTTCAACTTTTGAGGACCACGTTTAGAGCACTATTGATATGTCTATATTATATTTTCATTACTCTCAACGCTAAAGTCAATTCACGGAACAAGATCACTTTGGCAAAAGTTATTTTTTCTTTATTTTCTGTTATTTGATTGAGTCTAAACTTAAACCTTATTTTCGGTAGTTGAAGAGTGGTACATAATTTATTTCATTAAAGAAACTGATGAAACAAATTTTTTCCATCCATATTATGTTCTTGTTCCAAATTATTTCTAATGGTTTTTTTTTGTTAACTAGCATTGTTCCTAATTTAACACTTAATATACATATAAGTGCACAAAATCATAAGTTGTTAAATATTTAATTTGAAAAAACTGAGAAAAGAGGAATACTAAAAACCGAAGAAAAAATTAATTGCGTAAAAATGTTGTAAAAACAGTCAGTCAAAACAGTTTTGTCAGTATAGTCAAATTACGTTTTAAATATATTTTCTACTACGTTAATCGCGGGCGCCTCAATAATTATTGCGTATTTATTTACAAGTATTTTTAAGTTAAAAAAATTTAAAAACCACTTTCGCTGAAGTGAACAATAATGACGTCAGCATATGACGAGGTCATAAAGTTCATAAACTCAAAAAACGGAAATTTTCTCAATCAATGAGCTTTTTCTACAAAATTCTTTGTTTTTAATCAAATGCTCTATGATAATGAAAAATTTCAACGCGATTCATAGAAGTGGTGTGTGAGTTAATTGATCGAAAATGAACAAGTATGTAATAACTCCTTGCCTTTATAATATTAGTTAGAGATGGTCCTCTTTTAATTTGTTAAGTATGTTTTAATAATTTATTGAATACGGTTTAATAATACGTTTTATAAAATTCACACAAAAATGAGGAAACATTTTTAAATTTTCTCTTTTCAAACGCGTGTTCAAATTTCAATTAAATTATTTTTCATATAAATTTAACAAGGTTATACATACATTAAAATTGTACTAAAATAAAGTGATGGGGAAAACATATATTTTCATGAAGTTGTTTCAATATAAATCTTTCTATATTACTATGTAGACTTTACCAGTTAGAAAGCTCTGCGTGTTGAAAACTGGTGGAAATTTTATTTTTTTCATTTTTTTCCTTCAAAATATGAATTTTCTTTATTATCGACCAGGCAGGTAGTTACATCTGTAGTGACGTTTCTACATTACATTGATAGCTGTACTATTTTCATATTATTACCACCAGTTGGTCAGATTTTTAATTTTCATACAGGAAACTCGATTGACTCAACAGAAATTTCTCTAAAATACATTTTTTCCAGATTTTACGCTGTTTCTTTTTTTTTGATATATTTCTTTGACAATGGCACTCGTGCTATTTTTAGTTCAACGTTTTTTATTGGGACCAAACCTTGTGTCTGCTTCCGTTGTCAATGCATTCTATCTCGTTATTCTAAATTCGTTTGCTGAAAATATGTGTACTTAATTTTTTGTGTATGCTTACTAACATAACAGATGCAGTAGATCTTATAAAAATATTCGTAGACTGTACGCCGTATACACTTTTTAACCGACTTCAAAAAAGTTCAAAGGTTCGACACGTATTTTTTTAATAATGATATGTACATTGATTACTGGAGAGCCAATTCGTATTATTATTTTTTTTTGTTTGAAAGACTATATAGACAGCAAACAGACCTATATAAATAGGGTGATGATCTTATATTGAGATCCGAAAATGAACAGTGGAACTCCTTAACGGATGGTGGTAAATCAATTATGATTTAAGATATTTGCTACTGGTAGTTGTTACTTTGCAAAATAACCACACCATTCACCATGTCAGAGTCTGATGATTAATCCTGAAGATGAATGATGGAACTCTTCAACGGATGGTAGTAAATCAACCGTAATTCATGATATTTGCTACTGGTAGTTGTCACTTTGCAAAATAACTTCAAGGTGAAAGTCTGATGATGAGTTTTGAAGGTGAATAGTGGAACTCCTCAACGGATGAAAGTAAATCCATCGTGATTCAAGATATTTGCTACTGATAGTTTTTAACTTGCGAAGTGTCATCATTGACCAAGTTAAGTTCTGATAATGAATTCTCGAAATGAACAATGTAACTACTTAACGGATGGTAGTAATCAACCGTGGTTGAAGATATTTGTACTGGGAGTGGTTACTTTGCAAAATAACTACACCATCGACCAGGTTAGGGTCTTATGTTCAATTTTGGAGATAAACAATGCGACTCCTTAACGGATGATAGTAACTCAACCATGATTCAAGATATTTACTTCTGGTAGTTGTTACTTTGTAAGATGGATGGGCTAGATGGATGGACTTTGTAAGATGGATGTTGGGCTTCGGATATGGAGAACGGTACTCCGCAATAGCTAGCAGCTAACCAGTGGCTGCTCCTGCTATCACTTCGCTTCTGTGTGTTATCACTGACCAACTTTAGACAAAGATGAAATTATCTATACATGATGTCCGGGAATAAGTATCAGACAAAGAAAGACGCTATTTTGGCTATAAAGGAATAAATTTTCATTGAAATAAAATGTTAAAACACCCTATTTCTAATTGAGTGCAAAAATTATATTACACATAACTCTTTTTGACACACCCGATACTTGTTTGAAACGTGGTGCTTACCCGGGCAGGTAGATGTTTTCGTTGTTTTTTGCTGGTTATTCCCCTGAGCAGCGCTGAATAATGTGCGCAAGTATCGTGTGTATGAAATAGATGACAAATAATTATGAAAACGTTTTTCAATTTTCTGAAAAAAAAGTTATCCTTTAAATTTTATTTTAATGACAGTTAACTAATTTTCAGTCAACTAATAACGTCTTTCTTTATCAGACACTTATTCCCGGACACCGAGTATAGTAAGTTTTGTCCCTGACCTTTTTTTTTTAAATTCCCTTGGAGATTATGGATAATTTATATTATTTTCTTATGCCAGGTATATAACCTAAGTTATAAACAAAGGTTTCCAAAAATTACGTTTTTCTTAAACCAATATTATCTTGTAAATAATTCAATTAATGGAAAACTTATGATCACTTTTCACCTACCTGTGGATGGAACTGAAAAACAGGCCATATGTTTGTCTGAAAAAATGTATGAAAAACCATGAAAAAGTTTTCCGTTATTATTTATATTTCTTGAAACTGTCAATGTAATATTATTAAAGTTATGTTCACAATTAAATGAAACTACGTGATATAGTATTATTTCTACTTTCTTTAAGTTCTTCACCACGACCTAGGTGGGCTATTAGCAAAGATTCTTTGCTAATAGCCCACCTGAATATGTTGTAATACAACGAAACCTAGGTCGTGGCAAAGAACTTAAAGAAAGTAGAAATAATACTACATCACGTAGTTTCATTTAATTGTGAATAATGAATTTCTACAAAATTAACGTCAAATATATTCAATAAAGTTATGTTTTCATTGGAAGTTTTTTTATGTTAATATTAATAAGTTTTTCATATTTCTCAAATCCTCGGTTGAAAATTGAGAGGATGTCGATATATTGGAAAAAGGTGAATATTTCATAAACGGAGTTTAAAAATATTTTACTTTAACAGATCTATCTAATTACACCTTAACAGCATACGGGGTGTTAATCTATCCAATGATACCTTACTATCATACGGGATTTTTCATTCCCGATTTAAATGTGCGGGGAGGTACATTAAGATAGTTTTAAAGTAGAATTTCTTAGAGCACTGTATGACAATATCTGTAGTAAACTTTTATGTCAGACCTGAGTGTTCACATTTAAGCAGTTAACCATGGATGGCGTTCATCCCACATAACGTTTGTGAGTGTGTACAATTTCTCATAATACGAGGGGAAACCATTTGTAGCAAACTCTATGTCAGAACTTGAATTCATATTTGGGAAGTTATACACAGATTACGATCAGCCTATATAACATTTTTAGTATGAAAAATTTCTTACGATGCGATATGAGACCATTTGTTACTAAATTTATGTCTACATAATGTTTTTAAGTGTGTAACTATATAATGATTGTTAGTGTGTAGAACATTACTGAGGTGAGACTTAAAACTGTTTGTAGCAAAGTTCATGTCAAATATACAATTCAAATTCAAGAATTTATATACGGATGACGTTCATCCTACGTAACGTTTGTCAATGTGTAAAATTTCTTACGTCGCTAAGTGAGACTATTTGTTTTAAACTGTATATTAGACTTGAAAATTCAGATTTGAGAAGTTAGCTACTGATGACGTTTATTCCACAAAACATTTGTCACTTTTACGGCGAAATCTTAAACCGATTATGGTAAACTATACGTAAGAGCTAGAATTCAATTTTTAGAAATTATGCGCGGATGGCATTAATCATACACAATGTTTGTTAGCGTGTAAAATTTCTTACGGTACGATATGAGACGACTTGTTGCAAACTTTATGTCGAACCTGAGAATTCAGATTTGACAAGTTAGCTACTGATGACGTTCATTCTACAAAATATTTGTCAATATGTAGAACTTCTTACGGCAAAACTTTAAACAATTTGTAGCAAATTTAATGTCTGATCTGAGAATTCAGATTTTAGAAGTCAGTTGGTTAGATGACGTTTATTCTACGTAACTTAGTCAAGTGTGTGGAACTTTTTACGGCACGATGGAAAATTATCTGTGGGAAACATCATATTTCTTGATGAACCATTAATCTTAAATCCATATATCCATATGAACTTTAATCTTAAATCTATATATCCATGTGAACTTTAATCTTAAATCCATATATCAATTTATAGTAACGTTAAAATGCGTTAACCGTCTACCGAGGATTGAAGACGTAGCGTAAAATGTAACTTACAAAAACGTAACCATAGGAAGCTCCATACCAAATCTAGCGAATGTGGTAATGTTAGTCAGCATGGTGATATTTCGCCATATATTATTTTACGCCTCTATACGAAGCATCTTCTTCCCAAATTGCACTCATGTGAGTCTTCAATTTAGAAACTATGACACTGTGATTGACGGACATAACAAAATTATTCTAAGTAAAACTAGGGAACTTTAAAAACCTATCCACAGTGGGCATCAGCTTATAAAATAAATATATTTTCTAGATTTGTGAAAATCTTTCAAAAAATGTCTACCACTTTTTACCTCATTGGAAAAGGAATTAAAAGAAAATTATTTTTCAGTGAGTGTCTACCTCACTGAGGATCTCATATTTGCCTAAACTGTCACTAGCTAGTGCTGAATAATTAATTAAATGTGAAGTAAAATTAAAATGTATACTCGTTGTAATATTTCTTGCTCCATTTTAATCACGTATCGTACCCAAACACATTTACAACTTTTCATGACTGAGATTTACTTAAGCTGTTTAATACACATAAACTTAATATTCTGCTCTAGGCGAAATGAACAGCAATTAATACACATAAACTTAATATTCTGCTCCAGGCAAAATGAACAGCAATTAATACACATAAACTTAATATTCTGATCTAGGCAAAATTAACAGCAATTAATACACATAAACTTAATATTCTGCTCTAGGCAAAATGAACAGCAATTAATACATATAATTTTAATATTCTGCTCTAGGCAAAATGAACAGCAATTAATACATAAAAACTTAATATTCTGCTCTAGGCAAAATTAACAGCAATTAATACACATAAACTTAATATTCTGCTCTAGGCAAAATGAAAAGCAATTAATACACATAAACTTAATATTCTGCTCCAGGCAAAATGAACAGCAATTAATACACATAAACTTAATATTCTGCTCCAGGCAAAATGAAAAGCAATTAATACACATAAACTTAATATTCTGCTCTAGGCGAAATGAATAGCAATTAATACACATAAACTTAATATTCTGCTCTAGGCAAAATGAACAGCAATTAATACACATAAACTTAATATTCTGCTCTAGGCAACATGAACAGCAATTAATACACATAAACTTAATATTCTGCTCTAGGCGAAATGAACAGCAATTAACACACATTAACTTAATATTCTGCTCTAGGCAAAATGAACAGCAATTAATACACGTAAACTTAATATTCTGCTCTAGGCGAAATGAACAGCAATTAACACACATAAACATAATATTCTGCTTTAAGCAAAATTAGCAATTGAATGAACAGGATGTAAAATGAAGAGATAAAGTAATATTTTCTGTGCCATGCTAATCATGTTTCGTATCCATGTTGTCACTGCTATTAATAATTTATGGTACAAACA
Organism: Druceiella hillmani; assembly: GCA_039881145.1. Taxonomy (NCBI): domain Eukaryota; kingdom Metazoa; phylum Arthropoda; class Insecta; order Lepidoptera; family Hepialidae; genus Druceiella; species Druceiella hillmani. The sequence goes on from JAYKKI010000051.1 coordinate 10,036,819, forward strand.
TTTGATAACAACACCCACAGCGCACAATAATTCATCGATCAACTTACGCCAGATGTTGATCACCAGACATTGCTAGTAAATAGTTTCTTAGCCTTGGCAAGTATGCTTGGTTAATACTTAAGTCACAGCACATCTGCTTTGTATGGAAATTAATTACTTCATATTTACTAAGTGTGAAATGATATATTACTCACATGCTGTTATTCTCAAACTATACTATTAATGTTTAAAAATAAATTTGCATAAAATTAAATATAATTTTTAAATTTATTTATTTGGCTTCATATAGGATTTAGGATTCTTTTTAGGATTTTTTCTTTTGGATTAGGATTCTTTTGGATTTGGATTTGGATTTAGGATTTTTTTCTTTCGATCGGTTAAAAAGTAAATTGTGCAGCTATGCTGCATATACTTTCTGGCTAAACGTAAACCTGTTCTTATACAGGCTGTTGATTAATTGGTATAACGACTTGTTTTTATTCCTCTCCAAAATATATGACAAAAACAATATTCGAACATTTTTCACCATTTTGGGCTTGTTTCAACAATTTTTACAATTTTTGACTTTCAAATATTCAATAGCTTCAATTAGTCTAGGCTAGGTCAGTTCAGGTTAAATTAAGTTAGGTTGGGTTAAGTTAGGTTAGGTTAATTTGAGTTAGGTTAGGTTAGGTCAGATTAGGTTACATTGGATTGGCTTTACGCTTCTTGCAATGATTTTGGCTATTTTTGGCCAATTTGACAATTTTTTTGCCTTTTTCGCCATTTTTCGCTATTTTAGCCGTTTTTTGCTATTTTGTCATTTTTTTTAAATTAAATAATTTTTTCCAATTTTGTTTAATTTTTCGCCATTTTGTGTCTATTTACATCATTTTCAATACTTTCGTCTCTTGAGTTTTCCTTAGTTTCAGTTATTCTATACATGGTCAATTTAGATTAAGTTAGCTTTATGCAGAGTTAATTATTTTTCAATTAAAATACACTTTTTAAAACATTTTTTAAATCTTAATTAAATTTAAACATTTCCTAATCACGAACAGCATCTCAATGAACAAAAAATTTAAAAACTCTTAATTACCAACATGAAGGATATGTCTTTCTGTGAAATGATACTCGTATTGCTAAACATTCTAGACTTATTAGCCGCGTCGCGTCGTACTGCTTTGAAAGTACCGGGCGGCGTTACACCCGGTGTGTGAGCCACATATTTTTTCTAAAAATGGGCCCACGGTTTAAATGTAAAACTGCATGTCGGAAATCAGCCACAAACTCGTAGACATTTTGCTCATTTCGAATCTGTATTTTCTTTCAATATTTCATTAATTTGTCAACTAATAAATTGTCCATCTCAATTCCCAAAATTATTTTATATTATAGGCATAATTGTCAAAATCAATCTTCAATCACATAAGAACCATCGTCTTCAGTCATGTGTCGCCAATAAAATCCTTCTCTGTGATATTCTTCGCCTTTTTAACCTTAAGATGGGCTGCTTCTTTAATTTTTTTTATCGCGTAAATAATTGGACAGCAAATAAAACAGATGATAGTGACAGAACGAGAGATCCGGTGAGTATAGTAAGTAAGAAAGCACAGGCCATCAAGTAAAAGTGTTTAGGCCACATCGCGATGGGAGTCCGTAGCTCCATAGCATCAGCCTTCAGAGCCTTCATCAGCTTTCAAAACTCATTATTATCAGGCTTGCCATATGATATACAATAGAACTATTTTTCCAAAGCATAATTTTTTTTATAGTATGGGAGCATGAGAACAGTTCTTCCAGGTAATGCGAACTTTAACCTGGGATTTGTGTCAATAAGGCTCGTTAATATTTCAAAATTTAATGAAGGCGGATTATTGGGGACGTCAAACGTTGCTTCTTTGAATTTTTGGAAACCTGAGTGTACCTTCACCCCTTGTGGAGTATATATCGCGTATTGTTTAGCTTTTTATCCTAAACGGAATTCATGAAGCAAGATTCCAAGTTCTCTTCGTCAAATTTATCTATTTTTTATCCTTTACTCGCCAAAACTCTGTTGGAAACTGAAAAGAATATCGAATACCGCGCCTTTATAAACCCTGCCACAGAGAAGCCTGCTAAGTTTCTATAACATTATTCAGAGCTGGATAAAGTTTATCAGTTACCAACCTAATAGAATCTATTCAAAATCTTATCTCCAAGTTTTAGGGGAATATGCAGGGGATGCTTCTGGGCTAGGGCTAGGGGAATGCTTCTTCTTTTTTATAAACTGTTGATTCGATTAAGGTATGTTATTCCATGATGCTCTCATAACTTGACACAAAGAAAATAAATCTGGTAAATCAAGGTAGAACTCGTAATGCAACGGTCCCACATACACTTGTACTCAATTCCATACCAAAAGAGAATATTTGTAAACAAAGCTGAATGACTGGCCAAGTATTGTAAACCTTTTTCTTGTGTTCATGTTAGTAATATAACATGGATTAATTTGGTACTTGTGATTAAAAGGACTATTTATTTCATTAATATACTTTTTTAAACTGTACACATATAAAACCAAAATTATGACGGTTATATTTTATATTTAAGCGAAATTCAAATAAGTAAGATAAAGTCTTTCAAATAGATTATAAACATAAACGGTACCTAAAAAAATCTCAGGCACAAATTCGGTTTAGGGAAAATGTTAATTTCCCAGGTTTTTTTTGTGAAAAAATGTAAGTAAAAAATAGGGCACCGATGCTATTATTTTATGATATTCTTTCATTAAAAAAACAGCGAAATTAATATTTTTGCTAAACTTGACACGTATAAAAACTTAAAAAAATACTAACTAATTTCCTCTGAAAATTTCTTCTAGGTTTGATACTGATAGCCTTAAAAGGCTATATAATTCCAACGCATTATAAAGTAAATGATCTGTACCGAATGATTTATGTGGGTATGGACTCTGTATGCGTCGAAATATCAAATATATGTCTGAAATGTTTTATACCTCTGATCTATCTAGTGTGATCGACAGCAAGTGTTGCCCGATAGCCTTAAAAGTATATATAATTCCAAAGCATTATAAAGTAAATAATGTGTACCGAATAATATATATGGGTATGGACATGGTATGCGTTGGAATATCAAATATTTTTCCGAAATGTGTTATACCTCTGAGTCTAGTGTGATCGACAGCAAGTGTTGCCCGATAGCCTTAAAAGTATATATAATTCCAACGCATTATAAAGTAAATAATGTGTACCGAATAATATATATGGGTATGGACATGGTACGCGTCGGAATATAAAATATTTTTCCGAAACGTTTTATACTTCTGAGTCTAGTGTGATCGACAGCAAGGTTTGCCCGATAGCCTTAAAAGACTGTATAATTACAACGTATTATAAAGTAAATAATGTATACCGAATAATATATATGGGTATGGACATGGTACGCGTCGGAATATCAAATATTTTTCCGAAATGTTTTATACCTCTAAGTCTAGTGTGATCGACAGCAAGGGTTACTCAATAGCCTTAAAAGACTGTATAATTCCAACGCATTATAAAGTAAATAATGTATACCGAATAATATATATGGATATGGACATGGTACGCGTCGGAATATCAAATATTTTTCCGAAATGTTTTATACTTCTGAGTCTAGTGTGATCGACAGCAAGGTTTACCCGATAGCCTTAAAAGACTGTATAATTACAACGTATTATAAAGTAAATAATGTGTACCGAATAATATATATGGGTATGGACATGGTATGCGTCGGAATATCAAATATTTTTCCGAAATGTTTTATACTTCTGAGTCTAGTGTGATCGACAACAAGGTTTGCCCGATAGCCTTAAAAGACTGTATAATTACAACGTATTATAAAGTAAATAATATATACCGAATAATATATATGGATATGGACATGGTACTCGTCGGAATATCAAATATTTTTCCGAAATGTTTTATACTTCTGAGTCTAGTGTGATCGACAGCAAGGTTTACCCGATAGCCTTAAAAGACTGTATAATTACAACGTATTATAAAGTAAATAATGTATACCGAATAATATATATGGATATGGACATGATACGCGTCGGAATATCAAATATTTTTCCGAAATGTTTTATACTTCTGAGTCTAGTGTGATCGACAACAAGGTTTGCCCGATAGCCTTAAAAGACTGTATAATTACAACGTATTATAAAGTAAATAATATATATGGATATGGACATGATACGCGTCGGAATATCAAATATTTTTCCGAAATGTTTTATACATCTAAGTCTAGTGTGATCGACAGCAAGGGTTGCCCTTTTTCCTCTAAGTTTTACACTTACAAATCATATTAGTAAAATGATGGGGTAATTTTGATATTTATAGATATTATTCAGCGTATCAGTTTATTGAGTTAATATAGTAATTAAAGTATATCGTTTAATAACAGTATGGATGAAAAATAATGAGTTTTGTAACTAGTCACAGAGTGATTTAAAATATATTTGTGCCAACCCTATTTTAACTGTCAGATTGATTTGTTTACAAACATTTTTTTTTTAAATGGAATGAAGTATATATATACATATTAATGTATACATAAATTGTATAATACATCGGACATACCGGCAGACAACCTCGTCAAAATAATAGGGTCTTTTCCAACCCTTAGTCTACAGAATCCTAAAACACGATTCCAAAGTTTATTAGTTTGTAACATTATTGAAAAAAATTGAATAGAAGAAAGAAAAAAATTAGTTATAATTAGATGGTAAACAAATATCATTACTTTTGTATGTTTGTGTAAATATAAACATATATATATATATATATATATATATATATATATATATATATACATGCATTGAACCTTTGAAGTTTATAGGTATTAATTTTCAACATAACGAATACGAAGATCACCCAAGTGTCTGTCTGTCTGCCTGTCACGGTTATTTTTTTTTTAGAAATCGCTTGACATAATAACTTGAAAATTGGCCTAATAATAAAACAGGCCACCACGAATTTTAATAGCTAACACTCAAAGACACATCCATATGGACGCTATTTTGAGACAATAGTCAACTATTTTGAAAAAATAAGATTTTTTTAAGCCTACGGTCGTGATGATAATATGGCGACTATATTAGATCTTATATTTTTTTTAAATATACACCATTTTTTACGCAATGAATATTTGTAAATAGTTAAATAGAAATACTATGTACCCTTAAATGTTTATAAATACTTAAATATAGACAAACCCTCCTGGTGTTAGTTCTACTCTTACCCACTTTTACCAATTTTTTTAAAAATAACATCGACATATAGTTTTATATCTAGTTAAAATTTTGAATAAATTGTTAAACTGCCCACAACACTAATAAAAAAATAAATTCTTTACTATTATCATTTAAAAAATGAAACAGTTAAAATAATATTCGTCCATGAAATACGTTTTTACCTAGTTAACGCCTGGATCGGCATAATTTGGAACCTGTTCATCAATCATTTGGGAATAATTTTTAAATAATTGACTGTAAACTAATAAAATTTAATAAAACAGTTTTGACAACAATAGGGTTTTTTCCCAAAAAATAAAAAAATTACATTTAAAAATGATTTTGAGGCCATATTATACGTTGTCTTTTTTAATCCCTTTACCAATGCGAAATTATTCACGTAGCCATCATGTTTTGAAAATAATAAATATTTTATATCTTTGCTTCATTGACTTAAAAAAAAAACAGTAAAAAATGATGTTATGACTTACGCCTTCACTTTTTAAAGACGGTTAAAAAAGTGCGGTTGAAAACTTAGAAGTATGTTAACTAAAATATGTTTGGATATAGAATTCCACAAATACGATTCACATTTACCGGTACATATTAAAAAAAAACGGTAAAAAACGATGTTATAACTTACGCCTTCACTTTCAAAAGACGGCTAAAAATATTGCGCTTGAAAACTCACAAGTACGATATCTAAAATGTTTTCGGATATAGAATTTCATTATAAATACGATTCGCATTTACCGGTTCATATTAAAAAAAAAAAACAGTAAAAATCATGTTATAACCTACGCCTTCTCTTTTTAAAGACGGTTCAAACAATTGCAGTTAAAAACTTACAAGTATAATATTTAAAAATGTTTTCGGATATAGAATTTCATTACAAATAGGATTCGCATTTACCGGTTCATAATAAAAAAAAAACAGTAAAAATCATGTTATAACCTACGCCTTCACTTTTTAAAGACGTTTAAAAAAATTAATTTGAAAACTTACAAGTATAATATCTAAAAATGTTTTCGGATATAGAATTTCATTACAAATACGATTCACATTTACCGGTTCATATTAAAAAAAAAACATTAAAAAATCATGTAACTTAAGCTTTCATACAACTATGATATCTAAAAATGTTTTCGGATAAATTTAAAAAAAAAATTACAAAAACATAGAAATTAGTTATAAAAATTAAAACAAATTAGTCATACTTACCGAATTTAGCTTTTTTAGAACACTTTTTATGGCATAAACGGTTTCATTTTACTAGTCGAGTGGTAACAAATGCCGAGTTTAAACGGGAAACGGATAATAATTAAACGTTATGTGAACTAATTGTGTAACAGACGGTGCCGTAACACAGCGACGCCGCGTTGTTTACAGCTGTTAAAATATTAATGTTTGGAATATTTTGACCATGGCGCTCTAAACAATTGTGCTAAACTGCTTTTTGGAGGATATTAAAAATGAATTGTTGGTAACCGTTTAGTTAATGCATATATATATATATATCCGTTTGAGTGCCGACGACGCCATGGCGCTCGCGAAATCACTTGCTGTTTAGCGCGCGGTAGGGGAGGTCGCTCGCACGCATCGCTAATTTTTTATCTTTCTACTTGTTATATAAAGTTCAAATTATAATATTATTAGTAATTACAATATAAAAAGGATCCAGGAAAAGAAAATTTTTAACTCCTGATGTCGGAATACAAAAATAATTCGAGTGAAAATGATCGTTTTTCAAGTTGTGAAGAAAGTGATAGTGGGAGTCACATTGTGGTGCGCTCATAATTTGGCGTAATGCAAATAGAGGCGATAACAATTATTTTGCTGATACGGAGGATGTACCGCACTGCGGAAATACGATGTGACGTTAATTTCAGTTTTTGTTATAATTTTTGTTCACTATATATATATTTCCATAATTTTCTTTGTATCTTATTACTCTTGTACAAGTTTTTATTAAGAAAATACCGAAAAAATTATTAAAATTGGTTAATTTTTGGAAGAGATACAGTTTTTTTTCGAGACAAGGGTAAATGATATCAGAAACAAAAGATTTCTTTGGAATGTTTAAGTATATATGAGTAAAAAACCATAGTACTAAAACGATTAAATAAATGTATATATATATATATATATATATATATATATATATATATATATATATATAAATATATATATATATCTATATATGCACATCTTTATTCAAGTGATAGCAAAAATGCAAGCTAATAGTCCAACCAGACCACATTTATCAAATTAAGCCAGAACCTTTGTGTATATGCAAGTAACCACAGGTCCTATAACTAATTTATATTTTTTAAATCAGATACCTGAAAATAGTCGATTTCGAAGTTTTTGCTATAATATCATCACTGTACCAACACAATCAAATTGTCATTTTATAATAATTGGTAAATCTAATAATATAGTCTAATATATAAATAAATTGATTATCTAGAAATGAAGTAATTCGCGAACCCAGACAGCGAGCATCCAAAGCAATTTTGGCTCTTGCTAAACATGGGTAACAGTGACGACCTTTATAATTCAATGATGGCGAACAGCCAAGTTTTTTAATATGTTTTTACAGCTTTTATGATATCTTTATTTAACTTTAGGTAAATTAATTCCAATATCTAGGTAAATTGATTCCAATATCTAGGAATGAAATAATTCGCGAACCCAGATAGCAAGCATCCAAAACAATTTCGACTCTTGCTAACGTGGGTAACAGTGGTGAAGTTTGTAATTTAGTGATGACAAACAGCCAAATTTTTAGTATAATATGTTTTTTACAGATTTGATTGTCTCTTTATTTTATCTTAAGTATAACTTAATTGTTTGACTTGCACATGTCCCTATTTCTTGAAATTATTGATCAATATCATCCAAAATAATTTTAATTAGAGTTACTTTGAGATAATATAAACTAAAATCTGTTTAGATCTTTCAAATCTACATTTCAATAAACCTTATCGAACACGAATAACTAACGAAAGTTCCATACGCATTTAAGCATTTACACACATTTAAAATGACATAGAATTTTTATTAAATTATTTGTAAATATTAATTTTCTCGACGTAAATTGATTACTTACAAATTTTTTCTCAGGTGTTGAAATATGGTACATATAAAAAAACCACAACCTTTAACCACACCCACAACCTTTGCCCAGGCTTCTAAATACATTATTTTTTCATAATTTTAGATTTAGTGGTTTCATAAATAAGTGAAGTGTATATTTTTTGCATACTTTTCAGTATATCTCTGAAAGTATACTACTTAAAATAACGAAAAAAAATTATAAATTTCTACTATATAAAACTCCTCGCCAAACAAAATTTTAAAAAATATCGAATAATTAATTTGCCCCCCTAATATTTCCATGTAAATATTTTGATTTATGTATGTGGATTAATATATTTTATTACTATGCCAAATTTTAAGCTTAATAAAATCTCAAGAGATTTCTGAGACAAAGAGTGTGACAGACAGACACGTAACTGATCTTATAAGGGTTTGGTTCTCCTTTTGAGGTTCAAAACCCTTAAAATTAGAAGGTAGGATGCATTGTACGTTATTTTAAACTTAAATATTTAGCAAATGTTATTTAAAAATGAAAGATGATAAAATAGAATCAATTTTCATTACTTTCTCAACTCAATCGTGACAAAAAAAAACTTCGCCCTTAGTGGATATTTTCTAAATATTTTACTAAATATTAATTGTTGCAAAATTACTTGCAAAATCTCATACACTTAGGTCTGAAACTGTGGAAAATTTATTCTGTCACATAAAAACGGAAGAACGAATAGAAGACAAACAAGGACATAATGATGATGAAAAATGTTCCTCATTTAACTACGAAAACCTAGGAGCGCTAATGCAAATAATAAATCCGCTACCTGGGTTTACCAATTTTTTTTTCTACCATATAAGCTACATGTGTTAGAAAAACAGAATATATCCATTTCTTATATAAAACATGAAGTCCTTTTTCAATTGTACTGTGAGGAAGTGAGAGTAGATCTTGCAGATTAGGCGAAATTAATCAGGCATTTGTTTTAAGGGTAGGGCATATATACTATAATTCATACGAAATATTTGCGTGGAACGTATGATATTCTGCAGATACTAGTTACAAAATACGCAGAGTTCTGTCTCTGTTGTAATGAAATAACTACTCTAAGAGCTAAAGAAACAAAATGATTACGGACGTACGCAGGTTATCCCTTTCATCTTATAAATCCCTTCTTAAGAAAGTATGGAACAAAAAACATTCTACGTAATACGCTTATATTCGTAACATGCCATGCTTTTGGACAAGGTAATATCTCATATACACGTTCTTTGCACTTTCTTCATGATAGGTGTTTTCTTTACGTCTAAACGTAAAATGAGAAATTTCGGTATGTAACAAGCAAAAAAATATTGAATAGTTTATGACGAGTGATTAGGTTACGTACTCCTAACCGAATACCCGAGAAGCAAGTATACGTGCGACGTACGGCCTAGTATTTTGTAACAGGTACACGTATATATTATTTTTATACACCCGTAACAGACTACCTAATATGAAGAAATACCGATATCGCGTGTCTATTGTTTCAATAAGACTTTAATTTTTATAAATTTAATGTAGTCGACATAGATGAGGATATAGGAGAGATCTAAATTGTCTCTTTTTAGTCTTTGACGAGGGTACATTTTCATTCATCGTCATGCTTACATATCGTGCTGCTTCACTCGTTTTTTATCTTGAACAGAATTTACGAAGCAAGAACACTTCAAAATCTCTTCGTAAAATTTCCACATTTTTTCTGTTCTTTACTCGTCGAAAGCAAGTTGCTAACTGAACAGAAGGTCGAGCGCTGGGGTTTTTTTTATATACTCTACCGGGGATCTTCGAGATGATTCTATAACATTCCACAAAACGCTGCAAAATTTTGGAGGAGGGGTATTAATTGACCACCTAATATTCTTGGACTTATCATATCAATACATTACGTATGTAGGCTGTCTAACCAGGCCATTTTATCGGCTCCGTTACAGTGGATATAATATAGATATGAAAGCATACGAAGCATGACCATCCAATTGGGTGCGGTTTCAAATGCCAATGTCATTATCACCATCATCATAGGCCTGTCTTCGTCTATTACGGTCGATTGCAATGACGCACAATGTAGTACTTTGCGAATTTAGCAAGACAAAAGTTGTAAAAATACATATGAAAAGTTAATAAATAATAGATATACAACATTGATAATTGTGTGCGGATTCGTAGCCAAAGCGAAAACCATCCACGCGTCATTTGTTATTTATCTAACGGTTTGTAAAATTGACCAATTCATTCTCGAAGAAAGTTATCGTATAATAGCTTAATGCAGTTTTTATGGAGCCTGCAAGGTGCAATAACTTGGCTGATATTTTTAGAGTTTCATATTCATGATTAAAAAGTTAAAGGACAGAAAAGGACACTGCAAAATACTTTGGAGAGATATCTTATAAAAGAGACAACTTATCAAAAATAGTTACAAGACATTTTTGAATGCATTTAAAATGATCTCTAATGAAACCCAATTCTCAAGTTTATTTTGTGATTCAGAGAGGTTAACCATATTTTTACTTATTTCTAGGTATTCGTGTAATTCTACCACGTGTTCCTGTAAAAGTTAATCGCAATCAGTTTCAAATTGGGAGAGCTACGGTACTGTGACCCGTGGACGCACAGACCGAAAGACTCACAAAATAAAATTACAATGTTTTCGTTTCTGAACTACTGAACTTCTAAAATAAAACTAATAAATTTAAAAAACAATTCCCAAAATACAATGATAACAGAACGACCCGCATTTATTGTCAAACATTCAATATAATCGGATATCTACCTGCTCATTTCAAAAGTTGTTTGTTTTCCCCTAACATAAAAATTGTTTGTGAAGATGCTTAAATAACATGTTTAAACTTTGCTTAAGTAACACGTTTAAACATTGTTTGTGATAACATTTTATAATATATGTTCTACCTCAAGCTATATACAGGTTGTTCAGGAAGATGTCGCATTTTGATAAAGGTCCAATTGAAGTGTTGTTGAAAAAATATCCATTTTTATGAAAAATTCAACTCCATTTAAAAAAATATAAAAAGAAATTTAATAATCAACTCAACGACGAACGATCGTCATGTGAATGACGGTTGTTTTTTCCAAGCATTCTTGGAAACGAACCGCTAGTTGTCCATACAATTCTTTAGACTTTATCGCATAAACCTTAACACATTTTATAACAACAAGATGAGACAAACTTCCACACTTCCAGAGAAAGTATGGTATTTTTGGCATAAATGAATGCCTCATCTTCAGGCATCTCATTTTATTGCGTGGAGATGAGTGGACCACTACGATGGTCAAATCTATCACTTTGCGACTTTTTTGATGGTCCTACCTCAAAGTAAAGGTTTTTGTTAAAAACCAGAATATTTGATTCCCTTTCAGATGCAATTATATGAGAAATTCGAGCAATTTAAAAAGAAATGCTGAATATTATAAATGAGTTAAGGAACAATTAAGCAGCCTGTTTGCAAGAATGCTTGGACAAAAATGGCCGACATAGAAATTAAATTATTTTTTGGATGTCAAATTTATAAATGTCAATTTTATAATTCTTGAAATTTTGTTGATCGATCTTGAGATCAAAAAGATTTATAAAGTTGACATAAACTCACAATTAAATTAAACTACGTCATGTAGTATTATTTCTACTTTCTTTAATTTCTTTACCACGACCTAGGCTATTAGCAAAGATTCAAGAATCTTTGCTAATAGCTTACCTAAAGATATTGTAGTTCAAAGAAACCTAGGTCGTGGTAAAGAACTTAAAGAAAGTAGAAATAATACTACATCACGTAGTTTCATTTAATTGTGAACAATGAATTTCTACAAAATTAACGCCAAATATATTCAATATTTGATATAAAACATTTACACAGAATACAGGACACAGTGAAGACTTACACTACTAGATTTATCACAGAACACAGTGAAAGCTTACAACTCTAGAGATTTTACAGCGTCTAAATTTCGTAATTTTGGAGTTACATTTTTGTTTTCATAATTGTAAATAAATTTTAATTAAAAAATTAAATTGTTTTTTTTTCTCCTGTTCCACTTGATTCACAAAATGTAACACTGTGCATCGTCTTCTCGATATTTACGGTCGTGTCTTTAAAGTTCAATCCAGAAGCGATGAATGAGTATTGAATGAATAAATGCCATAATTTTCAAAAACTGTCATGCCAAATTCTAATTTATTTGAGATATAGATGTATGTACACATATTTCTCTTTCGATTACAAAGCACAATGTTTTGCCTGCGTAAACAAAATGTAGAAAATAATATAAATGTTTTTTTATATTCCAATGAAACGCGTATTTTCCGGTTTTCTTGTACAAATTGAGGAATTTAAAGTAAAATTAACAAAACAGTTTATTAGAAGTACTATTTACATTTCAGGATATATAGTATTTCTCTTAAACTATTTATAGAAATGTTCATGATTTTGCGCTACGAGAATATTTTGCCTAATATATCTTTTACATACGCAAAAATACCATAAATTACTTAGAAATTCTTTCATTTTTCCTTTTAGTGTTTCTTTTTGAAAGCCAAAACATGAGATATATTTGAGTCGAATTATAATTTTCGATATTTTAGGCACCTTTACATATTTGACAGCTTTCCTCGAAATATAAATTTACCGAAACTTCAACGCGTCTACACATTTTAGCAATTTGTTAGATATTAAAAATGCCAGCATATGCGAACAGATACTATACATATTACACTAGAAAACTATCAGAAAACAGTGCAGGAAAATAGAGTACACAGATATCAATTTCTGGAACTAATTTGTTTTTGGTTTTAGTTTTTAAATAAAATGTATTTTATTTATTGATTAACAATTATTTAATTGATTGACTCTTGCTGTTAGGCTCAATCGTGCCCATTGTCACCGATTGGCGCAAAAAGATAAAATAATTAGTGCGAAAAGGTAAACACTGTTTTCTCTTTTGCTTCCCCATGTGAGGGAACGAGAAATAAAAGATCTTGCCAGAAATTACCGAAAAAATACGATGATTCCCGAACGATTAGTGGTAATAAAATTGTAATTCTATATTTTTTGAATGATTCTCTATGAAAACAATACCACAATGACGTCAAATGGGACACGTTCCATTATTCTTTAAATTTAAATTTAAAAAAAATAACTTCGAAACTTCGCTCCTTTGATTTATATTGCACCGGGCGAGTAGCTTCGCAATACAAGTTTTGAACAAGCCTACAGATTTCAATGCAATTATACTTACAGATAAGTTATAATCTAGGTTAAAGGATAGGTTATATATAATACGTTACGCCACAGTATTATTTGTAGGAGCTGACCAGTTAATACAAACGTCTGAATGCGCTGGGCAGGGTCAATACTTGTATTGAAACAAATGATCGTGTGTATCGTACAAATGATAGTGTAGCATAACGTATTATATATTGCCTATGTTTTAATATAGGCATGACGTATTATATATAGCCTATCTTTTAATATAGGGTACTTTAGCGCTTGAGTTTAGTCGACTTCACTAACCTCAATATATAATTATCTAATACGTATATTTTTGGTACTATGGTATTATTGGCCTATATAAGGGTGAAAGAAAGGCAAACAAATAAATAAACTTACAATGTTTTACTTTTATTAAATTAGTAGGAATAGACTTCGAAATATATTATTTATTTATATCTCATCGTGACATAGTACCCAAAATATACGTATTAGATAATTATCGTATTGAGGTTAGTGAAGTGAACTAAACTCAAGTGCTAAAGCGCCACCATTTTATTATAAAAAAGCTACCTATCTGGTATATTTAACTAGCTTTCTTAAAGAGGAAGTTGTGTATTATATTCTCATATTATAACTCTGACAAAATGTCTTCTACACCTCGCAAATATTAATCTTTCTAGAATACTCTCTATGCAGTGTCAAAAACTGTGATTTATCGCAATGTCTTCATTTAAAAGTTGTTATTTCCGTGTCCTTTCTGGTCGATTGCTAATATTTTTCTACATTTGCGACATGTTACTCAACAAAAATTTAATAAATAAATAAATATAAAATCATACGTAGACTATTGAAGTAGAAAGATCCACAAAAAGCATTCGTATCTCACTTTGTTACCGGCATTAAGCTTAACTTACTGGTATAAACCGGTTTTTACGTGCGACGGCCGGTCAGAACCAGTTCTTACCGGTTAACAGTACAACTAGTCGCCTCCGAACGCGAGAATCACTTCGCGTGTCGTCTATGCCGGCGTTAACATGATTTGCTGTCGAACTTGGATGGTTTCTCTGCGCCAGCTTCCGCTGGGTCTGTAATATATTTTGTTTAATGTATGGAAGATGTGGACCGCATCCGTGCCTATGCTTGGTCACTCTAATTACATTGATCATTGTTATAAGTTGATATTTGAAGGAAAAAGAGAGAAAAATTTGTAGTAAACAGATAATGCATTGGCAAAGAATATTAATGATCGAGCATAAGTAGAATCGCTGCATAAATACATTTGAAAATACCGCACCTCTCTTTGAGACAGAGAGAAGTAGGGTTGCTACCTTTTTTTAGAGGAAATGTAGGACAATTTTGATAGCTAGGTAAAATGTAACATTTCTTGGGAAAATCTGAAAAACGAAGGGTATAGCTAAACTTTAACTTTTGTATATTTTTTCACACATATTTTGGGTTAGTTTTCATCTTAGCAAAGAAAGCCGTATTTTTTATAATTTTTTTATTTTAAGAATCGGCATCAAAAAAGGTAGATAATTGCAATAAATACATAAGTTAGTTATTTTTGAAGTCGATGCCAGCACCGGCGACCAACTTAAACAAAATGTAAATTTTTATATTATACCGACTGAAATATAGTATGACACTATATAATATAGTATGGGCGGCAACCCTACGGACAGTAGAGAGCGACGTTGATTGGATTCGGCGAAGAATCAGTTTCTTGTGTCTTAAATGTTATACCTAAATAACAAAAAGACAAAAAAACAAACAAGTTTTTTTGATAGGGGAAATATACATACATAGTTCATCAGCGGTTAACTGTAGTATAACGCTATGACACTCAGTAAATATTTAATTCTTTATTCAATTATTTTTAGTTTCCTTTTTTCGTTAAAACTGATATTTTCAAAACGTTTATTAAATTTGAACAAAACTTCTGTCTTGTGATCCACTGAGAACGAATAATTTTTTTATTGGCAGAACTTTATATTTGACTTAATTGTTTTATTAAAACAAAGCAAATTGTTTAACTTTGCGAAATATTCTGATTCAAATGTAGTGGTACCGTGAAAATACTTTTCTTTTCATTATCGATAGCATAAAATAAGAGTGGACAAACTTAAAAACTAAAAATTAAAGAATTATCGAGAAAGTAAGTCAACAGTTTCAAGCATGGAGCTACGAAACCCCTTCTAATGGAAAACCCAAAAAGACTTTTATGACGGGCAGCCAAAATGATACTTTTTTATCAATTCTCTATACGGAATAAAAATAATTCGAAGTTTAAATAATTACTGTGTCAGCTTTTGTCTTATTCACGCATGTACGAATAGAACGATCGAGAGAGAAATAGACGATTATCTTTTCCGCATTTCACTAACTTCACCTTCCCTCTTAGCTGCCAACGTTGTATCTATATAAATTATTGTCGATAGTGACCACAGTGTTACTACGCCATGCACCAGCGAGACGGTCGAATCTTTATAGGTTCAACCAAAGTTCAGCATTTAAGAGAATTTCTACTGGCGCACTAAGGAATTTTGACTTAAAATAAATTAGAACTAACTCAAATTATATGGCTGCTTTTTAAAAATGAAAAAAAATATTACTTCTAATTCCAAAATTAAAAATATAATGTTTAAATTTCCTTCTACGCCATTCATTAACCGGCCTAGTCCATACCTACATTATTTGAAGTCACAAACAGCTTGATACATTTGATAACAATTTATGTAATTCTACTCTGGATAGATATATTTGATTGTTACTCTAATATGTTTTTTTTAATTTTTTAATTGTTTACAGTTTCTTTTTCTGTTTTTGAAAAGTAATAAATTCTGTCATAAAGCAATAAAGCAAGAGAATTAAAATAAATTTAAATTAAATCTACACCGAGTAGGATTATATAACTTGATTTCATCAGGTCGAAATCGTGAAAGTAAAGAGAAGAGCTTAAAATAAAGGAACTTAAGATTTTTTCAAATAACCTGAAAACGTTTATCGAAAAAGAGTTCCTAGCATCAGGGTTCGATTTATTTCAAAACTTTGTCGTTTGGACATTTTGTAGAAAGCTGTAGTATATTTGGAAATAAGAAACGCGAGTAAGTTTTCAAACGTGGCTCAAAGCCATGAGTAGACGAATCCTGGACTCTGCCAATGAGTCCATTATTCATCTATTCCACTCACAATTTCCGCTCTGCTTATACTTTATTATATAATACATAAAATGTTGAAAACACGAGTAAATATGTCATGGTAACGTCAATCATGGACAATTTGAAAAGCGACTAATATTTCAATAAACTTCCTAAGAATGACTAGAACTGATACCATGAACCTTCCATATTCTTGAACATATAAAAATGTTGCTTAGCATATTATTAACAGGTATAAGAGAAACAGCTGGATTCGCCATATCTCTTAAATTTATTAATGTATGCTAATAAATTTCCTTTGTAGTAATTGCGAATGTCGCTGTCGTGATTCTTCATTAGATTTTTTATGCATGGTTAAAACGTATAAAGGTGAGAACACATATATTTTATATTTAGGAGACTTATTCTCGTGATAAATACAAAAATGCATGTAATATTTTCATGTCAAAAATGCATGTAACATTTTTGATTGCATTTTGAAGAATGTATCCTATGACACCCCGCTCAATAAGGTTTGTGACAAAAAATCTTCCCCTAGTTTGGTGTATCAAAAGAATAAATAAATAAGATTTTAGTTTCATTACCCTTGTGGTATTGACGTAATTAATAACCGTTTTCCTGCAAAATTTCATTGCGATCTTGACTTAAATTCAAAAAGTTACAATGCTGTGAAATGTGGACATGACTTATTTATAAACGTTTTGTTTTGATCATTGTTTTGTTTTTGGTTATATAAACCGATAAATACGGTTTTTCATAAATACAGTTATTATTTTCATTTTGAACTCCAATACGTAAAATCTTTGACATTCGTCAATAGCTTTATACTATCCCAGCTTTATCTTAAAATTAGCATTGAAACTTGATTTTAAAAATGTTTATACGCCAGGTGATCATGAAGCAAAATCATTTATGTAACAGCTTAACTTAACAAAATTTATTTTAAGGAGGATTTCCAACAGGTAAACATAAAGGATATTGATTTTAAATTGGCTTATTCAACAACTGAACATAAATAATATTGATTATATAAAGACTTGTGCAAGAATTGAACTGGAAAATAAACGCAAGAAACGTTGATTGTAAAAAAACGAATGCAACAGCTGAAAGCAAAGAATGTTGATTATAAGGAGACTTAGGCAACAGCTTTGCATAAACAATATTTCTTGTGAAAGCTTATGTAACAGCTGAACACTGAGAAAGAAATAAACTGATATAATAATGAAATATATAGATGCCTAGCTACTGAAAAAGTCTTGGTTGTTCTTTAAGAAAATACTTGACTTCCCTGGATAAAAACAGTTCCTATATATATAGTATATAGTAACACTGTAACATTACCTTAAATAGTTTATGCTTATGTGCAGTATAAACTGGACTAGAATACCGCGACACTTTCTCTAATTGGGTCAAATAATTGGAAGTTCCAAGGATTAGCGCCAAGAAATGGACAAAATTAATCGAGTGATATGAGGAACTAATGGCTCAGTCTAATCCAAGCTAGAGTAAGTTTGCAGAACGCAAAAAACAGAATGTCGTTAATAAAAAAGTTCCAGCGACGCCTACAGAAACATACTAATTTCTGGGAAAACTTCATCGGATATCAGCTGGAAGTCAAAGAAGAAAGAAAGAAGTTGTAATACTGCATTTCACTTTGTGAAATTGTGCATATGTACATATATATATATATATATATATATATATATATATATATATAAATATGTATATATATATATATATATGTATATGTGTGACTGTGTGTGTATGAATGTATGTATGTATGTGTGTGCGCGCAAAATTTGGTAGCGATATTTTAAATAGTTGGTTAAAAAAGTTATTAGGTGACAAAAAAACAAACATGATTTCGTATTTATGATATTAGCAAGGATATCTCATATATTTTTGTACTTGTTAGTCTGACGATACACGATCATTTAGGAACCTGTTCCATCATACGCCTTCCCTTATGCCAGAATTATTACCGAGCATTAGATGGACGTTACAATAGACATCGATGTTGACGTACATAACACATCGGAATATCGATGTTAAAAATAAAACATGGATTATCTATATTGCAGTCATTGTTTTGTCAATTTCTGTAGTCAGAAACGTACATTTATATAGATAGAGAGCTTTAAAGAAGACGCAGTCAGCTCCAAGTCTAGGTAGCTTAAAAAACCTTCGTTTTCGGCACTTCGTAATTTTTTTTGTAGATTTATTAATATACAGTCTTTTTTACGTTCTTTTATGAAATAAGTCCGTAAAATATCCCCATGTTTTGAGTTCGATTATTATCGATCATCGACGTCCAGGCATTGATATCTAATATCGATGTCAACGTCGATGATTTGTCAATATCACTCATCCCTTCTTTCTTGATGTATAATGTTAACATAGTAATCATTTCTACGAGTTTCATTACGATGGGCTCATTAATTTTACAGATTATCATTTCTAAACAAGTAATGGATTTTAAGTCGATATGGACTGGTCTAGACTGGTCTATATGACAGCCGGCGATAGTTTAATACTTTAAAGCTGATGTAAATAAGTACTGTAATTTCATAAACTGGAAATCATAGTATTATCAGATAAAAATATATAGCTCGAAACTATATTTTTATAATAGTGAATAATGGCGACATAGATTTGGATCATTTATCAAACGTATGCCGTTGAATATCATCCACAACGTCTGACTGATTTTGACGTGCATTGTTTAAAATACAATAGCAATTCTATATAACTTTTCTAATATTCACTTAATAGGAAAATAAATAGGGGAAAGTGGGATAAAATTATCGCGAATCTAAGCGAGAAAAGTCAATATCAATATCAAAGATCTGGTGTTATCGTTTAGTTATTCTAGATCTAGGCACAGGTTTTTATATCTTCTAAGGATACTGAAGTGATATCTGGAACATCTAGTTCTTCTTCAAAATACATGCTGATATCTTTATCGTTCATACTTGACTCACACTCTAAAACTTTTAATTTTTTTTTGCTTTTTACCGTTGCTGTTTCTCCTTTTTCCAGTCTTGCTTTTTTCCTATTTATTATTTTCTTCACTAAACTCTGATTGCAAAACTTTATTTTATATCTAGTTTCCAGTTATTGAAGAGTGTGTATTTTTGTTGCAGAATTAAGGGGCCACATGATAGCACTGGACATCACACAAAAAAACATGAAACGAAGGTCAGTCCTCTATGTTATAGATACATTTTTTTACAATATTAATTTCATTTTGGTCGCGAACCATCATTTTGGTCGTGTAAGTTCCGCATGTCCACAAGTAATAAATCGCGCCCAACAAATAAGTTCAACCTCGTATGCCAGATAGGAATATGAATGCTATGTTTCCTTCAGTTACAAATATATATTTAAATGCCTTTTTTTTAATCTTCAAATTTCAACATTTATAGAGATGTATTACCTTGCATATACAAACTGTGTGCGACTGCGTGCCGCCCACTGAAGAACTTGAAATATTTTTTGATTTGCAGTTTCCATTTATAAACCAAGTCAAGAAATCCTAGGAATAAATATTATATTTTTTGACTTCCAAACGTACAAGATTTTCAATATTCAGATATAAGTGTATTGTGTGCTTCATAAAGTATAGGTTGTAGATGAGAAAAATGCTAATTCAATTGTTCGTCTACAATGTCTTGCAATAATCTTTATCGACGTCATTTAAATAATGCCCATCCTACATCGTTTTTTTTATTGCAAAAATATGAACGTGCCCCTCAAGTCCCTGATCCACGACATCTTAAACTTCTTCAAAACATTTTGAACTATTCAACCATCCAACAGATTTTAGAAGCAGATTTAGCCACGTGTCTACTCACAGTATAGGTCCAAACTGGATAATGATACCAGAAGCTCGTCTTCTATGAATGTTTTCAAAGGCCATCTAAAAAATCCTTCCTTTCACAATCACTTAGTGCTACCCTTCCTTACTTCCATTTTGCTCCCCTTTTGTCATTGGTCTTATTTTTTCCTTATTTATTTTTGTTTGATATTTTTTTTGCTTTTTCTTTAAAGAATGTAGATTTATCTTTTAATCTTTCGCATCATATAATTCCATATTTAACCATGGTGGTTTATTGTTATCTATTCTATAATGGCATTGTTTTTTACTTACGTATTTTTGGAAGATATTTGTTTACTTTTATTTTAAAGAATGTAGGTATATCTTTTAATCTTTCACGTTACTAAATTTCACACTTAACCAAAGTGATTGACTAGAAAAAAAGCTCATATAGGAATAAGTGCCCCAAATCTGTATATATAATAAAACTTTAGCAGGGTGGATTCCATATATGGATAACATTTTAAAAAGAGTTATTTATTTAGCATAGAGAACGTTAACAGAAGCCAAAAAATCTATTTTTAGATTTTTTGTCTGTCTGTTTGTCTTATCTTATATATTTAATTTGAAACTGATTTGATGACATAAAAACTGACTTGGCGAATATTATGATATTGGTATTGACAACGCCATCTATTTGCGTTTTAAATAAACTTTATGCTTGTAGAGTTCTGAAAGATAAAAAGAACACAAAATTATTCCTAAAAGCTTTTAGTATTCCGAATTTCACGCATACGAAGTCGTGAGCACAGCCAGTGTGTGTGTATGTATATATATATATATATATATATATATGTATAAACTTTGACGTACACACAAAATTGTATATATATATATATATACATATATATATATATATATATATATATATATATATATATATATATATATATATATATATATGTTATATATTATAATTTGTGTATACATCAAAGTTTGAAATAAGTAAATAAACTTATAAAAACTATTCGCAAAACTATTTCCAATTCCAGTTTGAGAAGGCGATGTTCCTGATAAAGATGTCTGCTCTGCTGCTCGTCTGGCTAGCCTTCACGGCCATTCTCATGATGAAGAATGAGAAGGAGGTGGTCGTTCTGCATTCTTACGTCGCTCCGACGGAGACGAAAAGTGAGTCCCTTCTTTGACACATAATTTACTACAATTAAAAAAAGTAAAGTTGCTTGAAAAGGGAAATAAAATATTTCAGTGTTTATGAAAAAAGCAAGAAAAATAAACAATTTCAATTAAAAATAAACTGTTTCATATAAACCCAATCATTTATGAACTTATCTCGTTAAAGTTCGCAGTGAAATTTTATTTTGTTATAGGTAG
Organism: Druceiella hillmani; assembly: GCA_039881145.1. Lineage (NCBI taxonomy): Eukaryota > Metazoa > Arthropoda > Insecta > Lepidoptera > Hepialidae > Druceiella > Druceiella hillmani. Next base: position 10,058,795 of record JAYKKI010000051.1, read on the forward strand.
GGTAACCATAATAACTTTTACAAAATTAAAGGTGGTAAGCTAAAAACCCCGGACATTGCGATCGTAATACCAGACATTCAAGTTGGTAAGTTAAAACTCATGTTAGATTAAAATGAAACAGTACTGGTTAATTTAAAATCTTCATATAAAACTAATAAAAAATTATTTAGTCTTAATCAAGTCTTATTAGCCTTACTTACGCACAAAAAACATTAAATACGATTGTACATAAAATAATTACATAGTTTTATATGTTGCACAAATAATAAACAAAAATCTATTCCAATCCACATCCTTAAACTCTGAAACTTAATAGTAATAAACTATGGAAATGAAATCAACAGTAAAAAATATTTTTCATTGCGTAAATATCTTAGTATATTATTATAATATTATAACTAGATAAAGTTTTTAGCCTTACTTACGTACAACAAATATTAGGTGCGAATGTACATAAAATAATTACAGAGTTTTATTTATTGCACAAATAATAAAGAAAAATCTATTCCAATCCACATCCTTAAGCTCTGAAACTTAACAGTAACAAACGTTGAAAATGAAATCAACAGTAAAAATTATTTTTCATTGGTTACATATCTTAGTATATTATTATAATATTATAACTAGATACGAGTTTTTATCCTTACTTACGCACAAAATATATTAGATACGATTGTGTATAAAATAATTACACAGTTTTATTTATCGCACAAATAATAAACAAAAATCTATTTCAATCCACATCCTTAAACTCTGAAACTTAATAGTAACAAACTTTGAAAATGAAATCGACAGTAAAAATTATTTTTCATTGGGTACATATCTTAGTATATTATTATAATATTACAAGTAGATAAGATTTTAAAATTACTAGTTTTAAATCTCCTACTTTTAAAATTCCTGGCACGTGATTTATAAAATTATATTACGTCTTAAGAATTTAAGGTAGTGTGCGTGTGTGTGTTTCTTTAATTAGTCCGTGGTTTAAACTGATCTGTTAATAAAAGAAAAAAAATAATATTTTTTTGTTCTTTGAGTTTATTTTAGTAAGTAGTATTTATTAATTGAATTCGAATCAAAAATATCTTTTTATCATAAGTCTATTAAATATTTACTTAATTGTATGTCAGTTGTTAATTATTTTAAGTACATACATATTTAAATATGTTCATAAATATCTAATCCACGCTTATAATGAAGACGTATGTTTTCTGTTAAGAAAGATGTTTTTATTTATTAAATGGTTTATTTTGAATATAATAACAAAATTGTTTAGAAACTAATAGAGCACTTTCATATGAATTAACATATGATATGTATCGTGATGTTATTATTTTAATTAATTTTATTTCTTCTTTAAATTTCATATTCAAAATTTCCCACATACGCAATTCGATTATAGTGGTTGTCAAAGTTTTAACTTCTGCTGTGTGCTCTTAAGTACGCCTAATTTTTTTTAATAATAAACTCTAATATTACGGATATTATATAAAAATAGATATAATATCTCGAATTGTGTAATTAAATCAGATCTATAAAAAAATTGTAGATCTCATTGAGATATACAATTCATTCTTAAATTAATTTGTTATATCTAAGACGATTACTCGAAGATAGCCAAGAAAACAGCCAATTTAATCGTTTTTTTCTAGTTTGAATTATAATTATTGCTATATCTTACAAAATCCGGGACTTTTTAAAATTAAATATAGCCTATGTATGTTTACATTTTTATAATAGTGAAATATTTTATAATAGTGAAATATTTTATAATAGTGAAATAATTATTGGAATGCGCCTAATTATTTTTACGTTTATCTACATTTATCTATAAACAAAAAAGTTACTCTATTTTTTTATAATATTAGCATACACTATTTATTTACAGTTAATTAATTGATAGTATTTTCAGCAATTTATATGTTTAGACGGCGCGTCAGAACTGAAAGTGTCAATATTATAACATATAAACGCTTATAATAAACAATACAATATAATTACCCACAAAAATGTCTATAAATTCCTTTTTGTCGTATACAATTTTTATAATTTCAATATAGAAAACAATTTTTAAATTATAAAACCTACATGAAATTTTTTTTTCTAAGTTTCTATATTACTCTTCAAGTTTGTCTAATAGTCCTAGGGATAATACATTATATATTGGAAGATAGTAGATTCTAGATAAGAGATTCTAGATAGATAGATAGTAGATTCTAGATAGTAGATTCTGAAAATACATCATCGAGCCATGTCCAAACGCGTTTTGCCAGGGGAAACGATTTTTCCAATTTCCAATGTCAGAAAATTAAAACAATCTTAATTCTATCATATGTTTCTCTCATTCCAGTATTTCCGAATTATTAGAACTACAATTGTATTGAGTATATTAGGGATGCTTGAAAGGTCCTCTTAAATCCTTAATATTGCTTCTACTTTCCTGGCGCTACAAGCCTAGTAGAGCATTGATCTCCCTCGAGATTATAGACCATTCTACTCTTTTGGCAGTTTTTTTCAATCAAAAACCCACTTTTCTTCATGGCCTTCTACCTGATCTTTCTATCTGTCTTTGGTTCTTAACCAACCTGAGTTCCCTTCGAGCAATTTCTTAACTAACCTATCTGGTCCATTCTTTCGACATATCTCATTCACTGGATTCATTTCCTTCTAATTACTATGGAAAGGCAATTCCTTTAAAATTAAAAATGGTTTTCTAAATTAAAAAACAAATAAAAAAACGAAAAACAATTATAAAAACTACATGAAGAAAACTTAGTAAAGACACTTAATCACCGGTATGATAAATTAAAATAGTCTATGTTTTAAGCGATTGACGTTTCGTTGGCATAGGCGGATGCAACAAAAAATTGCTTCGTAAACATGGATTGCTGTTGCATAATTCAAAGGAGTTTCACTTCTCGTCATCAATTTTCCTGCTCTAAACTTCATTGGTGTAGATCAGATCAGAATCTGGCTCCATTATTTGGAGCCCACACGAAGCCAAGTACAGCTTAATAATTAAACGTGTCTAAAAGACGATCCTTCGATATCTGTATATGAGACAGTATGCTTACTTTCGTTTTCTATTTCCTCCCGATTTCCTCTCTGATATGCTAGGTTTCCATTCCTCGCAATTTCTAAGAGGCGTTTTTATGCTTCGTACCTGACAATTTCCTACACTCAAGCACTCATTACCTTTTTGCTATACCACCCTCTTGAACCGAATCATATTGGAAGTCGCCAGTCTCTTGTGGTCTTCAACTGGTCAATCACCCAACAACGGTCGTACCGTAGTGTACTTTATATATGATGAGTGAAAGTAAATTTGTTGAAATGTGTAGTCATTATTTTTTGTGGTTTTGTGTACTTTTGTATTCATGTTTAATATATACTTTTTTTTTAACCATTAATTTCTTATGGCTACTAACAGGTTACCTGTAATGTATCATTAAATGTATGTGTGAAAATAAAGTAAAGATGGGACATAAGATTAGGCTAGTAGGTTTTCTATACTGTTGTATTCATTTTTGAAATATACCTTCCTTTTTTTTAATGTGTTACACCATTACTTTCTTATCGTTACGAATAGGTTACCTGTAATGTATCGTTAAATGTATGTATGAAAATAAATTAAAGATGGGGCATAAGATTAGGCTAGCTTTTAAGTATGGAATTTCAGTTTGTCTCCCTACTTGTAAGTTTATATATTTATTTGAAAGCGTATCGCATTCAAACTGCTGGGCAGATTTGGAAGTTTTCATCTAATTTTATATTCCTTCAGACCCTTCAGACTCGCACTTGCCTCATCAAGGGGTGAAACTGCACATCGAGGGTTCTTTACTCATTTATATCATGAGTCATCACTTATATGGACTTCCTAGCGCAATAAATGTTAAATAATACCTCATGTCATTTAGTTTTGGCATATCTATAGATACAATGAAATAGTAACAGAGGGACTTCCGTACGTGGAAAATATTTTAAAAACAGTGATTGATTTAGCTTAAATAATGATAAATGAAGAGAAACCAGAAAACCTGTTTTTAGAATTGTTGTCTGTTTTTCTACATGTTAATTTGTTCTTCAATCAAACGAAATTTACTAAACAGGTTTTAATGAAATTGTCTATGGTAATAGTTTATACGTAAGAGCAACATATGAGAGAGAAAAAATTCTAATAACTTTACTTATACCGAAATTCGCGCATACGAAGTCATAGGCGTAGCTAGTATTATTATATCAACGTGAATATCTCTAGCGTAGCTAGTATTATTGTATCAACGTGAATATCCCAGGCGTAGCTAGTATTATTATATCAAAGTGAATATCCCTGACGTAACTAGTATTACTATATCAACATGAATATCCCTTACGTAGCTAGTATTATTATATCAACGTGAATATCCCAAATAACTATGAGATTTAGAATCATCGTAACAGTTTTCCCACAAGCTTTGTGCGGGCTTCTAAAAATCTTGTTTTTCCTAATTTTACATTGATTAGTTTCAGAAATTAAGGGGCGAATATATTTTGTTTGCATTTTTTCAATATATCCTTGAAGATTAATGAAAATAAAAAAATATTTTTGAAACCCTTATGGCTAACTCTTTTATGCAATGCCTCACACTATATATGAAATAAATTTTCTTTTCCGTATTGGTATTCAATTTGAAACTTGTAAATTTTAATATTATCCGGCCGTATTAAGATAATGTCCCATTATCACAGGACAAATTAATTAATCGGATGCGTCTCATACAAAAATGCAGAGTAAATACCCCGCGTTGGTACCACAAGTGCGAAATAGCGACCCAGCATTACGTGGTGAAATGCAGCGTTCCAATAATGTGCCCAATATTACATTAACATTTTCTGTGTCCAATAATACATACAAATACTCTGTAAGGCAAATACTGAAATACTATTTTTTGCAAAAAACTAATACTTTCAGTCTTTGGCTCTCATCATATGGCATTGTTCATTACCGAACTATATGGGAAACAGATTGTATAAATGGGATAGTACTTGCTTATTAAACAATATCTGCGCGAAACAAAGGTACATACGAAGGTTGACCCAAAAATTCGCAAAATGGAGAGATGGTGAGGGATGGTGTGTTGGTTACTGAAATAATATACCAAGTTTCCTTAATTGTGTCATTAACCTCTGAGCTATCATTGATCAAGCAACTAATTCTGGCAGAAATCATCGACTATGGGGAAAATGGAATTTTAAGCTGTCATCAAGTTTCTGACAAAACAAGGATACACCACAAGTTATAATGAGTATAATACCAACTACAATTGTATATTCAAAGCACCCTATCATCATAATTTTCTGCATTTAACTCTGCGTCTGCCAGTACGTGATCGCCATTCCAGGACCTTTAATCCCTAACTGTCATTGCTTCTACGCACTATATAACCTGCCCATGGCCGCATCAGAATTATATTTTAATTTGGAAATGGTACTACATAAAATTGCCACGGACTGTTGAAACAGAATCGCACACATGGTCTTTGAATCCTTTGTAATGTTTCTTATAGAAATAAAACATAAAGACAGTATCGACAAAAATGTAAAGTGGTATGAAGCGGAGACTTCGGTTAATGTCAGGTGAGCATGTGTTCAACATATGCCTCGCTATCTGGAAGATAGCGTCTCAGCTCACAACACGAGCTGTATATAAAAAGTAGTCCACTTAAAGCATGATGTAAAAAAATATCTACTTATTTATATGCTACTAATTCATGGTAATAAAACAATATTTATTTACAGATAATATTTTTATCCACAAACAGTGGTAGTTTATAAACAAATCTATTTGGCACTTGTGATTGGTATAAATTAATATTCAATGAGTCAATAACTAATCACAAAACTCATTGTATTTCATAATATATGTAATCATTGCGTTAACTTAATAAAAGTTCATATGTTAAATATGATTATAAATATCGATGTTATAATATTGTTATTTTACAAATAAGAATCACGAAATTTGCATGTGACAAACGGAAAACCTTGTTATAGATCATACAAAACTTAGATGCTTAAATATTTTGGATAAATATTCTATTTTTCGACGTGTACGACATCTATACCCACATATGTATGCTATTCGATACTCATCAAATACAGTATAACGCGTTGGAAGTAAAAAGCTGCCGTATTTCTTTTATAATATTGTTATTTCACAAATAAGTATCACGAAATTTGCATGTGACAAACGGACAACCTTGTTATATATCACACAAAACTAAGATGCTTAAATATTTTGGATCAATATTCGATATTTCGACGCGTACGACATCTATACCCACATATGTTTGCTATTCGATACATATCAAATACAGTATAACGCGTTGGAATTAAATAGCTGCCGTCTTTCTTTTAAGACTGTTTTATAATATTGTTATTTTACAAATAAGAATCACGAAATTGGCATGTGACAGACGGAAAACCTTGTTATAGACCATACAAAACTTAGATGCTTAAATAGTTTGGATAAATATTCTATTTTTCGACGTGTACAACATCTATACCCACATATGTATGCTATTCGATACACATCAAATACAGTATAACGCGTTGGAATTAAATAGCTGCCTTTTTTATTTTATAATATTATTATTTCACAAATAAGTATCACGAAATTTGCATGTGACAAACGGAAAACCTTGTTATAGATCACACAAAACTAAGATGCTTAAATATTTTGGATAAATATTCGATATATCGACGCGTACGACATCTATGCCCACATCTCAAGTCTGAAAGAAAGAATGAGGGATTTTTTTTTGGTTTTTTAAGTCAATTTGATTTTAGTCAGAAATTTCAAATAAATACATAGAATGTTTGTAAACAAAACAAGATGACAGTTCAGGTGTTATAAACGTTTTATTACAAACGTTAATGCAAGAAAAATATTTACAATACCTGAATTGTCATCTTGTTTTGTTTACAAACATTGTCTTTTGAAATGGCATGGAGTGAGTATAGTACTAGCTAAAAACTTTTGGTGTCAGTTGTAATAATCACTTTAGTTATGAACTTTTGTTTTATGAATTATGTTCTCGTGTACAATGACAAGTTGTCGCAATTTTAAAAATCCTTAAACGAAAGATGTTTCGCTGGAGTTCAGTTTCGCGTGAGTACGCTCACTAACAGTTATGACAAGTTACACACACAAGTCTTATGTGTGTAATGGAAAAATATTTAAGCATTTCTACTATGACCAACAACCTGTGGTTTCTTTTCAATCCAGTCTATGAAAAAAAAACAGTTAAAAAACGATAAGAAGGATCCCAAAGTTTACATTTAATTTAAAAGACGCCCATACTCTATTGAATTATCTAGACATCTAAATATATTATTTCTAAAAGGTGTTTTTGGTCGAGCGGCTCGATCTCTTTAACTACTGCACCAAAAAAAATAAAAAAATACCCACTTAAAGCTTATGTTTTCTACTTTGGGCGAAAAATATAAAAAAATTCGAAAAAAATCTTTTTCTTAATAAAAAAATTAATTTTTATAACAATTGGCATGAGCGCCATCTGTGGGCGACACATCAAATATCTTAGCCAAATTGTACACTTGGAACACGCTAGATGGCGATATAGTGCGAAGACTTCGCACGGGTCAGCTAATTCTAATATAATACTGCTGTTGTCAAAATGAAAAAAAGACTTTAAAATTGTAAAAAAAAATATTTATTTAAACAACTCAAAGCGAATGTCAACATCTGTTAGTGTTTATTTTTAAGTTATTTAGGCAATGGCTTCGTAACAAAAAAAGCATTTGATAATGAATCATTTTTGTAATCGTTTCTAAAAAGTTATTATTTAGATATCTAAAAAGTTATTATGAAAAATTCTTGATATATTAGAAGTATAATATAAATACATTTACGAAGATAGTTTTTTGTTTCTTATGGCTACAAATTGTATTTTAGTTTTTGTTCTCCCTAATTTTCAATCCCTTAATTGTTTGGTTTTTATATTCTAAAATATACCAGCTCTATTAAAAATGATGTTCTATGTCTCCAGTTTTCATTAAAAACTTGTTTATTAATAAAGACAGCGATTTATATTTATTAATTTTATTACAGCATTAATAAACAATATTTTTAAATGAACTGGTTCATTTAAAATTATTTTTTTGATGCAAATATTAAACTGATGCCCGTCGCTATGTTCGTAATGGGTATTAATATATTTTTATAATTATTAAATTACAAAACTTGTTACATTTTATATTATTCCATACAATTATGTGAGAAAAATTAAAAAATCAATACACTTTACATAGCGGTGTACAATATGTTATGCCCTAAAGTAAAAAAATATATTGAGAGTACTTTTGAGATGTAAACATAATTTATGATTCACAGAAAGTACACATAGATAAACAAATAAAAAACATTGTTTACAAAGAAACTCTTCAAACTTTTCTTGATTCGTGTACCTACATGCATACAAAACATGTTGTGTGTTTTGACGTGATAACGTCTTATAAATTGATTAACACCGGCTGCATGCATGAAAAAGTGTCACGTTCCGCTTGAGCCTGAGCGTGCAAACGAGAGCGCAGAACAAGTGATAGAGAGGCACGATCGGCCCAAGCGTCGGAATTTATCTCTCTTCTCGCGTGATATCAGAACTAGCAGTCCGACAACCATCGATTTGACTTTTTCAAGACACATTACACTTGAAACATTCCCCTTGATTTCGTACTTTTCCCATCATCGTCCTATCCTTAAGTGTAAATAAATGTTAATTTATCGAAAAAAATTTAATTTTCAATTAACTCCTTCTTTGTATTTCACAAAATAATAATAATTCAATTTAATTATGAAAGTATTCTATTTTTCATCAATATTTCTTTATGACGTTATCACGTAAAACTATCGTCCGTAAACCGACTTTACAGACAACCAATTTTTTTTTATGATTACTGCAGAAGTACTTTACCGCATTAGTATACAATTTACGCCATCCAAGCTGCAGACATAAGCTACTCCTAAATTAAATTACATATGCGTGTTTTGATGGCTGTTACCTAATAAATCTGCAACCAAGTATCAAATCATTACTGAATTTGACAAGCATATAGATAGTTGGGCAGAGTACCTGTAGTTTTGTACACATCAAACACTAATATCAAAAACGTGTATTTGGATCTTTCTTAATCAATCACGCCAAAGGCTAGAAAGATTTTCATGTAACCATATGTGTGTGGATATAGTTCTTGATTAAATTAACATAAATGTTACTCTTTTATCAGAGAAATTGTCTAATACCTGTATGTTGAGTCTTGGTGCATAATAAAAATTTAACACCACAATATTTCAATAGATGGCGTAACATACATATTAAATCGTGCAAAATATTTGATATTATTTATCTAGAGGTATTGGAAGAATCTCGTTGGGCCATGTATTTAATCGAAAGTCTTTGTCAAGGATCCATGTGCACAAAGCGATACGTAGATGTTATTTATTTAATTATTTATGTACTTTAATGTGTCTAATTGGTATATATGGCAGACTTATTGCTAGGAGAGCAATCTGTTACAACCAACAAGAACAGCAGTCCAGCCCCGTGCGACGTGTGGCTGGGTATCAAACCTGGGTCCCCACGTTGCACCGTGCAGTCAAAGACCGTATGCCTTGTGATCAACCCAACACACCACAACCATAATGTTAGTTATGTATAAAAAAAAACCATGCAAATAGTGCAAACTCAAAGTGTATTTCAATTCACAGATTATTTCCTTGAAGGCACACACCATAGCCAACCCCGAGTCCAGGTCCACTTAACCGGTCCGTTTCAGCGTGAAGGCAGCAAAAAACACGAAGGTGAAGCCAGCGGTAGCCTGGACGTGTGGCTGGAACGCTGGATTGGGTATAATGACGCACTCAACATGTCAGTCGATGATCTGGATGAGTTATATCGAGAGGTGAGATGATGATTGCATTTGATATCTCTATTTCAGGTCATTTTTCATTTGTTTGTATCTTGTCTTCCAAAGTGGATAGAGGAATATTAATTTAATAAGAAGTCTTCATGTTTCATTTTCTTCAGCCTGTATCTGTTTATTCTTAACCTAGGTCGCTTGTTCTATAGTTTTTCGTGCCATCAAAATACTTTTGTATTCTTCTTGATGTGATCCAACCAGTCACTGCTCCTGACCTAATCTAGACTCACGCCCAAGCCCGCTTCTTCAGTGATACAGCAATTCCAGCAACCAAACTCAGTCACCTTTCAGTAATTGATATCACAATCTGGTTTTTAAACATAAGTACAAATTTATTCAATGGATCAAGATAATTTATATAGGGGAAGATCTCTCAGTACCCTTGACAAAGAATATTAAGAAGTACGATCGAGAGTACGCGATCCCAGGTTGCCGCTTGTTGGTGCGCGTGTTATTTGTTTAATTTTGTTATGTTTGGTTGAGTTTAACTTGTTTAATTCAGTCTTAATTTATAAATATTCATAATAATTCAACAGAACGGTCGGTTATTGCGCTATGTACGATTTCTCAGAAAGCAATAAAACCAATGTGCATAGGAACATGTTTTGTCTCCCTTTTTTGTTTGTTGTTAATAATTTTGTTTTGTATCACCAATTTATCTGGTTAGTACCTATAATTTTATGTCTACAAACATGTCATTGAGCTGTTTTAAAATACAAACTGTTCTTAAAAGTCAATATTTTTTTTGAACGCGAATTTTTTTTAAATTTTATATCCTTTAAAGGATCCACACTAAGTACCTTTTTTTTCAGATTCTGTCTTAATATTATTATTATCAAATTATTTTTACTCAAATAAATGTGTAGTATAAAATATTTATTTACATAATATAATTTTTACAATTCAGTAATAATAAAGACGTGCGCCCTAGTACAAAGTTACTGCACCAGCGTGCTATCGAGACAGTCATTCGATCGACGCTATTGGTTAGAAAGAGAAACAGCTATGTTGCTGACATAGAGCGTCAACTCGTCTATCGTAATAGTGCACGTTGCTCACAGATCTACATTAATTTACGCACACACACATACGGATACGAATAGGCGAGTACGTATGTAATTGTGTAGGCAATTAAATTTGTTCACTAGTATGGAGTGTCGGGGGTGTGCCCTTGAGGCTAATGTAGTCAATAAGAGGAAAGTGTAGTCATCACAAAATTACAGCAAAATCACAACAAGAAACAGGAAAATTTTCAGAATTGAATTGAATATTGATTTTGTATTATTTTAAAGCTTAGAAATTGCTGATTAAAAAAGTATCTCCTTGTTTTAGTCAGTCAATATTTCATTGGTGTTAAACAGTACATATCAGGTCAATGTGTTAAAAAGCATCAAAGAGAGTGGTAATCCACAAAATTAAATAAACGTAAAGAAGAAAACTCTTAGTTCTTTCAGGCATTTTGTAACCATCAGATGCTCTTCGAAGAAAAGTTTTTTTTTACAAAACATTAAATAAATTTTTCAAAAAAGAAATTTAAAATAAATGAAAAGAAAAAATAAATTAAAATTTCTTAAAACAAAAGGAAATTCTAGGCAGTATGAAGTGTAAACTTTTGAACTAGTCAATATTTGGTAATTATAATTATGTATGTAGAAAAGTCAAAACCAATTCATTTTCACATTTTCATGAAAACTTTATACGTCAGAGTGCTTGTGAACAGTAAATTTTTTTGTAGTTGTTACTAATTATAATTTTTCCAGGTAATTAGTGGTTAGAGCAGATAAAAATATCCTCACACTTTCAATGAAAGCTCTTTGTAAAGAATGGTAAAACGAACTACAACTTAATGATATTTAATTACAACTATAAAAACGAATACGTAAAACGTACACAACACTTAAGCTATTTCGATTAGTACATCTCTGCTTAAAAAGTCAAGTATTACATAATCTTAGCTTAAAAAGTGAAATAAAACAACAACAAATAAAAATAAATTATAAATATGACAAATAAAAATAAATTATAAATACCTAAAGTTTTCCAAACGCAATTGAACCTCTAATAACAATATATTACATAGAATATCCAAAGCAGTTTGGGAATCTAATGTTTTCTTGGTTCGATGGGATTAATCATTATATTCAAATTTTAACTGACCGTATAATCAAAAAACTTAATCACATTCCACAACTTTTCATATTTAATCAATATTTTAAAGGAAACTGTTAGAAAGTTAAACTTCTACGAAGAAATAAATAGTTGTAAATTAGTTGAGTGCTGTTGTACTACACTAATAACTTGTAATCAATTTTGTTTGTATTTTTAAGTTCAAGTAAAATTTTAACTTTGTTGAACTGTTAAATAGATATTGCATGATTTGAACTATATAATATAAATTGTCACTTCAGCTTTCCATTCTCCGTCCAGCGTGGCTGCCTTCTTTTCTACGTCTATTGTCTATTCTTTCCATTTGTACCCACAAAACATTGTATATAAATGTTTTTATATGTGTTTGTTTTTGAGAAATTGTTTTTCTTTTAGCACCGAAACAGCAAAAAAGTCAATTTGAAGAATTCACTTTTTGCTGTTTCAGTGCTAGTTTAACTATAACATTATAAATAATCTGCAAAACTATAAAGCGGAATACCAGTGATCATCTTATTACAAAACTGTCAAATTCATTCAAATAATTGTGTCAAACCTCATATTTCCTTTTCTTTAGTCCATATTATACTGAAGAGTAAGTGAAACTTGCAACTTTGTATATTATAAGATTAACTTTGGCTGTATAAATATTTATCCCAATATTCTTTATATGATATACAGACCTTATATGATTTACAAACCAAGTATATTTGAAGCATGTTTCTGTAAAAAAATTAAACTTTTTCATTTATATTCCAAATTTTTGATATAAGCGATTAGTAACTATAAAATGAACATATTACTATAAGAACAATTCTTATGTTTAACCAAAACATCACTGACTTACATATGTAGACAATATCCATTTTGCGAACAAAATTAATAATTATGGGACCATAAAGACTTGAAACTATTCTGATGCTAGTTACTGTAAAATGGTTGGAGATACTCGAACTATGGACAAGCAGTATGGGCTTATATCCCACTTTATACTAGAATGTTACATGCGTCATATTTACAAAGATTCAATTTCTACTGTCAAATTTGGTGTCAATACGAGTGTATAAAAGACAAATTGTTACGACAAGTTCTGCTCAATTGTTGTCAAGCAACAAATTTAGGAATTCGAGAGTATTGTATGTATAATGCATAACCAACTAGTTCTTATTTTCAGAGTTCGTTGAGCCGCTAATGGTCTAGAATAACGAAAAAATATTGAATAATATACAACATAATCAGACATTCAGCTAACGATATGTTGTATGCACTTGACTGTAACTCGCCAGTGAACATTTATTTTCATAAGACATAAGCTACTTGCTACACCCCATATGCAACAAATTGCTAGAATTATTAACAATATATTTATTTCTTTTTTGCTAGAGCAATTTGCTTGTCGTACCATTATCTCATTGCACGTTTATGACGAATGCGTCGACAGGAATGTGGTGACCATATGCTCTTATCAATTAGACGGCATAAACAGTTCTTACTCATAATAACTGATTAATGGGTGCCTATAAAATTAATGTTCTTCTACATGTTTATTGCTTAAATCACACATGTATTAACAAATCCTTCTTACTAATATTTTATACGAAGAACAGATTTAATTTCAATTCATTTAACAAGTACACATTGACTTTTATGAAACAGTTAATTTCCCAAAAAAGAAATTTTGAAGAGATTTCCTGAAAATTATCTAAATTGAAAAATTTACTACTAATATTTTCTGTGGATTTTTTTCTATATCTACAATGTGATAAACCATAATTTTATTTTCATTAATTTAATGTCAAACGCCATAAGTTTTGGAGAAATATAATGACCAGAAAAAGAGAATCATAATTTCAAAATTCCTTCAAAATCTAATTTCTGTGCCGGAACCTCTGATATGATTTTGATATTTGTACTCATAAATTGTTTGACGTTTTTACAATCATTACTTTTGTACAGGGGGATCAAAATTTTTTGATTGGCTTAATTTCTATAAAATCTTTTAAATTGCTTGTTGTCTTTTTACAGTTCCATGGCCGCTTGGAACTTATAGAATTTAAAACCTTACAATATTGTCAAATCAGTTATTTACTTTAATCTTTTTTATCACTTTAATCTTTTTTAAAAAAATGCTACTCCCTTATTCACTTTTTTTTACTCTATATTTCAATGCCGGTATAATTACCCTTTTTCATAATTAAATATTTTTCATCACATTTAAATTCAATATCACATGCAAGTTCAACTTACAATTAGCCAGTTATTATGTCCGAAGAGCTGGTGATGGATATTGGGTTGGTCGTTTAGGCACTTAGAAACTGTGCTCATTGTTACCTCTGTATTAGTTAAGTAGGACATCGGAAATCTGCCTAAGCATTTACAATTTTCACAATTAAATATATTCAATATTTACAATTTTGTCGCTAATTCCACATTACACAAAATTTAAAAAAAAATTAAAATAATTATGCGGGTCATATTATGATATTGGCAGTCTACTCGGAAATTGCAATTCAGAAATATACTAAAAATATATTTTAGACGTGCTAAAGTTTTTTAAAAACCATAAACATACTATAAATTTTAAACATACCATTAACGTTAAAATACTGTAAACAGTCAGGTGGACTTTCGATTTCCTATTTAACTGGTATCAAGACACTAGGGCGAATAATTTATAAGTGCTTAAAACGTCTACTCAAAATTCATCATCAGCTCTTGGGTTATTTGAAACTAGCTGCCTGTCTTGGTTTAACCTGGCCAAAAAATGGCTACGACTGTATTTTGTTTTAATAGCTTTTACTCAAAATTTATAATAACACTTAATTTATTGTTCTTAACTTTTTAATTTGTGGTTTTGTAAAGTGCAGAACAAAACTAGTAAAACATAATGCTTATTAAAAACGATGCTTAATAATTGGCTAATTTCCTATTTTGACATAACTTTTTTCCTAACCATCTACGAAACTGCTTCTATATAATATGTATAGGAGAAATAGTTTAGAATATTTCTATCCCATATAAAATCCCCAATATTTCACTTATATTAACCAAGCAGTGAACATTCTACACCACTTCATCTGTCACTTATCATACAATAATCATCTTTGTAGAAAATTACTGACAAATGAGTTAACCTTTCAGCATTACACCATATTTAATAACCTCTTTGTATCAACAAATTCTATTAGATTTATGTTTGCTATTCAAATTAATAACAAGATTTATAGACTGCTCAAATCTACTTTACCAGATCAAGTTCAAAGTGCCTCGTCTCAAGAGTAGAACAAACAAATTTGATCCATTCAGATGCACAAACTACCATACAAATTCGGGTATTTATGTTTGTTATTCAAATTAATAACAGGACTTATCGACTGCTCAAATCTACTTTACCAGATCAAGTTCAAAGTGCCTCGTCTCAAGACTAGAACAAACAAATTTGATCCATTCAGATGCACAAAATACCATACAAATTCAGGGACTTATGTTTGCTATTCAAATTAATAACAGGACTTATCAACTGCTCAAATCTACTTTACCAGATCAAGTTCAAAGTACCCCGTCTCAAGACTAGAACAAACAAATTTGATCCATTCAGATACACACACTACAGTACAAAAAACATCTTTGTGTTGAAAATTACTGACAAATAAGTCAACTGTTCAACATTACAACATATATAAGCTCTTTATATCAACTAATTCTATTAGATTTATGTTTGCTATTCAAATTAATAACAGGACTTATCGGCTGCTCAAATTTACTTTACTAGAACAAGTCCAAAGTGCTTTGTCTCAAGACTAGAACAAACAAATTTGATCCATTCAGATGCATGCACTACCGTACGTCTTTGTGGACAATCACTGACATATAAGTCAACCGTTCAGCATTAGAACATAAATAAACTCTTTATATCAACAAATTCTATTTAACTTATGTTTGCTATTCAAATTAATAACAGGACTTATCGACTGCTCAAACCTACTTTACCAGATCAAGTTCAAAGTGCCTCGTCTCCAGACTAGAAGAAACAAATTTGATCCATTCAGATGCATGCACTACCGTACAAACTTGGGGTTTTCTGTTACTCCCAACAAATTTAGAAATTTTAGCAAATACCATGTCAACTAGATATATCAAGCTCTTTAATATAGTTTCGATCGATAATTAACAAAGTTTTTGATCTGTGTAAATAATTGTATAAATCTAATTGTTTCTCAAAAATGTTTAATACTACATAACACATGTTTGTTTATATGTGTGTGTGTGTACGTATGTGAATTATACGTATATGTATGTGTTTTTTTATAGATTTTAATATTGTCTACTATTTTAATTTATATACATTGGATTAATGTTTAACTTAAAAATGCACCTGCACTCTCCTCACTTAAATTGTTATTGCAAATACTCGTATATCCTAAAATGATAAAAAAACATGTCCATTTAGATACTATAAACAATGTGAGAGTCATGCCAATTGGATAAACATTTTTTGTAATAAACCTCAAAAAACAAACGAAACTTTCCTCTTTATAAAGTTAGTGTGTTTGACATTTTTAAATGTTTTTTAAAACTTTTGTATGGTTTTTTTTTCAATGTACTCAATAACGATTTTTTGTTCGACGCCAATAATTGCGAGAATTATGGTCCTGAAACTTATAATAGTTTTTTTAAGGTTCCTTTCAAGAAAACCTGAAATTTTTATATCAATTTACTAAACTAACAAAAAAAAATTGTGATGCAAATTTAAGAAGTCAAAACTTTTAATAAAACCACAAATGCGTCATAATGCAAATCGAACATAGCCATAAACTCATTATATTTGATAGATGAACAAAGGTAAGAGCAAGTGTGATGATGCAAAATAGCGCTGTTATACGTTAAAAAGAGATAGCGCAATAAAAACCATTAGAACCTTTTTTGCAACGCAGTCGGCATTTATTATCATGCAGTGAATTATGTTCACTGTTCTTTGACGATTTCGGATTAATTCATTGTTGTGTTCTCAATTGTAGCCCTACACATCAAAATAACTCTGAGAAATTTACATTTAAATGTAACTTGTGAAGAATAGACAGTAATTTTCAAGTTTTGTGTAATAACATTCATTGGCTATTGACCCTAGTATTAACGTATCGACAATTTGTATAATAAATATTGCTCTTTTTAGAGTTCTATAACAAACTATGTAAAAACCTTACAATTTAGCTATGTCATTTCTAAATATTTTGCAATTTTTCAGGTTTATTTGTATATTCAATTCAAAGATAGAATCATTATTTGAGATACCGTCCTATACATGGGAACACAAGATAAATTTTTTCTTCTACGTTATCGATGAAATTAATTAGCTCAATATTGTTTAATAAAATTATATAGTGTATATCGTTCTTTTTAGAGTTCCATAACAAACTAGGTAAATACCTTCTAATTTAGCTATGTTATTTCTAAATATTTTGAAATTTTTAGATTTATGTGAATATTCAGTTCAAAGATAGAATCATTATTTGGGATTCCCTCCTATACATGGGAACAAGAGATACATTTTTTCTTCTACGTAGTCGATGAAATTAATTAGGCTCAATATTGTTTAATAAAATTATATAGTATATATCATTCTTTTGAGAGTTCCATAACAAACTAGGTAAAAACCTTCTAATTTAGCTATGTTATTTCTAAATATTTTGAAATTTTTCAGATTTATGTGAATATTCAGTTCAAAGATAGCATCATTATTTGGGATTCCCTCCTATGCACGGGAACAAGAGATACATTTTTTCTTCTACGTTGTCGATGAAATTAATTAGGCTCAATATTGTATATTTTAATAAAAATATATAATTTTTAATAAATTATATATTTTAATAAAATTATATAATATATATCGTTCTTTTTAGAGTTCCATAACATATTAGGTAAAAACCTTCTAATTTAGCTATGTAATTTCTAAATATTTTGCAATTTGTCAGGTTTATGTGTATATTCAGTTCAAAGATAGTATCATTATTTGGGATACCCTCCTGTACATGGGAACACAAGATAATTTTTGTTCTTCTACATTATCGATGAAATTAATTAGGCTCAGCATTGTGTAATAAAATTGTGTAATATACATCACTCTTTTTAGAGATCCGTAACAAACTAGGTAAAAACCTTATAATTTAGCTATGTCATTTCTAAATATTTTACAATTTTTCAGGTTTATGTGAATATTCAATTCAAAGATAGGCTCATTATTTGAGATACCGTCCTATACATGGGAACACGAGATAAATTTTTTTCTTCTACATTATCGATGAAATTAATTAGGCTCAGCATTATTTAATAAAATTGTACATTATACTTACAATTATCACATCTAATTTGAAAATAATCACATCTTATTTAAAGCAAAAAGTGACTGATAGAATTAAAAATACAATGAAAAAAAAATTGTTGGGAATGGCCAACTTTGATTCTAACCCTCACCTAAATATTAAAATCCAAAATGATGAAACAGTGAAACAAAATTTTGTAACTGGCTTTTAATAATCTCCTTACTATTGACTTAGGTTTCGTTTTCATCTACGTGTCTGTTCGTAGTTAGAATAATACTATATCATGTAGCATATATTCAGATTGAAAGTATAATCTATTTTACAAAGAACATTTTATTGAAATCATACTAGTGATTCTTCAGGAGTCATACTTACTTGCAATTTTGAAAATCATCTTATTTTTTAAAAAAAACAAGAAAGACATTATTTTATTTCAGTGAAGTGTTTGCGATTTCTCTAAGACTATTAAACCGTTTGCTTTCTTATTTTGTATAATATTTAAAAAATCCATAATCATTCTTGTTCACGTTTTACAAGACAGGTTTTTACGTTTTTACTTCAAATCTCATGTACTTATGCATTTATTTTTTGCAGGAGTCACCCAGATGGACAATACAACTCCTTCCAGATGAGCTGATCGATTTCTCCATGGGCCTGACACACCGTCAGGTGCTCTCTCTACCGGCATTAAATGCCAGTACCTTGTCAAAGGACATAAGTTCTAAGAATCAGGTCTATGTGCTAAGAATGAACACCAACAGCACTAGGATAGTACCTCTGAAACTGAGCTACACGCAAAATCCTCTTGATATGTCAGAAGGGGTTATATATGCTGCCTTGTTGCTCATTGGACTATATGTGTTAATCATATTTGAGGTATGACCTTCTTAGAAACTAAGTGAAAATTAATTTTTAAGTGTCTTTAAAGGTATTTAAGCAATTTGTTTTCCATATCCTCTATTATCTAGAAACATCTCTCTTTAGTCCTTGGAAATACTTCTCTGTCTTTTCAAGTGTACTTTTCTGTCCTTTCCTCCATCATTAAAGATATTTCCTACCGTAATAGAAAATGTTTCCATTCATCATTGGGAGCAATCCTTGCTGTCTCTGTCATTACTGGACATACTCCTCTCCATTCTTGGAAATATTTCTTTCCACTCTTGCACTATTGCAAATATTTCCTGCCATTATCAGTAACATTTCATTTTATGTACAATACTTCCCTCCATTATTAGAAACTTAACTCCACAATCTTGGAAATATTTTTCTCTGACCTCATACATATTTCTAAATGCTGCATTTCCATGAACTCAGAAATTTTAAATTAACTATACCAATTTTAATTTTGAGAAAGTAAATTGGTATGAAATCACATTTGTTAACAAGCGTCTACATTTAATTAAAGATTTTATATGTCTTCTCTTCATTTGTGAAACCTTTTTAAGATCAAGAACCATCTGTTGGTAACACTTTTTGATAGACAAATGTATTCAAAATTATTGAGGGAATCTGCTGAATAAAAACCATAATTTTCCTTACTTCTCTAGAGCTTCTTTTGAATATATAGGTCAAAATGAAAGCAAAAAAATATTTTTTTAAAGAGTTGAGTAAGTAAAAAGCAAAATAAAAAACCTAAAAATATATATGATCTGACAACAACATTTCTTTCGGGGTAGTAATTGGTAAGAATATGATTTATGTTAAAAATGTCTTAAGGGTATTTAGTAAGATCTTGTATGAAAATGTATCTTTTTAAATAGATCTGTGGATGTTACAGTATTGAAGATGTTTCTTACCTTCGTATGAGAATCTGTAGATAAACAATAATCTTTGATTCCTGCCCAAATACATTATTACATGACAACACATTGTTTTAAATTCATGTATTTGTATTTCAGTCAATTTGTGACTTTCATAATATTTTTTAGTAATAGGGTCTTTCAGTATATAATGACATATCACAGTTACATCCTCCATAGATTGTAAATAGGACTTTTGCTGCCATCCTCACGTCCACAATGTCTATTGCGGTATTGGCTATGATCGGGGAGAGGCCCAGCATGCCGGAGTTGGTGTCCTGGATCGATGTGGAAACACTGCTCCTCCTCTTCTCGATGATGCTGCTGGTAGCCATATTGGCTGAGACTGGTGCTTTTGATTATTTTGCTGTGCTTGCTTTTAAGGTTTGTTATAAGGGGTATTCACAAATAACTTTGTCCCTTGCATGCAAAATTGCTAAAGTATACTTACTTTCATATGATGTTATTTTGATACTGAAGATTTTATCGAATAAACAGATATAAGCGAAATTAAGTCATTAGGCATTGAAGACTTTTAAATGAATATGAAACAGACACACATCCAAAATTTAAAAAAATATAATTGAGACGCACATCTAAATTGAAACGTGTATAACGAAAGATACTGTATCTGCATCATTTCTTAAGTGTCATATTTTTATATCTAAGAGTTTTCATGTATTACTTTGATATACCAATAGTATGCATTGTTATGCTAATTTCCATAGTTATGTATTATATATAGGTTATATTTAATATATAACTATGGAAATAAGCATACTATGCATTAAATATCAGTTATAAACCTGGCTTTCCATTAAATCTTTATAGGGTTTTGTATCTGAAAAGAAAAAAAACAGAACCCTTTTGAAATCATTTATGTATTTGTCCACCTGTCAATGCCATTTTTCTCAAAAACCATTTGAGTTGAAAACTTGATATTTGACATAGTAACAAAGCATATTTATTTACCCGCATTTTATATTTCAACACATCAAAATTTTCATATGAAAATTTTAGAGAAACAAATTTTATAAATTGATAGAAAAAGTTATTTTTCAACGCACCAAAATTTTCATATGAAAATTTTAGAGAAAAAAATTTTGTCAAATGATAGAACTTTATGTAAGCTACTTTTAGATATTGTTGAAAATGTTCATATAATTTTTTTCCAATACTGTTTGTTAATAACAACTAGAAATTTTTCATAGTAGATGCGTAAAGCATAATAAAACCGCAATAGTAATTACTCCCACAACTCTCAAACTTCTAAATTCAGTAATTTTTCATCAATTAATTACTGCTAAATTCAATTGTTTGAAAACAATAGCAATGGTTCTAAATAACTTTTGCAGGTATAAAAATGCCATAGACCTCTTAGAAATTCATCATATTTTTATGTTGATGAAAGATATGCTATGTATTATATTTACATGGCAAAAAATATTAACTTTTGTAGGTAGTTTAATAGAATTACTATATTTTCTTAAATGTTCAATATGCCTAAGTATAGAATCCATTTAACGTGAGTTCTACACGTATTTAGCAGATTTTATTTACATTATTATGTTACTTAATTAGTTAAAAATTTTGTAGACCTCATACTTTTCAAAATGGTAGCCATTTTGAAAAGTATGAGGTCTTAGTAACAATTTATGTAAACATACTAAAAGGTCTTTCAAATGATATATGTATATGTAATGATACTGCTATTGGTTGAAGAAACTAATATTAGTAAAAACTGGTTAAAAACCTTTAAATGTGAAAATATTCAATAATGATGTTTATAATTAATTTTTATTTTCAATTTCAGTTGACTGGCGGTAGGATATGGCCGCTGATAAATTGTTTGTGTCTGATAACAGCCCTGCTCTCTTCTTTCCTCGACAATGTCACAACTGTGCTACTCATGACACCTGTTACTATAAGGTTAGTCTAATATCATTTTGTTTAATTTTTAGATTGCAATTTATTCTTTTTTTTTTACTGAATAACTCTAGCAATCGGCTATATCCAGATTTGTTTGATGTCATTTAGCCTTGTCTCGAAAAAAAAAACTGTATCTCTTCCAAAAATTATCCAATTTTAATAATTTTTTCGGTGTTTTCTTAATAAAAACTTGTAGAAGCATAATAAAATACAAAGAACATTGTGGAAATAGACATCGTGAACAAAAACTGAAATCAAAGTGACATCATCATTTTCGCAATCCGGTACAACCTCCGTAGCAGCAAAATAATTGTTATCGTCACTATTATCACTATCACTCAAAATTTGCATTACGCCAAAATATGAGCGCACCACAATGTCACTCCCACTATCACTTTCTTCACAACTTGAAAAACGATCATTTTCACTCGAACTATTTTCGTATTCTGACATTATGGGTTAAAAATTTTCTTTTCCTGGAGCCTTTTTATAGTGTAATTACTAATAATATTATAATTTGAACTTTATGTAACACATAGAAAGACAAAAAAATTAACGATGTGTGCGAGCGACCTCCCCTACCGCGCGCTAAACAGCAGCTGATTTCACGAGCGCCATCACGCTCATGGCAAATTTAGTTAGAATGCACACGAGCGCGATGAGGCTCGTCAGCACTCTAACGGTCAAATAGCAGTATTTATAAAAACTGCAAGTATGCAGTATGATATTATCCTATGACTCCGCACTGGTATATAGGCATACCATAGCCAAATGGACTCGTTGAATTAACCTATACATACGTACCCAGGCAGCGTTAGTGAAGTGGCACGTACACCCTGCTCATACCCACATGACAGTGAATCTGTTAGACAATAAAAACACAATGCGTAGGTCGGTAAAGGGTCACCTCTAATATCTATGTGGTGTCATATGCGGGAATTGCAGGGTGATAAGCATAAGTTTTATCAAATTCTATCAATTAAAAAACAACTATCAATACTATTGTTGTTTTTCTTTTGAATCTATTGATTCTAATTATATGGTTTAAAAGTTGAAGTTTTGCTATTGCACAACTGATGGGGTTGTTGAAACGTGAGAGATTATTGAAACAATATTCTCAATTTATCAACTCCACCAAACTTTAATTTCAATTGTAAATTCATACGAAATCATTGGTTTTTCAGACTGTGCGAAGTGATGGAGATGAATCCAATCCCGGTGCTAATGATGACAGTGATCTACAGCAATGTGGGCGGAACGGCTACTCCGGTCGGTGATCCACCAAACGTCATCATTGCTTCTAGTAGCGCTGTAGTGAAGGCTGTAAGTGTCTGTACTCACTTTTAGTCTAAACTTTATTGTTTATTGGCAATTTTTATTATTTACAAGTAACCAACTTTAAATAACAAAGTTCACTGTTCGAGATACACATTTAATTTTCAATCATTCACTATTAGTATTATTCGTTAAATTGTTTTATAACACAAATTAATTTGTTAACCCAAATCATGAAAAAAAAGAAATTTCACATTTAGTGTAATGCAAAAAAAAAATATTTTTAAATATATTTTAATTAAAATCTGTAAATCTTCGAAATAAAGTTGCCAAATATGTATATAAGTCATTTTGTAACACTTTATTTTTTCAGGGCATCAACTTTACGGTATTCACAGTACACATGACAATAGGAATTATCCTAGTATGTCTCCAGACATACTTCCAACTACGGTTTATGTACCGAGATATGAACAAGCTACGCCATGCTGAGACAAAGGAAGTTCAAGGTGCCTATTTAAAGTTATTTTTAATTTATTAATACGTATTCTAACTGCATACTCTAAAGTTGTAATCTGAATTATATTTTTAGTTAAGTGTCATGTTCGTTAACTGCATATACTTTTTATATATATTAAAATTTATTAACGAGTGAATCTATTTTCGACAGCTCTAAAGCAGGAACTCTCTGTTTGGCGTCGTGCAGCAGCATCGCTGGCCAGCTATAGTGGAGACGAGTCGCTCGTACGGGCCGCCCTTGAACGAAAAGTAAATCGACTCGCTGGCAAGTTGACAGCAACTCGTGCAGCGAGCAAGCAGAGCACTGCAGTTGACAGTGATACCTTCCAGCAGACGTTGAAAGCATTAGAGGAGAAGGTATGTGTGAGGATAGATAAGTATGAAGTTTTCTAAAATCTCACAAAAGAAATTGAAATTGATCCTTTATTTTGAGGTCACATTGATTTAAATTGATTCTTTATTTTGAGGTCACATTGAGTTAAATTGATCCTTTATTTTGAGGTCACATTGAGTTAAATTGATCCTTTATTTTAAGGTCACATTGAGTCAAATTGATTCTTTATTATGAAGAACCATTGAGTTAAATTGATCCTTTATTTTGAGGTCACATTGAGTTAAATTGATCCTTTATTTTGAGGTCACGTTGAGTTAAATTGATTCTTTATTTTGAGGTCACGTTGAGTTAAATTTGCAATTTGTATTTCGTTAATTTATTCCTCTTATTCATGTTATTATTGGTCTAATGGCATTAGTTGGTTTAATCTACTAGCGTAGTTATCAACTTTTTGCAAAATCAGCTTAAAAAAATATCAGAACTCTTCATTTTTCCAATTTCGACAAAGCAAGTTGCATCAGAAGTTATATGCAATTTTAGCCTTTCTTATATTAGGTTCATGCAAATGAAATATCCAATTTTGGTATTGCATTTTTTGTGACTTTATAGTTTAATTTTTTGAATATAAATCATGCTTTATTAATGCTATCTGAATGGTAGGTTTTCCGACTGTCAACGATGCATGTAATCTTGTATATTTACTACAGTGTTAGTGCAGAAATTTTTGTTTATGTGAAAATGAAAAAAAAACACGTTAAACTAATTTGTATTACTAGTTCAAACACTATTATGGTGCAATGTAAGCCATATGAAATGTTAATAAAGTATTCAGTGAATGTTTCAGAAGTAAAGGGATGACTTTTTGATAGGAAATATTTTAATCTCTCTGCTTTCCCGTCAAACTCGAAATGTAATTTTACTGTGAATAGTTACTTATGAAGAAAAGTGGAACCTTTATTGAAACCAATGTTGTTTCGCACAGTGGTTCAATGTAAAAGGAACTTTGAGGCATTTGCTTAAACTAATATCTCCCTCCAAAAAAGATTATGGTATTGTGTGATGCTCTAGAAGAGGCACCTTGCATTATTCTTTCAACAAGCAAAGACAGGCTATAAACTCTGATACATTGGTTACATTCCACTAGCCGTCCTCAACCTTCGTTTCCACAACCACTGTCCTGTTACAACTGTCAGTCCAAGTGGAATGGGTTGTGAACAGTGCGTATTCGTAACTATGAGGAAATGGCGGATATTGAACAAAAATAAAGAGATTATAGCGTCGTATTTTTGTTATGTACTAATCACTAAATAATAATTTATATTTAAAGTAATTTAAAAGTAAATTTCTATAAGATTATAATGATAGCTTGTACTGTTGCATCTTCTGGTATAACCTTTACTTCTATTAGCTGCTTCTCAGAGCTGCGTAAAGTGATTCCCTCCATCATCACGTTTAATCTTCAAAGGTGATATAATTTACTTACGTAAACTTTATATATCAATCTGTCAAAGTCGAATTGACAAATTAAGGAACGCAATGACCCACTTTGATATGTAAGTCAGTGTGGTTTTGAAGTGGTTCTGAACAATGATGTTTCGATCATGGCCTCAACGGCCGCAGTCGCCAAGTGGAATGATACAGTAAGCATTTTGAGTGTTGCAAGCGCCTAGTGGATTGTACCCATTATCTTTTTTATTTATTTCTTGAAAACCCCACACCTAACTAACGGATTTACTGAAAAAGCTGGGCATGTGGGAGCACATATGATAAATGGTTATGAAACAATAACAAATAAGACAATACACACACAGAGCAATTCAAATACAAATATTCAGTAATTATCATAAAGCAATTAGTAGTCAACTACCAAACAACTTCATGACCCCCTTTCTGAAGTGGTTATTGGAGCAGAAAAAATATCTAGACAGGGCGTATCTCATAATACTATGTTAAACAATATGAGTCCATCAAAAACAGGTGAACGCTGTAGAACGTTCGTGCACGCTCTGGGCAGGTGAAATAAGAAGTCCTTTCATGAGCATAAAGGCCCACTGAACTCTAGATCAAGGGGTTATCAATGTAATGATAAAATAAATTTAAAAAGTGCTTAAACAAAAGCAATTCCCATTGGTGATGAATTCTGTATGACAAATCCTAGCACTTAAAAACTTTCAGACAGGTTTTCAGAATATGACCTTCATGGTCATGTTAGATGATTATCTATAATTACACCGAGATCCCAAACTGATGGAACCCTTTTAAATGTAGCTCTACCTGGCTCATAACTATGTACAAACAGGATATGTAAGTGGGAATATGTCTTCATAACACATTTGCTTACATTAAAATGTAGCTTGTTGCTCAGACTCCTTTCAGTGGAGTCAACTCAATATTCCAATATCCTGTTGGAACATCTCACGGTTAGATTGGCACCCAAGAAGTGTTTTAAATAACAGAAAGCATTATGTCAAGAAATAGACATTATGTATTAAAAACTGTACGTTTGGCAGCAGTGGCGAACATGGCAAAAAATGCAAAAAAAATTAGTGAGTTAAAGATATTTTTTCCCTTCTCCCCTATTCTCTAAGCATTTGAGAATAAAGGGATGAGTTTTTGGCAGAAAAAGTTTTGAAGGACCCTAGTATTACCCCCTTGTATTTATAAAATTTATCAATATGCGCTCTGTAAATTTTTTTTCAAATGCTGATGCATTTATACCAACTTGGCGAAAATATAATAAAGCAGATGGAGACTATTTTGACTAATCAAATTAGATTCAAGCTGGCAATTCCTAATATAAAAAGATTCACCCACCAGAATGCAAATTTTACACCACACCACCGCGATGCAGACGTTATGTGGCAGAGTAACGCTAACAATATTTTTTTTACATTTGTTTCTAAATTCTTTTTTTCCTCTCAAAAAAATATATATATAAGTAAGAAAAAATGTAAATATGTTTTTCATATGAATTTAGTTTATTATATCTCAAGAAAACAGCAGTACAATTAATAAAAGAATGCATCTAAACTATCGACACAGTTTTGTCATCTTTTATGGTAGTTTACTAATAAAGGCAGCAAAGAACCCTGGACAAGAAAGTGGTGTAAAATCGAGAAAACGTCTTCTATAGTTTGTTGGGAATCAATTTTTTCCTTGCAGAAAGTCCAAGGCCTAGAAAAGATGGTAGTCAGTTTGTGAGTAGGTTCGGAAAATACAATGGGTGACAGCGTTTCCAAGTCCAGTTCCTATAGTTTGACCGACATTGTTTGTGCAACACTCATCATTTCATCTAATTAGTTACAGACAGCTGACATGTGTTATAATCGACTGATCACGTTTCATAAAGCTGTAGTAGATAACACCATCGCTGTACCACCAAATTAACTTTTTTGGTGCATTTTCAGTTTCGGAGTGTGTTATGGCACATTACCTTGATATAAGCATTGTGCTGAACACTTGTATATATTAAAAAGTATAAATTTTTTATCACATATAACAATCTGATGTAGAAATTATATGCCTTTATGTTGCGGCAGTAAAAAAGACCATGTTTAACTGAAACTATTTATTTTCTGACACTCGTTTCATTCGTACGGAACTCATTTATCCAGATTCTTAATTTTGTTTAGCTATCTAAGTTCCATTAGTTCCGTTACAATACTCATTCGAAAATGACGTAAATTTCGGAATTATCCATAACTCATAATCTTTCTTAAACAAAATGTATGTTTGAGAGATTAATGACCTATTTTCACTATAACAAAAAAAAAGAAAAACAATAAAAGTGAAATTGTGGGTATATTGATAGTGGAGCATGGTATATGAGGTTATAAGACGTTTCATGTATAAATGATCTAATAAAAGGGATAGATCGAAATAGAGAAACATATCTAGGATCACAGGAAAATGGATGGAATTTTAAAAAGCCATTATAGACATAGAATCTGATCTAAAAGCAATAGGATTTGTTTGCACCATTTCAATTTCACCGTTTTTAATTTAGTTACCTACACTCTTGAGCTAGCCAATTATATCAGGACTTGCTATAATTGGCTAGCTCAGTCATATTGTTACATTATGCAAGTACTTTTGTCAAATTACTCCACTGAGCATCAGTAGACTGTGGTTATAATTTAAATTTGTTAACAGCTATTTCATTTGCACCAACTTACATATATAGCTTTTTCTTATGATGTCATTGAGTGTTTCCATTCTTATCAGTGGTTCAGGCTTAAATGGTAGTCTTAAAACCTAAAGACAAGCAATAATTTGTAAGTACCAATATTAAACCCGCTCCAGATAGCCGTTGAAATTTAATCAACTCAGGCCATTAATGCAACCACAACAAAATAACGTAAAAATAATTTTGAAAGTAATCTTTCTTCACCGATTCACATAACGTCAAGAATTCTCATTGTTATCTTTCTTTTGGCTCTGATAAGTTTTTTGTATATGCTTAATTGTTTCTCATATTTTTATACTTTCCACATAAAAATACCATACACATAAAAATTCAATACACATTATAGACGTCTTTACAAATTTGTCTTGACATTAACAGTCTTTTCATTTCAACCAATTTAATATTTATTAAACGCTTACTAACAGACAATAGCAATATATTATACAATATAAATTCACAAGAAAATAGGAACGAACAAGAAAAATATAAGCCATACTGGTAAGGTATGGACATATTATAATGCAAAGGTCCCTAAATCTTTTTTTAGACATTAAAACTCTGCTAAGATTTTTTCATTCACGGAATTTTTTTGTCTCGTAGAAAGACCATTTGCCATGTTTTTCGGTTTTAAGTAGACCTCTTACTAATCTTTGTTTTTTTTACTCAAAAATTTGTCTTATGGACCACTTTAGGAATCAACAGTGTAATATTATGAGATGGTTTTTAAATTTGTAAAATGGGGATATATCTTGAATAACTCAATCTAGCTTATTCCACAGCCTAGTAGCATAGACAGTAAAGACTTGCTCCCAAAAAGCATTATTTTGTGAGAATAGTTCAGGAACGTTGCCTGCAGTTACGATAAATTGGACTGTGATAGTGGTGGCAAACTTATTTGTGGTTCTTAATGACTTCTTATTTCTTAATATTCATACAATTCAGTACATGTGACAGAAGCAAAACTTTTTTGGCAATCTAAACCTCAATATATAAGTATATAAATTTGGCGTAAAATGGCAAAGAAAGAAAATATTCTAAAAGACTTTCAGTAAAGACTTGGATTTTGTAGGATTTAAGGTTAATATTTAAAGGATGAAGATGGGAAGAGCTTAACTCATTTCCTCAATATTTACAGTATCATCTGGTGATGTTTGCGTCGGTAAAGTTGACCCTGCAGATTTATGTTAACTGAAATACGAAACGTGTGTTCTTCGTCTCTAATCTTTCCAGTGTTGTAGTACCAGATATTTTTGTTGCCATCTTAGGATCATTATTCATATCTAGATTCAATTTTTCACACGGAGGGGTAATTAATTGTATTGAATCAGCAAATGCAATAAGTCAATCATAAATAGACAAATAAATGTACAAAATTTTTGACAGTTTACTTTGACACACAAAACAGCCGATAGCTGTAATGAGCACCATTTTTATTTGTTTTCCCATATGCATACATTTCTTGTCTTATTCTATCGTATTCATCTATCTCTCTTGGTTGTTAGCTAAGTACCCATTTTCTTTTTGTTATCGATTTGTTACATCCAGATGTTATGAAACGTTGCATAAAATTTAACCTGACATTTTATTCTCATCGCGTCCAAAGAAGTTTCACTTCAACAATAACAATATTGTAAGTATGCCTTTTAAAATATATAGAAAGTGGAAAATAAAGTCTTAATTAGCTCTAATGAGCACCATTTTTATTTGTTTTCCCATATGCATACATTTCTTGTCTTATTCTATCGTGTCATCTATCTCCCTCGGTTGTTAGCTAAGTACCCATTTCCGTCCTTCTTGTTATCAATTTGTTACATTCAGATGTTACGAGAGGTTGCATAGAATTTGAACTTGATATTTTATTCTCATCGTGCCCAAAGAAGTTTCACTTCAACAATAACAATATTGTAAGTATGCCTTTTAAAATGTATAGAAAGTGGAAAATAAAGTCTTGATTTTTTTTAATTCCAGTATTACATCCGAGACCGAGTGCTACTAATAAAGGCCGCTATTTCTATCATATTTGTAGTAGCTGTTTTCTTTTTGCATTCGCTTCCCGAGTTACGTGAGTATTACTTATTATCTACGTATTATTACACAATATATACTTTCTCCATTTTTCATGTCTGCTATACCTGTAGATGCTTTTGATTTTTGTTCTCTTTGCTATGTGTAGACAGAGAGAGTTACAAACAAAAAAACATTAAAACAAACATATATATGTTTGTTTTACTGTTTTTTTTGTTTGAAACTCTCTCTGTCTATTTGTTTTTCTGTTTGATCAATGAAAGCATTTTGTATGTTGATTCATTGTTCAAAGAGTGTGTTTATATCTAAACAGAGTTTTCTAAAGTAAAATTGAAATAAGATGTACCTTAAGAAAAGCCTGAGGACTTAGTGAGAAAATGATAAAGTCAAGATCGGAAATCAGAAAAGCTTCCTTAACTCTTCACAACCTGACAATTAGTTTAAATAACAGTCAAGTTTTAGTCAACTCTAATTACACTGCTCTAGCAGGTCGCAGTCGCCTTCAATATGCAGAGTAACTATTGCTGGATATGTTTTAACACTAATTTTATGAAATTTTCCATTGTGGCACATGGGAACATGATTTTAATCTGAAACTAATCAATGTATCCAAACAGTATTTATTTTAAAGAAACATAAACAAAAAGTCTTTTTTCATTACATTAATTACAATAGTAATTTCAGTGATGTTGTAAACTTAAAGGTACATCCGCATAGGGTTGCCAGGTGGATACCCAAGATTGTCCCGGAATTTGTGATGTTGTTTCGTGTCCAGAAATATAATATGTTTGTCCCGGAAATGTAAATAATTGCGGTAATTTGTAAAAATAGTTTTTATTGGATTTTTAACTTTGCCTTTGTGTGTACCTTATGGTGGAAATGACCCGAAACAGAGATTTTGCATATGGCAACCCTAGTCCTGCATGAAAAAAAGGCTTTCTGTAATTTCTCATAAAACAAATGTAATATAGGTATTCACAAAACGACACTATTCCCAAAAACTAATTTGATAAACTAATTGTCAAATGTTTGACTTTGTATATTCATATTATATGAATATACAAAGTCATCAATGACTTAGTATATTCATATAAAAATATTTTTTGTTATTATAGACTTATTTATTTTTATATTTATTTTACTCCTATTTACAGGTCTAGTAAAAAAATATATTCTGCTATATGTAACCTAATGTGTGCATGAAATTTTGTTGCAATAGATCAAGGCTTTAAACCCCAGAAAAATGTAACGTATGAACCATAAGAATGGGACAAATGTGAAATAAATGTTAAATAATTCAGAAAACCTCATACTATTTACTTCCAGAACGCCTCTCCTTAGGCTGGACGGCGTTACTTGGTGCCATCTTGCTCCTGATACTGTATGACAAGGAAGACCTGGAGCCCGTCATAGCTAGGGTGGAATGGTCTACGCTTCTATTCTTTGCTGCACTCTTTATACTTATGGAGGTACTTTGTGTGTGTTTTTACATACTTTAACTTTATTATTTTAGGAGCTAATTAGTTTCAACTGATTTGTAATAATATAAGGATAATCAGAAATTTAATTGCTAAAGTAGCAAAAAAAAGGAAAAGAAGATTGATTGCTACATTACCCTCTTTTAAATTGCTGGAATATGTGAATGGAATAAGCATCCAAAAATGGTATCTTTCATAATATTAACTTTTTTATTTATTGAACTATTTACTTTCAACTGATTTGTAACTAGAGTAAGACAATCAGAAATTTAATCGCTACCTTAAAAAAGAAAGGAAAAGAATATTGATTGCTACATTACCCTCATTTAAATTGCTGGAATATGTGAATGGAATAAGCATTCAAATATGGTACTTGTCATAATGTCAACTTTTTTATTTATTGAACTATATACTTTCAACTGATCTGTCATGAAAGTGTGGTAATTAGTAACAATAAATTGCCACATTACATTTATATAAGTTGCTGGAATATATAAATGGAATAAGCATGTAGATATGACATCTTTGATATATGCTAACTTTTTTATTTATCTAGCCATTTCCTTTCAACTGATCAGTCACCAAAGTGGAATAATTAGTAACAATAAATTATTACATTACCCTTATTTAAGTTACTGGAGTACATGAATGATGGGATATCTTTAATAATGTATTTTACTTTTACTTAAGTCGCTGGAATATATAAATGGAATAAGCATGTAAATATGACATCTTTGATACATATTAACTTTTTTATTTACCAAAGTGGGATAATTGGTAACAATAAATTATTACATTACCCTTATTTAAGTTACTGGAATATGTGAATGATGGAATATCTTTAATAATGTATTTTACTTTTACTTAAGTCGCTGGAATAAACATGTAAATATGACATCTTTGATACATATTAACTTTTTTATTTACCAAAGTGGGATAATTGGTAACAATAAATTATTACATTACCCTTATTTAAGTTGCTGATCCTTATATAAGTTGCTGGAATACGTGAAAGATAGGATATCTTTAACAGTGTATTTGCCTGACCTGATGCCTATAATAATGGTATATACTGCAATCCCTTGCTATTCGTAGATATGCTTATATGTTTATGGGACACATACACACATACATACACACTGTATGCTGCTAAAATACAGCTTCTAGTTATTATTTGAAACTTCACCGAAACCCCATTTTTCGACTGGTTGGAGGTATCATTATTCATAATAATTTTAAGGAACCTAACCACGACGAATAGCAAGAGATTGCTATAGTTACAATGATAGACACAATGTCTTCAATGGCTTTGGCTCAAAGCATAAAATAATGGTATTTTATTTAACATGATATTAGCTAGTTCTAGTAGAATTTGGCTCCAGATTATATTATTACTAATAATTAATATCTTAGTGACTGAACACAGCATTTTTCATTAAAAATATGTAAAGTTAGTTTTATGATAAAATAATTTTCATCTTTTTGTTTGATAAATATTATGAGAATGTTGGTACATGCTTAATCATCAAGTTACGTTAGACTTTGTATACAAATTTTAGCATTTCATTGTAATATTAACATGAATACTTAGACCTAGATAATTGCCATTTTAGAAATAATTATTTTTCCCAATAAAGTAGTGGAAATTGAATCAGTTGATAACATTAATGTAGTTGCAAAAGTGGAATAAAAATAATGTTGAAAGAGGATTTTAGCCTCTTTCGATCTTTTTAATTATAGATATTTTAAGTATCTCTCAACTTTGCCTAGCCGTGTCATCGATGACATGCTTTTCCTTGGTCTCTCTAATATTTGGAGTGTGAATATTTTAAATGGAGACAGATCCAAGTTCCTCCACAGATGACACAACTCTCCAATCTACTCACCTGATAATTTGGTAGAATACTGGTTGATTGTAAAATCTCTATAGTTTATAGTGGTCATTATTGTTTACTGGTCTAAATAATATTCTCCGATGCAAACAGCATTACCTCAATAACAAGTAACCGCTAACATCTTATATATATTTTGCTTTAAACACTAATTTTTTATTATCATATCTATAATAATGCCAATATATCTTATTCTTATGCTAACTGTGAATACTCAATCAGTATATATATATATATATATATATATATATATATATATATATATATATATATATATATATATTATATATAATCAAATTCAAAATAACAGATGCTGTAAAAAGTTGTCATTTGGGTTATTACTATAAACAAATAAGTGTAGTAAAATAAATGACCGATGGCCTATCTCCATCGAACTGTTCATGGCTAACAAAATGGGGTTCTTTCAATTTCATTACTAAGCTTACAGACTAGACATTATTTACTCTCGAAGCTAGATAAACTGTGCAGATAAATTCAAAGCTAGATAAACTGTGCAGAGAAAGCTAGATAAATTTACAGACTAGACATTAAAAGAGACTAGACTCAAAGCTAGATCAACTGTAAAAAATTCCTAACTTTTTTTATGACCTGAATTTTTAATGATCTGCCGTTATCTCGGTCTTTAAGTGGAAATATGAAAATACAAGATCGATTTGGTATGTTTTTAAGCAAATTTTTATTCGATCAAATCAGTAAGGTCATTGATATCATAAAATCCACGAGTCATCAAGCTTATGAACTAATTACAAGACATAATAGTAATAAATTGTTCAGCAGTCTTTTACCCTCGAATTACCATCAATTCTGTTCATTTTCCATGGGAAACGCAGCATCCGATAACTTAGCACTCTTGTACTAACTTTAGTTATATGTAATTAAATCAATCAGGTAGTAGTATTTCAGCCACTTCTAATTGCTGTGTCTTTTTGAAACTTGGTAAACTTATGCAATTCTGATGCCAGAACAATACTATGGTACCATCCACTTGATATATGATGAAGCAGGTAGATGGTGATAGAAACTTGTTAATGGGTAAAATTAGACTTAAGACAGTTTTCCTGATATTTGCATTTTAAAGCCATCAATTTTTTTGCTCAATATATTACAGTGCTTATGTCTCTGACTTGTATAAGAAAATTACAAACTTTAGGCCAATTACTTAAATTTTTAATAGTAACTCATATTTTATGCACCTGCGTTTCAGGCTCTCTCCAAGTTGGGACTCATTGAGTGGATCGGCAACATGACAGAGGATATAATCCTTTCAGTTGGAGAAGGTCAGAGGCTGGCAGTGGCTATCATTCTCATTCTGTGGGTGAGTATCTGCTTTGATAGCTATGGATATTATAAAGAAGTCGTAGAAAATGACATGGGATGTGTCTAATCACGCCACTGGCAATAAAATTTAAAAAATAGTTGCATGTATCTATTCAGGGCCAAGTAATTATCGATGGCATTATTTACGATGTCCTATCAATATGAATTATGATAATTAAACCAGGTATTTTAATAAATGTTTGTTTTAAATAAATTATCTATCATATACCTCTGTTATTATGAATAATGATATGATGTTGCTGGGTACAATTTAATTGGTATTATAACTTTTGGTAGTGACGCATGGCAGGAAGGAGCATGATTCATGTGTTGATCAATCAATATCTACATCTCACTCGTTTATAAAGTGTTTACTTTCTTTATAAGATTAGGAACTGTTGTAGATGCATATTTATGTGGAACAGTTTCGTTTTTTCCATTACGTTAATGCTTTTAACAGTACTTATTACAACGTCAGAAAATTGATTGAGCTTTTTAAATAATATAATGTGGTTAATTGTTACATTCATACATAAGATTTATTTTAATTACTTTATGACATGTGTATAACACAGCGGAAGAAACCGAATGACTCAAATTTTGGAACAAGCACCTCATATCGATACTTTGTCGCTAACATGCTCTAATCAACATCAAATAATTGAAGTAAATTTATTTAATTTGTTTAAGTAACATTTGGAAACTTAAACGATGCTCTGGAGAGTGAAAAGGAAACATAAGGGAATTTAATTTGGTATTATTTTATAAAAAATAAAGGAAATCTTATCGGAAAATGACTCTAATGCCATTACCACTACACCAGATATGACATATTTAGACGAATTCACATTAGAAGCAAACAATTGTTCTCTTGCAACTATAAATTTAAATTTTCCGAATGAGTTCATAATGGTGGAATTGATTATTGATAATTGTAACACTTTATTGCCATATTAGATTTTTAAAATTTAAAATTTTATGATACAAATAGCAATATTGCTGCAAATGAACCCACTTTAAAGCAAACATAATATACTAATTAGAATCCATCTTCAATAACGATGATGATGGAAGCCTCAAAATAGCATCGAATCTAGACGATGACTTAGGAAAACTTTCGAAACCTGACTTACTTTTATTACAAAAATATTAAAATTGATTCCAATATAATTTAAATCAATCGTCGCAAATCTGCAGACTGAGCTTCGCTACGATAAACAAATTATTGAAATGGACCATATAACAGATAATATTCAAATAATAAATAACCTGACAAAGTCAAATATAAAGAAAAAATTATTTAATACTGACAGATAGAATATCAAATGTATTTAAATGTAGAAAAAAAACCTAGAAAAGGCTGAAATAAGAAAAAAGGAGAAAATTGAAAAGCTAGAAAATTTACCATTAAGATAATAAACAACAAGACTAATCAAAAATATGAAGTTAAAACAGTGATAATGAGTAGTTTTGTCAATAAACAAAATAGATTTGCGTTGACCTGACATAGATGACATTTTTGTCTATGATGCCAAAAAAGGTATTAAAAAATGAAAGCCATGTATGCCAACAAGAGGTGTTTCTTCTGTTCCATATTTAGATTGAATTTTGGGCCCCTTTATAATATTGGTATATTGCAATTAACTAGTACTCTTTATTAAGTTTAATTGCCTAAAATATTAATAATATATTTCTAAATTTTTTTCATTCCACTGTAAAAAAAGTTTTATTTGTAGAAAAACAAATTTAATAAATACAATAATTTAAAAATAAATTTAGTTTCTCATTATTATCCACCTAAATAAATTCATAAATGCATTTTTTTTTATACAGTTTTTTTTTATTTTTTGCGTGTGATTACTCGTACGTGCCTTAAATTTAATTTTGAACCAAATTTTAAAATGTGATATTCGGAAAAATAGCAAATAATACTTTAAAATAAATTATAAATTGCTTTAATTCCATATCAATTGAATCTTTATAGATATATTTATGCACTGGAAATACTCAAAACAACTTTGAAAATGCTCAAACATCATCCTTCAATTACACTTATCTGTCAAATGTCATGTCAAATGTGAATGATTGCCAAATGTCATCACCTTCAATATAATTTAACTCTATTGATCCAAAAAAATCTGAGATCCATATGAAAGGTTTATATTGTCATGGTTACAATTACACAATCCCACAAATTCAAGTACCTCATTACCAGTCTCTTTGTCACGTGTGGGTGAAATTTACTTTTTAAAACAATTAAGATATTATAATTGGAATAACAAATTTATGTTTGACAGGTTTCTGCAATTGTTTCTGCCTTTGTTGACAACATACCACTGACAACTATGATGGTGCGTGTGGCCATTGATCTAGGCAACAACCCGGCGCTCGGACTGCCTATGTCTCCTCTTATATGGGCCCTCGCTTTTGGTGCTTGTCTTGGAGGTAGGCTTTCTAGAATATTAAAATTTCTAAAAATTGTATTCTTTTATATTATCTTCATGATGTCAGTAATTTTATGGATATTTATTTCACTGTACAATGTTTCGATATAAAATATTAATGCAGGAGTTTTTTATAGTAGTCATAGAATAAGGAAAACCTGAAATATATCTTAAATTTTTATAATAATTCGTCATTTATAGCAAAAAAAAAGATATTTACCAAATGTAGTTATCGTTTTGAAGGTTGTATCGTATTTTCGAATAGTATACTTACATAGCTGGCTGATGAACTGCAATAAAGAATGTATGTGTTGTTGATGACCGTAAGATGAGAGATTTATTATAAGAGTTCCACGAATTATGGATTAGTATTTTTTATGTAAGTTTTTGCATCTATATTTATAAATAAAAAATTTTATAGTGATCTGTGTTTTTCAAAACATTTTCTATATTACTATCTTACTCACAGAATAATGAATACGTTTATTACTTGCAAATATTGCAAATTTTGAGTGATAGTGAAAATAATGATGATAACAATTATTTTGCTGATACGGAGGATGCACCGGACTGCGAAAATATGATGTGACCTTGATTTCAGTTTTTATTTTACAACTATGCACAATATATATTTCCATAATTTTCTTTGTATTTTATTATCCTTGTACAAGTTTTATTAAGAAAACACCGAAAAAATTATTAAAATTGGATAATTTTTGGAAGAGATACAGTTTTTTTTCCAGATAAGGGTAAATGACATCAAAAACAAAAGATTTCTTTGGCATTTTTATGTATATATGAGAAAAAAACCATGGCATTAAATGGTTAAAGTCTGATAAACAGTGATGTTATCGCAGTTACCACTACGTAAACATAAATGTGACATTAAATTAAAGTCATTCATTAAAAATACAATTAAAACTCCCATCTAGGTGCATAGTTCCCCTCCCCTCTAAAACTATGTTTTATTTCAAATAAATTAAATATTGCCATCTATTGGGGTATTACAAGATAATGATTTTTGTGGTTGCTTATGAAAGGAATAGATGTCGCTGTCAAATAATTGAGTAGTAATTTATAAATTAAGCGCTCACATCCCATGAAGAATCATATAAAGATTTATATAGCAAAAGTTGAGAGAGTCTCTAACATATAATTGTATTCTAATATAAACTATATATACATATATATATATATATATACATGTATATATATATATATATATATATATATATATACATATATATATATATATTCCAAAATACTGGACGCATTCAATATACTCAGTTTAATAAAAAATTCCCAAGTAAATCTTCCATAAATTTATTGATAGTCACAAAAACCCATCTCTGATGTGTGGGTGACCCATTATTGACAATTTGATTTCACGTTATATATATGTGTGTATGCAAACAATGGAGTCTAAACAACAAGTTTTTATTCACAGGCAATGGAACTCTAATTGGCGCTTCAGCAAATGTCGTCTGCGCTGGTGTGGCTGAACAGCACGGCTACCGGTTCACCTTTGTGGATTTCTTTAAGCTGGGCTTTCCCATAATGCTGGGACATATCATCGTCATCACAGGATATCTACTCATCTCTCACTGCTTATTTGAATGGCACTGACGATCGTTTACAGGCAGTACCTTTTTTCTTAGTACCTCCCATTCTTATATATACATTTTTTGGTACTGCCAATTATTATGTAAATAGAAACTGATCATTAATCTGTTAAATTTTGAATCTTTTTAGAGTTGGTACCACTTTCATTAAAGTGTTGATGGTACTTGATTTACAAAGTTTTTATTTTAAAATATTAATATGTAGCAAAACTAACTTTTTAAATGTGATACCTAGTAATGAATTATATACCTAAAAATATACGTTATACCTGGTACCATTAATTTATATTAGACTTTAGAAAGGAACAATAATTGATATATCAAGAAATTATTTTTTTTAAGTATTTATTAAGTTATTTCTATTATCTTAAACACAGAAAAGTGCCTCATTATTGTAAAAAATATTTCTTGTTGCTAATAATATTGCTAAATTTAGTATCAAGGTGGTCCATTTTAAGCAATGTTTTCATATCATTAATTTCTTACTATTTTGTTAGTTTTGAATATTAAAAAATTGATAATCATATTTTCATCAGTGATTGAGGAAATTAAGACAGTATATAAATAGGGAACTATAAGTAAATTCCGTATAAGAAAATTCAGTGTGTTCATAGGACATAATTTAGTTGGGTGTGTTTTTAATTAAAATATTATTTTCACTTG
Organism: Druceiella hillmani; assembly: GCA_039881145.1. NCBI lineage: Eukaryota > Metazoa > Arthropoda > Insecta > Lepidoptera > Hepialidae > Druceiella > Druceiella hillmani. Next base: position 10,098,742 of record JAYKKI010000051.1, read on the forward strand.
AAAATTAATGGGTAGCCTTCACAGATATATAAAATGTTTATGGAATGAGTAGAAAATTCTGGAAAATGATACAGTTGTTATAGTTGTAAGAACAAAATTGCAGTCGCAATTTTTACGTAAGTTTTTTTTATTTATAAATGGTTTTCACCAGCAGCATTAGAGTGTACGTTTGTACCACAAGTCTTCTATACTCTTAGTAATGAAGAAATCTCATTACAATTTATCATAAAAGATACCTTTAGGAAAGAGTAAAAATGTGTGGTCATTAACTTTCAACTTTAGAGTTATGTTACAAAAATATGCTTCTAGGTTTCCTTATTTTAAATTAGATGAAAAAATGGGTAGAGAGCCTACACATTTTCCGCATCAGGGATCAGCAAAGCAAAGTCATTTTTGATATGATTACAAAGACTGTTTTATTCGCTAGTAAGAATATGTCCAAAAGACAAACTTTTGTTAAGAGTTAGTTAGAAATGACAGTCTAACATAGTGAGGAAAGGGAATTAAATAATTTTTTTATTATGTAATTTTTCACTAAATCTATCAAGCAGAAGGCTCAAAAATGGCTATGTTCTCTTTATTATCTCGCAAAGTCCTCACGTTCATTGGACATAACTCTATTAATGACCAGTCATTCTTTCTGAGACAAATAATTAATTTAAAACAATGATTTTCTTAGTTCAATATATGTACGTAGTTGTATAATATATCTATTACAATAAAACAATATATTGTATAATTCATTATTTTTTTTATTTTTGCTTCACTGCCCTATTTAGCCTTTAAACACTAAAGAAGTAAATGAAATATACAAGAAGCTTATTTCATTTACTTCTTAAATAATCTCCTGCTGAAATTTACCTTTAGAACAATTAAATGGAGGAGACCAGTATAGATATAGTCATTTTTTCAGAACTGTCTCCATACTGGGAGTATTAAAGAGCTGTTTTTCTAATGGTTGGCAGTGACTATTGTCAAAAGTGACAGTTGTCGAAAATGACAACCCAAATTCATATCTCTCATGCAAGATAAGCATAGACAAATTTAATTGCTTTTTAAATTAAGAATAACTTAAATTAGTTAAGATTTCAAATAAAGTTAGGATAACCATTAAAAAAAAATGTTTGTTATCATATTTTGTTGTTATTTATTTTAAGCTTGATTACAGAAAAACATAGTAAATAAGTGCTGTATCTAAATTCTTCTAATTCTTTTTAAATATAAGCCATTAAAACTCATTTTTATCACAACACTAATTGTGTTTGTTTAAGGCTTTTATAGGTTGATAGAGAAAAAATGTAAAATATGACTTATTGATATAAGACAACTTTATTTATTTTACATTCTTGAAGAAGGCTTGTACTTAAAATAATGTAGTATGAGATTGAACAAATTGTAATTCAAGCGTGTGTTAAGTAAAATATATTTTAAGCGAAAAATTAGTCGAGAGTGCTTTCAGATATTTATACACTAGAAATTTAATAACTATGGTAATGGTGCTATATTTGATTCTAAGTGATAAGTAGATATGTTTTCATATTGAAAGATAGATACATATTTATAAATATATTTATGAATAAAATAGTTTTATTAAAAATTGTACTTGACTAATCCAAAAGTTGTATTTTTTATTATTTTGACCTGAGTTTATTTCTGAAGTATAAGTTCTAGAGAAAAATTCTGAGAAACTTGGCTGTAATGAAAATCAATAATTGGGGAGAACGAATGAAAGGTGAAGTTGGATGGAGAAGAGAAAGAAAAGAAATATAGGGAGTTGTTTTCTATTTGCAAAGTTTTCTTATTTTCGTTACATGATCACTACATTATATTCAAGAGAAAATTGTCCAAACAAGTTATAAAAAAAATTTGCCATTTCCGTCTAACAATTATTCCAAACACGCACGATAACGGTTTTATCTTTGATCATTTCCAAAAGATTATAATTTTAAACCTACCTAATCTACATCACGACAAGAAATTAATTTCCTCAAATTTGTCACTCTTTAAGAGAAAACCAAGAACGTATCCATAAATTTGCCAATATTGGAAAGTAGCTGGTCATAATATCGAAGATTCAAGAAATTCTACTGAATGAATTCCGAATAGCACAAAATTCATAATCTCGAGTAGATCGAATCTGAGCTGATAGGCGTTGACGAAATTGACAATAATAAACATAATTTAAATTTATAAAATTTCCCAGTAAGCATCGCATAGGAAGATACATTACCAAGCTGGTGCTGAACCTATCTATCAAAATAATTTTGTCTCAAAATCACTAACTAACAAACAGGATAACTAACCCCAAACTCGCAGTATTGATTCTTCCCTTGTTAAAAAGTCTTTCACTAACAATTAGGATAACCAACCCCAAATTTGTAATAATGATTGACACCCTTATTAAAAATCATTAACTAACTAGTAGGGTAACTAGACCCAAATTCATAGTAATAACATTCCTCTTATACTAAAAAAACTTCATTAACAGAAAGAGTAACCAGCCCCAAATTCATATCTGTGATTCCTTCCTTATTAAAATCCATTAACTAACAAACAAGCTAACCAGCCATATGTTCATAGTAATGCTGATCCCTCCAAAAATCGAAATGTTGATAAAAAACATTCAAATAGCTATTCGACAATATACACTGTAAATACAATCCCTAAGCATATAGGGGGCTTATACATAGGGGTTATCTCCTTATATAGTAATACCAACTTCCGTCTCTTCGAAATCCCTGTCCTTTTTAATGCATGCATGAGCCTCTGTAAGCTTAATACAAAAATCATCCATGACATGATAAAATACCTGAGACAACTAATCACATAATTCAATTTAAAGGTATAGACACACCAAACTATGCGCCAAAGTCATCCTTAGGCTTTACATCTATTTCATTCAACTCTTCTGTATACAATTTTCATATCAGATAGAATTGATTTTCCCTACAATGGAATAATCGGCAATGACCAACCTGAACGGAAAAATAGATCATAAAACAAATATTTTACTATCAGATCACTATGAATTTAAAATTAAGTATAATGAACCAGGTTTACAAAATCCCTCCGAAAACCGAAACAGTAATCGAATGATCTGCGCAATATCCAGAGTTACAGGAAGGTGTTATGTTAGACCAATACCCTATTTAACCTTTACTCATTGCCAAATATATCGTGAAAGAAAGGACAACTTTAAAAAAAACATTTCCGTGGTTAACGTGTCTGAATCACCAATATAAGTAGATTCTAAATTAAAAAATTAAAACTTTTTCGTGATTCAATAATACCTTTTCAGTACAAAACCAAAGTAAAAGAAATAATTATAACCATAACCACATTCAATAGATGTAAGATCTTCCCTGTGTTATACATTTAAATCACAAAATATTCTCCATGTTATACAAAAAGGAAGAACTAAATTCCTTGTACGAAGTGTGCTCAGAATGTTCCGATATTCTATATCTTCCTAATGATAACCCGTGCTGCACTAACCCGATTCGACATGAAACTAATACTACTTCTTCTAATCCAATTCATACCAAATCTTATAAATTCCCTAAATGCCATAGGGAGGACGTAAAAAACAAATAACAAAAATACTAAACCAAGGAAATGTAAATTCCCTCCACTTCTCCGTAGACCTATCCAATTTGAGTAGTACCAAAGAAATTAGACGAACCCAGCTAGAGAAATTGGCGAGTGTAATTAATTACAGAAAACTTAATGATATAATAATTCAAAACTTTTATTCAATTCCTAACATTTCGGAGAATCTCGATCAGCTAGATAATAGCTAATATGTCAGTACCCTTTACCTTGTATTTAAATTTACCCAGATTAATATGTCTCCTAATGATGCCACCAAGACGGTTGTATTTATTCCTGAAGGACATAATTAATTCAATAGTATACCTTTTGGCTCTTAAAATGTACCTTCGACGTTCCAAAGACTAATGATTACTGCTCTATCTGGCCTTCAAGGCATCCAATGTTTCGTTTTTTCGACGATATAGTGATATATTCTATCAACCTATCTTTCGTCATAAAAAACCGCTCATTTGTCTTTCAAAGATTACACAATTGTATATCTGAAATTACAACCCGTCAAGTGCGAATTTCTGAGAAAAAAAGTCTCCTATCCAGGTCACTTAATTACTGTTGCAGTAGTAAAACTTAATCTCGAAAAACTTAATGCAATACGAAATTTTCCAATCCCAAAATCTCCTAAGGACCTGAAATAATTTTTAGGACTAGTCACATTACAAGAGATTTATATCTGACTTCTTCAAAATCGCCAAACCCCTTAACTCTCTCTTGAAAAAAGATGTCCCTTTGCCTAATAAAAAGAGCGAGAACTCTCACTTGAAACCTTAAAAAATTAATTAATTACCCCGCACTATTAGATTATTATGATTTCTCTAAGCTATTTGTGCTTATATATGATGGTCGAATTACGTGATCTGTAGGAAAGGACCGCCCGTAGGAAAAAACCGCCCTACTGCATACGTCTCTCTTATGTTAAATGAAACCGGATCGAATTATAGTGTAACCGAAAAGGAATATTTATCGATAATTTTTGATAATAAAGTATACCGTCCCTACTTATATGGACATTGCTTTAAAATCGTAACCGATCATAAATCATTTAAATGGCTTTTCAACTGCAAGGATTAAGTTAAGACTAGTGAGGTGACGACTGAGATTAGAAGAGTATGAATACATGATTGAATATAAGAAAGGGGAAAATTAACAGCATATTATAATAACATTATGCGTTATTTTGATATCCTATGAACCCTATTCAGCAAAAACTTTCCAACCCCAGCATTTTACATATTAACGATCCAAAATCCTCAACCAGCTCACTTCAATCCCAAATTCACGAGCCTGTTTAAACTCAGCGATCACTGCAAGATCATGTTAACGACTGGACAGATCTATCGTTATTGAAATAATTTAATGTGAGTTGTTGCTATTTTATACATGCTACGTTAATATAGATCTGAACTATTCCCTCCTAATAACGGCCAGTGTTTCGTCTATCATTATTTAAATAATTTAATGTGAGCTATTTCTAATATCTATCTTCAGCTACGGGAGAAATGAAATCATTTAAAAATTTGCCCTGATAGCCCTGAAAACTGCATTGAAGGTGTGGTAGACTGAAAATGTGTCACCATAATCGAATCATAGACGTTTAAAAATAATAAACTCTCGACGTAATTACACCGATTTATGAAACTATGACTTTTATCATAACCACTAAATGCTAAACTTTGCCTAACTATAAAGATAGTGATACCTTTTAACCTTTTTTAAATATTTCTATCTATCCTTTCATTATATTTCCGATTTGCGACATCTGTTTCTCCGTCTATACAAATTTCTATGCGTGAAAGAATCAAAATTGTATAGTTTTATTACGCACCATAAATGTTTTTTCAGAATTAGCATGTTTATACAAGATTTTTTTTAAATTACCTGGATCATCAAAATTATTTTCTGTATTCAGTTCAGAATAATAAACAAGGCCAGTAAAATATTTTACTTAAAATACAATACCCGGTTAGTCAACAATACTTAACGTACAAATTACTTATAAAATGCCGAACGCAGTGTACGGCATTTTCTATTGCATTATGAATGTTTAGTTTCAAAAATGGCTATGGGATATTATTTTTTTTACTAAAAGATAAATTGTAAAATCCTATTTTAAACACATAGTCAAGAGGAAAATATTTGTAATCGCTATTGTTTACTTTAACGGCCAAAATGCACTTTGAAAAAAATAAACTAATAAGTATTAATTTTAATGCATAAATAAAACAGGTAACACGATATTTAATTCACTGACGAGATATAATACGTCTATTTAAAAATCTATTAAAATTATTTATAAAATTATTTTCGAACGACACTATTACGGGTCAAAACTGGATGCAAAGATCATTATAATGATACAATGATTCTGTGTATGTGTGCATATGAGATGTAACACAGTATTGTTCCACTCTGAATATAGCTGAAGATAATCTAGCAAATTGTAGAGTGCCTTAACGCCTAATATCTTTAATTCTGTATGAACCATTTTGGAACCAAGAAGTATTTGTAATTTTTTGTTATATTAGGAGGAATGAATACATTTTATCTAAAGTTCCACGTACCAGTATGTTCGTTTTGTGCGTGTGAGCTACAAATAATATATTGAAGTGTGGATTTCGCTTGAATATAACAAATTAATTATATTTAAATTTTATTAAACGAAAAAGGCACATCTTGTAATGTATCTATGTTAAATGTACAGGGTACATTTAACATATATACACGTATAATTGCTTATAAGTCACTGAGCGCCACTTGTGGTTCCAGAGATTATCGAAAACAAAAAACTACTGTTTTGCCTATATACATTTTAGTGTGATGCGGTTATATATAGTGTATAGTCTTTTCCAAAGTATAAAATTCATAAAACTTTTTTTTTATCAGATGTATGGTTTTAGAGACTAGCGCAAACAAATAAACATTGAAAACAAACAAACGTATCAATTTTATCACTGCTTTGCCTATATATATTTTAGTGTGATGCAATTATATATAGTGATAGTCTTTCTCGAAAGTATAAAATTCCTAAAACTTTTTTTTAATCAGACGTGTGGTTTTAGAGATTAGCGCAAATAAATAAACAAATAAACTTTTTTTCTTTATTTGTTAGTACAGATTTTTAAATTTGAAACTAACTTTTCATACTGAAGCTTCTAAAGATGATGCACATTATGTTATTAATATGAATGTAATTGCATTTGTCTCTGTGGTACTAACTACTTGCATTCCCGCCTTTTTCCGGGCAAACAAGTCACCATAAGTACGTTTTATTTTAAATGCTTTGATTAATGAAATTTGTTAATCATTTGTTTTTTTTTGTTTTAGATAAATCGAATATGGAAATGAAATTAAATAACGTTTCATGAGATATTGTTTAAGTTATAAATCGCTAAAATGTGATATGTTTGAAAATAATCCTTGTACCTGTTTTTGAGGAAATCGAATTTGAAAATTATTTTCAGTCTCGGAAAGCAACACTTGAGGCTAAATATATAGGTCAGTGAGTCAAACTGGTAAAGGTACCGATTCCTGTTTAGAAGCTGATAAGAACGTAGTCGCTGCAATAAATCAAATCGCCGATGATAACTTGGATAGAGCAAGCGGTAAATATCCATCTTACAGTGACCAAGAGAAAAATGGTGTACGCTCCGCTAAAAGAAGGGGTCCTTTACTCCAGCAAAAATGCTCGGTTAATTGGTTAATGGTATCCTCAAAGTGTGGTATCAAAGCTTGTGACGAGAAAACGCTATAATAAAAACTATTTCTTTATTAACCATCTATACACTGGCATTTTCTATAGACTTTCATGTTGTCTACAATATCTTCAAACAATATATCTATGTATGTACGGAATTCTCGTAGCGCAATTCCTGTTCGTATTTAGAAATTGAAAAAAACGAGTGTGCTTCAGACCACACGACTGAAGTAAAACTTCAAATTCACAAAATATGAACTTTAAAACGAATTTACAATTTTATTCACTTTAAACGTAGAATATTTAATGTATTGAACAAAATAATCAAAAAATCACCGTTCGCGGAACGCTAGCAAACTTGCAAACGAACTACTGACTGAGATGTATATATATATATATATATATATATATATATATATATATATATATATATATATATATATATATATGTATATGTATATATATATATATATATATAAATATATATATATATATATATATATATATATATTTCATACACTCGCTATGAGAGGAAGGGAGAAAGAAAATGTGCGCGCGCACTGCTCTCTCTTGCTCCTACAGTGTGATACAGACAATAGGCTTGCACTGTGTCTTAGATATATGAAACATGACTGGCTATGAGAGAAAGAGAGAAAGAAAATGTATGCTCGCACCTCTCTCTCTTGTCCCTACAGTAATACACGAAACGTAACTCTCTCTTTCTGTCTTCACTAACTTATATCTCCCTCTCAACTTCCGTTCGCCTCGCCCGATCACACTTTCCGTAACGCTCTCGTCACGCATTGACCAGCTTACTCCTCAAGTCAAGCGTGCGTAAAGAAGTTTTACTTCAAAAGTAACCATGATTGCAAGTGTATGTTTTTATTAGTTACGTTAGAGTATACTATTTTACTTTACAGTATTTTATCCTAAGTATGGTTTGCCATATATTATTCACAATTTTGATCTCAATATTTTGATGTTCGGTTTTTCTAAGAAATAAAAATCGTAGGTAAAACGAAAAGGGCAGACCTTTCCGTTTTTATTTTGCGACCAATTTACACATTAGTTGATTACAGCTAAAAATCAGACTGTAATCTATGAAAACCAAGGTAATCAAAAGCGCCTTTCGTCACATACATAACAAAAAAGTTAAAATATTAAAGACTCCAGTGAGGTCAGTGAGGATGATAAAAATCGTAGGAAAGAAAAGGGACATCTTGCGGTTTTTTATTTTGCAACCAATTTACATACATTAGTTGATTATAACTAAAAAGCAGACAGTAATCTATGAAAGACATGGTAATCAAATGCGCCTTTACAAAAAAGTTAAAAAATTAAAACTCCAGTGAGGTCAGTGAGGTTAAAAAAATTCCCGCAAACCGAAAGTCGAGAACAATCACGGAGCACAGAAAAGAAAGTTTTTGTGGAAATTTTTTTATAAAAACTATTTGACAAACCATTGCAAAAATTAATAGGCTTCTGTTCCGATAACTAACTAATTGATTGAGAATAAATCAGACACCCACGGGATTAGCAACACATGAGAATAGTTATAAAAAAAATTGAAAAGAAAAGGGAAGTAAGTTATAACAAATATTTTGGTTATGGAAAAAGCAAATTTTTATAAGTGTCGTTTGTTTTGTTATCCTTATCTGTTATCTTTGTGATAAACTGACATTATCTGCCTTGGGTATTTTATCGTATGTTATCGGTGACACGCCTGCAGATGGTCGTATCTGCAAACATGATGGTTTCGAATATATACATGTACATGTATATATATATATATATATATATATATATATATATATGTATATTTATATATATATATATATATATATATATATATATATATATATATATATATATCATCGAAATGCTAACAAAAATTATCAGGATAGTAGGTGGAGTAGTTTTTCCTAAATAAAAAAAATCACATTTAATCATTTTTTCAAATTTTTAACTTCATGAACATTCAAATTTCCGACATGCTATTTATTTCTTGTCGTTTTAAAAATCAAGTGGACAAGTCATGGCCATATATGACAGAGATGATTAGGTATTCCTAACACTAGAATAGGGGAGTCTGTGAATTCAAAATGTAGGTAGTTTCTTAAACCCTGTTGAATAAAATGAACAGAGCAAAAGTAGACAAATCGAGTCTCATATATTTATGTGTGTGTATAACTAAAACAGATTACTACCAACAGTTTGCAAAAAATCGACCTTCAAATGGTGCGCAGACTGCAAAAAACCTGCACGAACGGTGCACCGATTGCGAAACAAAGTACATCACTAGACGCGTGTCAACATTAGACTATAGAATCTCACTTGTGTACGAACGATTGACGACAAGAAGGAAATTCACTACGGCATCCGCGTGCACCTTTTCTTTGAAATACGACTATTTTATTTTGAAGATGCACTACACCGTCGGACATATTTAAAAACGACCAGTTGATTTCATAAGTATGCCGTTTAACCAGCTTTAGTAAGAAAAACTAAAAAAAACAGGATACAATAATGGCTTTTTCCATAAACAGTTATAAAACTGTATTAAAATAAAGTTAAAGCCGTAAGAGATATTACCTTTTCCAATAAAAGCGTTTACAATTATTGACTGTTCAAATGCTAAAGATAATGGCAGACTGTTGCGATACCAGTTTTAATGTACAACCGTACTGAGGGAACATATTTTTGCGAATTATTTTCTTTTTAACAACTAGAAAAAAAATTGTTTAACAAAGTGTCATATTGTAAGTTTTAGTTACGATGTTCCACAAAGGGACTGTGTTTAAGGTGTCAGTTTTAGTAACAGTGCTTCTTAGTGATTTAGAAGGTAAGTCCATTGTGTTTCTGTCAACTGTACTATCAGACAATTACGCTTCGACATATTTTTATTGCTTTTATGGATCTTGATAAAACGATTTGTCATATTTCCTTTTTTTTGGTTAAGCTTATAATAATTTATAAGTATTGTAATTTTTTACTTACCTTTATAATAAAAAGGTGTTTTGTTCTGATTCTTTGAGTACAATGTCCTGAAACGGTTTCACAAAGGTTCAATAGACGATATTGTGGACGTGTTTATTATATATCTATATTGGCGTGTAGGAAAAAATAAAGATGATAAGTATTAGTGACCACAGTGTAAAAACTTTAAGCGATAGTATATGATTCGAGGTTACTTATTGAATATGCTCATGGGTTAAAAGTGAGCGAAATAAAAAAGGTCGCATTCAGAACGGGGAGACCATAGCAAATTCCTAACGCTTTCGGCGCCCTGAACCACCTGGACAATTGTACGGTGGGAATTAAAAAGTTCGCGGAATAGGGTGGAAAGAAGGCGTGGTGCTATTTGTTCTTTTCCATATATCCTTCCTTGATCCTAATACATTTCTCAGATTTGTCGACTAATCTATTTATACCCTCAAAAAATGGTTTCCCTTTATCTTAAAAAGCAGAAATTCAGACTTGCCTTCTTCATCATCACTGAATTCTTTTCCAAGGCTCCTTTTCTATTTTTGGAAACAAATAATAGCCGCAGAAGGCCAAATCTGGGCTGAATGGTGGCTGTTGCGGCGCTTAAAACCGCACTTGTGAAGGCAACCATCGCAACATAGCTTTTGTGTACCTTCCACTAATTTCCATCGGCACTTGTAAATCATGGTTTTACTAGGGGAAGAGTCCTCGTAAAACGATGACATCTCATTCAATAAGAATTGTAATATTTTTCCTGGCTTTGTGAGGCACTTCATAACAGCTCGAAATTTGATTTTCTCCATAGTCGATCAAGCAACCTATTGTTTCCAGATTAGGTTGCTTTATCTATGATAACTTTGAGGTTAATGGCAAAGTTAAGTTGAAACTTAGTATATATACTCAAATGAACCTAGTATTGGCGATTATGTAAGTAAGCAAATCTCATCCCTCACCATCCCCTCCATTTTGTGAACTTTTTGACCGATCCTCATACAATCACTATGTTCATAAATGAGAAACAATATTCTAAAATTTGTAGGTATGTCTGAGGACAGCATTGACATTTCGAAAGCCGTTGATCGTGGCAACTGGAATCGGCGATAAACATTCTTTTTTGTTTGAAAATCTGCTTAGAGATCTGACAAAGAAAGCCAAACTTGTGAATTTTTTCCAATTTTGCAGCACAAATACAGACCCTTTTCTTTACCCGATTTGCTCGTATTATAAAGCGATATTTATTTATATATCTATACATGTATATACATATATATCCATATATGTATATATATATATATATATATATATATATATATATATATATATATATATATATATATATATATATATATATATATATATACAAACGTCCCAACATTACGAGTTCGTGATTGATGGAGATAAAGTAAGACATGTGAATGGCCTCGATAGCATCGTTTTCTTAGAAATAGTTCGTTAAAAGAAAAGTACCTAACACAATCCTGGCTCGCACTCAAAAATTCCATACCCATATAATTTGAAATAAAATAAACTCTAATGAAATAGATCTTCGTTTAGATTAAAGAGCATGCTGTGATATAGGGCATATTTTTTTCATAATAAATGATTAATTGTTATAAAAATAAACAATTGTTTTTATTATTTATAACATACAAGATAATTTACTTCAACGTCGTCTAAGTGTTTTTTTGCTTAAATAAATTATATTTCGAATAAAAATGCCTATGTATCAGGATTATCAAATTAATCTAGTAACAAAAATCCTTTAATTTCGGAGACTTTACCAGTCTACCATATTTTTACTTTTAAAAAAGTATATACTTTCATGCTCTATTCATTGAATTTTTTTCAAAGATACAAACCTGGATAGAAAATATTCTGATCTTTATTTCAGATATATGGTACTCCCTTGGAGTTAAATTACACATATTTCAAATGATTGTTAGTAATTTGTAACCGGAACTCAAAGCTAATGCACTCCAAATAATTTATGGAAGTCATCAAATTCCAGCGAGGCACCAAAGTTGTCACATTGTATCTCCGAAATTTGTAGTATTAGGGAAATGAAAAATATGTGATTGGTTATATTACATAGGTTATAATATAATTTTATAATATAATAAATTAGTTAAAAGCATCGCTAGGTTTAAATATAGGTATCTTACACGATTGCTTATATTATGTTATCCTAGGGAAGAAACGAACACTATCTATCCAACTAATCAATGTACATTATGTTCTCTTACACGCAGGAAAATATTCATATCCGCACTGTAACACTGCATGTTCATAATTGGGATTCCAGCAGTTTCTAAAGGCGGTGGCGGGGAGTGGTACATACTTCTATGGACGTTTTCAACAATATCTCTGGGACTATCTTTACATTATAATCTGAAAAAATAGTTATCCTTGTGTACTTTCAGTTAATTCCCACAATGCATACATTCATGACTTTTTTTACATCCTTTAAATTGTCCATGTAGATTTTTTAAAGTATCAATCATTGAAACATATGTTAATTAACAGGATTTATTACTATGCCAAATTTCATGTTTTTATTTCTAACGATTTATGAGAAAAATAATATTTTAATTTTCAATACTTCCATGACAAACGTACATGAATAATTTTGGTTACTTTTCAGTTTGCCCTTTAAAATGATATCAAAATATGGAGAAATAAAATTCTCTTCGCTTTCACTTCAAAGCTTACGCATACTTCTGTATTGAATTTTACAAACGAAAATAAGTGTAATGAGATATATGCCCAGATGTAGCTTAGTTAATGTGTTCAAATTGTGGAGCTACATAAATATTTTTGCGGCATAACTTGGAACATGTGCAAGAACATGGAACATGTACAGATGCAAAGCTTAGTTGATGTGTTCAAGTTGTGGAGCTACATAAATATTTTTGCGGCATAACTTGGAACATATGCAAGAACTTGGAACATGTGCAGATGCAAAGCTTAGTTGATGTGTTCAAGTTGTGGAGCTACATAAATATTTTTGCGGCATAACTTGGAACATGTGCAAGAACTTGGAACATGTGAAGATGCAAAGCTTAGTTGATGTGTTCAAGCTGTGGCGCTACATAAATATTTTTGCGGCATAACTTGGAACATGTGCAAGAACTTGGAACATGTGCAGATGCAAAGCTTAGTTGATGTGTTCAAGTTGTGGGGCTACATAAATATTTTTGCAGCATAACTTGGAACATGTGCAAGAACGAAACACTATAGATGGTAGAAAGTTGGCGGCGGCGTTGGGTTATAGGAGAGGACAATGAAATCTGGGTCTAGTCAGGATGACTGCCCTCTCTAGAAAGGGGGAGACTCCTCGACTGGTAAAATTAATATAAATTACTAATGTAACGAAGTGAACTCTGCTCTTTATTTATCAATATGTTCAGTGCGTCTGGAACAATATCTATATGATATGATATCTTCAATATAATGATTAAGTGGACAATGAAACACATCTAAGATAATAAATACATCTGCTACATATACGTTAACGTGACTAAGACGAATCTGAAAATAAATTCCCGGGAGGATTGAAGAAATTTCGAAAAAAGTCATGCTTTTCGAAAAAGGCCAAAAAATTAAATTTTATACCCATTTTTTTTTGGATTGGATTTCAAACTTATTCATGTGCGTATTTTTTTCCCGAATAATAAATATTTTATATTTATACCTAGACCTGGATTAACTCAATCTCCGCTTTTCCAGGTTAAAAAAAACGGTCACTCATTGGCTTTTTAAATATTATAATTATTTGTGATTAATTCATTAACAATATTTTTAACAGTTTAGATACTTGTCTCGCGCTTTAATTGATTACAGGATACTGTAGGTCTCAATCCTGTAAACTAAAAACAATGTATATATATACATATATATATATATATATATATATATATATATATATATATATATATATATATATACATATATTATAATTTACCATGTATGTAAATCTTGCGGTTTTTTCGTGGATTTCGCACTGGAAAACAAATTATACTGGATAACCTATAGTAATTAGCCATATAGAGAATGGCCCATTTACAAAGATCCAAATTTTTTTTTATGTAGAATACAATGTGATAAGTTATTTAGTCATTTAAAATAAACATTAGTACCGCGAAAGTTAATAGTTTAGAAGTTATGATTATTTTTTACTTTTTTGAATAACGTTTACTCCGTTACACAAATTACAGAACATCTCACTGAAAATAACAATCACCCTCAAACCAACATACCCCCTATATATTACAAATAAATACAAAAGGGAATAAACTCAACATCCTAGAAACATTAGAAATAAACAGATATAAAAGAGACACCAAGGTTAATATATTAAATGAACAACTAAATACAATATCATCACCCATACTTAATACCTTCTAGACATATTATAGTTAAACAACATTGATACTGCAGGACACTTTAAATTGTTTCAGCCCGACAACACATCTAAGGAGACACAACACAAGAGAAAACAAAAAATGGGAGATATGTATAATTAGTCACATAACCTTGTTCTAACCAACAGATACCCTTGCTGTTGTATAAATATATTACTGAGAATAGTATCCATTTAATTTTATTACATACGCGGGAATATTTGCATTGAATAAGCTCAATTTAATTTATTACTCTCACTAAAATACTTGTGTATTTTATAACTTTTGAAAATATAATAAAAACTACAGCGCTCCCCTACAATAAACTCACTAACGTAAGCAGTGGGAAAACCGCACAAACCTGACTTCCGCTATTGTTTAGTGTAATATATAAATGCTGTTGGAAGTTTCTAAGAGTCTGTCTTTGCTAATCGCCTACCTGAAGATGTTGTCATACAACGAAACATAGGTCGTGGTAAAGAATTTAAATGAAGTAGAAATAATACTGCAACACGTAGTTATATTTAATTTAAATAATGAATTTCCACAAAATTAACACCAAACATATTCAATGTAATTGTTACCTAAAAAAACTTATAATAATGACAAATTTTCTTCAAGCCTTGAGAATGGTATTTATCAAAAGAGTGACATATTTAAAAAGTTTTTAAGTACTTATTATGAGCTATTCATTGATCTCATATTTAAAATTATTCTGAAGTACCGATGTCAACATTATACTATTTCTCACTTTTTAATCAAAACTTTTTTGCTGTTTTTCTGATAAGTAAGTTTTATTTGTTTTTAGATTTGATTAAGCGTCGTTCTCTTGAAATTAGCAAGGTCCCATTATTGTTTAGCTCCATAAGAACCTTGTTGATTATGGGAAGGTCATTTAAAAAAAAGTACAAGCTTTGTGGCTAATCGCATTCCACACGGTATTATATAATTTAAAAAAAATTTGTTCAATTTCTCACTTTTATAACTTTAAACTTGTCTTGTATCTTGTATACAGTGCTAAGAACAATCTAAAAAATATACTGCTTCTACACTGAAAAATAATACGTTTTCATTCAGTATCATTATACAAAATCACCTGAATAAGTGTATTTGTTATGTAACACCAATATTCTGTCTCATTTATTCCAGTCTAATTTAAGCGTTACAGTGGAAAGAATATTGACGAAGATATTCAAATTGAAACTGATTTAAAGTGACTATTGTTCTCTGATCCTTATAACATAAATTATATGTATCAAAGAGGGTACATAGCTATAGACTTAGTACGGATCGAAATATAGAATATTTTCTCCAAATGTTGCACACCTCTGGATGCTGTGTAAACAACAGGATATGTCACCTTTGTTTAGGATAGTAGCCAAATCAAGAATCATTATATTTTCGCCATGTCATTTTGTATGTCTCAGTCGTTTTTCAAATAGATTATTAATACCATAAATATGATTGGTAAGGTTTATAACATCTATAAAGTTATGTAACAAAATATTTTAATTTTTGAAGTAAAACTTCTTTACGCACGCTTGACTTGAAGAGTAAACTGGTGAATGCGTGACGAGAGCGTTACGAAAAGTGTGTTCGGGCGAAGCGAACGGAAGTTGAGAGGGAGATATAAGTTAGTGAAGACAGAAAGAGAGAGAGATAAGTTTCGTATATTACTGTAGGGATAAGAGAGAGAGGTGCGAGCACACATTTTCTTTCTCTCTTCCTCTCATAGCCAGTGCATGAAATATATATATATATTTATTTATATATATATATATATATGTATATATATATATATATTCTACGTTTAAAGTGAATAAAATTGTAAATTACTTTTTTAAAGTTCATATTTAGTGAATTTGAAGTTTTACTTCAGTCGTGTGGTCTAAAGCACACTCGTTTTTTTTTATGTATCCAATACATATAAAGTGGGGTGGATGTTTATTTTTTGCATACGCCTTTGCGTAGATTAATATTCAATATGTCTTTTAAAAATATCGAAACAGATTTCGATATAGGGATCCGTTTAGGCCGCTTAGTCCCTATTTTTTTAAATATCTGAACAAATTTCACGATAGTAATATATATAATGAAAATTAGTAAACCTAAGTAAGTTTTATTAGTTTACTAGCAGTAGAAGATCGTTTTAATACTGTAATTGTACCTGTAAAAAGTTCGTAGAAACTCAAATAAGTGACTTAAATCAATTCCAAAAATAACTTTGTATTTTAAAATGTATATTTATATTTTAAACTGAAGACGATAATATAACAGGCTAATTGTATAAATATGCATGAAATCAAGAAAAAAATAAGAGCGACATAGTGTATAGGTTCAGTTGATAGCAGCAGATTTTGGAATTTGACTAAACTTTACTCAAATTTTTCTTAACCATTTAGTCTACGGAACCCTACACTAAGCGTGGTTTGACATGCCCTTGGCCAGTTATTCTACTCTAAATTTTATAGCTCATCTTAGTATAAATTTCATCTTTCATCTTAGCAAAGTAAGGGTGTAGTAATGATGTATATATATATATATATATATATATATATATATATATATATATATATATATATATATATATATATATATATGTATATATATATATATATATATATACATATATATATATATATATATATATATACATATATATATATATATATATATATATATATATATATATATATACATATACATATATATATATATATATATATATACATATATATATATATACATATATATATATATATACATATATATATATATATATATATATATATATATATATATATATATATATATATATACCTTGACAGTTTATTAAGTTAAGTGATTATTTTTTACGATTTATCGTTTAATGATATTATAGGTTAAATACAATGAGGTTTTTGAATACTCGTCTACCAATTGAATATACATTTGTGCATTTGTGCGTGTGGAATGGAATGGAATATACGGTGGAATAGAATGGACTATACGGTGGAGTGGAATGAATTATACGGTGGAATGGAATGGATTTTACGGGTAGGTATTTTAATACAGCTTGATGACCTTCTAATTCGTCAAAAGAATGTGTAATTTTATACGTATGTTAAAATTTTTAAAAAATATGCAAATAAAGCTTCTTTTGCACAGGGACAATGGATCAATTGCTCATTCAATTTCTTTTGCTTCACATTTTCACATCTGCTTCCACAAAATCCAACATGTGCTGCACTAAAACCTGTATGAAAATTATCTTCATGAAAAGCAAAAATTATCTTGCCCCATCAAAGTTCACGTTAGAGTGTTTTGGCACCGGCTACTGCAATAAAGTGATTGATTAATATGTTAAAAATGGTTCACTGAAGCCACTTATAGCATAGATTCACATAATTACGACAATATTCTTTAGTATAAGCAGTTAGCATAATATCCACATTTCTTTTAGTAATTGCTTTACATTACATATTGAGCTAAAACTGAATAATTGCCAGATTTTTGGCCCCTCGTCAAAGATTTCGAAATTCTAAATTCTCACTTTCACGCAATATGCGTTGCGTTCCACAATAGCTACCAATTTTCGAACATGGCCCAGAGCACTTAAAAAATATATGTTTTTCTCTTACAGATGTCAGAAGAAGAACCTGTCTATAATGAATGCCCTAAAGTTTGCAATAGACCACTAATAACATTAAAAACATTTTTCTCAGAAGCTGATACAATAGACGCAAGAGTTTCTTTGAAAAGGGAAACTAGTTTGTATCTCTCACACCATCTGATTTCAAAATATTTAGATTATGTGATGATGGCCATTCACTGACAGAAACCATAAGGCTTCGAACTTTTATTTCAAGTTTGCTGTGCCTTTGGTACTGGTTCTGAAGGATGCATAAGCCCATATAATATTTCCCATTGTCTTTCTTACATTTTTAACTGGAAATGAATTATATATACATAGACTGAAACAGTGAGGCTTTTAGTGGGTGTATAAGAAATTGGAGCACTTCATTTTCATTGAAGCTTGAACTCCACGAAATCGGTTACTCCATCCGTATCACTATCGTATACTGTTATATAAGACCGTTCAGTCACAACCCATACCCATACACTTTTTTCTTTATATTGCGCTGATTTGGGGTATAGTATTTTCCTATTCGTTATTGTTTCATAACTTTTTGTTATATTTTCTTTCACATGCCCAGCAACTTGGGTAATACTCTAAGTTGGACATGGGGTTTCCAAGAAATAAATATGACACCATCTATCAGATTCTTACCTGGGCTCTTTTATTGCATTGATATATTTCGAAATTTGTACGGTATATATGTGACTTGTGACTTTTAAAAGAGTTCAATAGCTTCCACTATGTTACAGAAGCGTTTCGCAACAAATCTTCGGAACATTTGATGAGATATTTTCCCAACATGTTTAGTATTAAAAGAACATGCAAATAGCGTAGTAAAATCAATTTTCTTTCTTTGAATAGAAAAATCAGTTATATTCACCCAAGCGTTGAGGCTAAAAGTGACGTTTTAATACTTTTTTCAGATTGTGATTCGAAATTGCAATCTTCTGCAAAATTGCGGTCTTGGAGACTGAGACGGGATATACAATTAGTTCGAAATCCTCATTATTTCTGTAAATTCGACTCTTCAAGTTGTTTCTTTAAGTTGAGCTAAAATTAATTCAAATTTATCAGTGGCGGTCACCAGGGACTTAGACTTCGATTCAATCTTTCAATTCAATCTAAATTAGGCACAGTTTTATTTATGGAATGCTATTAAATACAAAAACACGATCTTTGCTCCACAATAACTTTCATATATCTATAAAGAGACTGACCTAGAGCGTATCAGATACCCACATGATAGGGGAACCCTATAACGGTTTTAGAATAAGTACATTCCCTTTCAATTATATGGTGTACGTAATAAGAGCTATTTCAGATTGATAAAGTTTGTTTCTTAAAACAAAAATTTTAATTTTTTTCAGAAATTACTGTTGGTACAACATTCGTTATTTTTAACAAAAGTGCTAGTTCACGAGTTACATTCGAGAATTTTTTCATAATTTTTGAGTTGATAGTTCGGAAAATATAGAGTAGAAAAAAGGGGGTATACTGACAATGATTTTTATTATAAATATCTCGAGACTAACAAAGTAAAATTCTGAGGTTTCAAACTATTTTTGGTTCCATTTTAGAAGAAAGTAAGTAAATAAGAAGTTTTCTTCTAAAAACTCTTTTCATTGCTGTTTTTGGACCTAACCTTTGCTAACTTACAATTATGTACCAAATTTCACCTCCATAGGTATAAAAATAACAAGATGAGAGAGCTGTGACGCTCAGAGAAACAGACAAATTAACCAAAACTATCAGGGTTACTAAATGGCTATGGAACTTTAAAAAAAAGAGTAATTAGTAAAAGATTAACCGATTTCAAAACTGAGTTGGTGATAGACTCAACAATTAGAAAAAAAACCGATAATTCAAGCAGTTAAAAAATCGATTTATTTACCTAAATGGCTTGGTCTTTTGCTTATTTTCTTCCATTGTACCAATACTAGTTACCGATAAGTTTGCTATGTCTGAGTGCAATTTTGCTTATTTTGTTTCCTTCTCGTTGGTCAGGATTCTCCTCCATCAGCTATAACGATAACTAAAAATGTTCTTATTCACCTGTACGTTGAAAATAAAAATATAGTTAATAGGGTAGCTAAATTTTTTATCAACTGTACAAATTCTATTTTTATCTTTGTGTTTTGAGTGTTCAGATGAAGATGGCATCAAATAGGAAAGAATCACCCTTTTTAATGATAAAACATATTTTCTTCTTTAAAGCTTAGAAATATTTAATATTTATCTGCAGCGATATATTTCATGTAAATAGATTCGCAAATAATTTGACAGTTTACTCGTATTATATACGTTACTAGCGTGACCCGTGCGAAGTCTTCGCATTATTTATTCCATTATGAAGCTCAGATGACAGATCAAACAAATATTTTACTAAAATTGACATATAGAGGCGCAAGTATCAAAAGCATTGAGCTAAAGCGCCACTTTATTTATACGTGAGTGGATTTGAAATTAAACAAAAATTTTACCGACCGTCAATCGTATTGACGTTGAGCCGTTAGATGGCAGCATTGCTGTTTTGTATATATAATTTTAATAATTAATTAATTTGCAAAAACAATAGCAATAATAAATTTTTTAGTTTTGGATGCCGGTAGAGCAAGCGATTATCTATAAAATGATATATAATTTATGTGGATTAGTTGTGAGGTTTTTTCTAAAAAGGGAGAGTAACGTCTTAACCTTAGCGTATTAATATATATCATGATGATGATGATGCACTTTTCGCTATATACAAACTCCACAATTATTTAATAAATAAATGATGCAAGGAGTCGAAGTTTTCCACTTGTAGCGCATCGTTAGATGGACTTTATTATTCTGCAGGAGCCATTTAGGTTGAACATAGGTATGGAATATTATAACTTTTACGACAGTTATGTTTGACTTACAGAAGCATAAAGTTATATTAGCTCCTATGAATAATATTTCTTAGAAAAAATTCTCTGTTTTGCTGTCTCTGTATTTTTAAAAAATTATCTATGTGCTTGCAACATCAAAGTCTAGGTCGACCTTTGCCCAACTCTACGCCGTGTGGCATTCGCTGAAACTGACGAGGAGAATAAAGCTCAATTTATTCAAGTCCTATGTTCAAGATCGTACGAATACAAGACATGGAAGGTAATAAAAGACCTCAAAAGATAACTCCAGGTCTTCGTCAATCGTTGCCTTATATACTTCGAATAGCTTTGACGAGGAGATATCTGACGAAGACCTGCTAGAACGATGTAAAGCAGTTCCTATTAAGCCTAAAATAAAATGACGAAAATTAAACTACGAGTATATTGACCATAGGCTTAGAAGGGAATCCGTCCATATCCCTAAACAAGCTTTGGTTTGGAACCACTAAGAGACGAGGAAACGTGGCCATCTGAAGCTGACTTTGAGACAGGGTACGCTGACGGAACTGAAAAAAATCGGCAAGATCTGTAGTGAAACAATTTGTGACGCACAGGACCAGTCAGCGCAGGGAAGCACCGTTGATATCGATTGCTACAGGTGTGATAAGAAAATCAAAATGCAAGTTTAAATAAGTAGGTCTAAAATTCTTGCAGTGCAAACCTGGTTTACAGTTGAATGGTTCTCTTCTAACATTCTTCTTCCACTGTATAGTTACAAAGTGTACAGTCGAAAAAATTGTATATAATGAAGTCGTCTAACTGAATTTCATCAATATCGATTTCAAAAATGTACAATAATACCGACTCTGAAAACTCGCCTCACATTGAGGAATAATCTGGTAATTTTCCGCATCAGCTGTACCACCATATTATTTTCTTATTTCCTTATTTTTCAAAGTATATTTTGGTGTTATCACAAATATGTCATTATTATCAATTTGTTTATTTAGATTTTTGAAGTTATTACTTCCTTAGGCGCGTTATGAAAAAATGATGAGAGTGAAATTTTAAGATTCGTCACACAAAAGTTACAGTATGAAGTTGCAGCGGTTGCAGTCTCGAAACAAAAGCTATTGGCACCATCGTCGCCTCTGTTCACTGTTTTCATATTCATAGTATTTATCCACATGTTTCTAGTGTCTACATTCACACACGTGTTTTAGTTTCATATAAGTGCGATTTATATATGTGCTGATAAATTATATTCAGTAGTGATTTAAATTCAATATTTTGATTAATATATTTACTATTCGTAAATATTAGTGAAAAAATTGTGTTTATAGACTTTTTCAAGTGCTCCAATATAATTGAGGTTATCTATCCGTATGTATAATTTAGTGATGCCAAAGAAGTACAAATTCTCACGCGCGTACATAAGTACACGCATCCATTTTTTTTTTATTTGACTAATGTTGGGTATTCCTGGATTTCTGTTTTATTAATTATTAAAATATAAAATCGTTCAATAAGCGAATCTAGACTCTTGCTTACAGTATATATACTCGAAAATATTTATGATTTTCAATCTTTTTGTCATTGGGTGTTCCTTCCCGTTATCATTCTATTTTTTCTTTTTTTTTTTGAAAGGGAGCCTTTTCCATTCCAATTGGTGTGATGCAAAATTATTACTTGAAACGCGCTGATCGTGCACTTCTAAACAATTGATCTACCGTCTCATAATAAATATTAATGTGATACTAGCGTGACCTGTGCGAAGTCTTCGCATTATTTATTCCATTATGAAGCTCAGATGACAGATCAAACAAATATTTTACTAAAATTGACATATAGAGGCGCAAGTATCAAAAGCATTGAGCTAAAGCGCCACTTTATTTATACGTGAGTGGATTTGAAATTAACCAAACATTTTACCGACCGTCAATCATATTGACGTTGAGCCGTTAGATGGCAGCATTGCTGTTTTGTGTATATAATTTTAATAATTAATTAATTTTCAAAAACAATAACAATAATAAATTTTTTAGTTGTGGATGCCGGAAGAGCAAGCAATTATCTATAAAATGATATATAATTTATGTGGATTAGTTGTGAGGTTTTTTCTAAAAAGGGAGTGTAACATCTTAACCTTAGCGTATTAATATATATGATTTTCTGGGACTAGTAATATATAGTTTATGCAGAGGTTTTGATCATCTTATCTTGCTTATATGCGCTGATCGCTCATTTTTATACTATTGGCATGGGGCCTTGTAATTAGAAAAAATTTCACATTTTTTGTGACCTGTAATATAACTAAGACACATTTTGAAAGTGTTATCTTGCTTATATGCGCTGATCACATGTTTGTAAAAATTAAAATACGGCTTTATAATTATGAACATTATCATACTTTTTGAGGTCAATAATATGAGTAAACAGAGATTTTGATAGTTTTGTTGATAGTTTTTCACGCGCTAGTTGCATAGTTTTACACATATGAATTGTGACCTTATAATTATGAATCTTGTCATATTTTTGAGGTCATTCATATAATTTAGACACAGATTTTGAGAGTATTTTCTTTCAGTTCAGACTTCATATTACCTGGAATAAGATTCATATATATAACACACATTTTGCTAATCAAGTAGAGTATTAAAAGTGTTTGACACACCTATGATTACTTGGTTTAGACGCACTTAGTGTACATTAACGAGTTCGCTTAAATATTGTTAGTCATAAATTTAGCACAATTATCGATCTTGATAAAACGATTTGTCAAGTTTTATAGCTATTTTGTTTGTCTGTTTTATAGCTTTTATAGACACTTGTGATAATATGTATTGCAAAGTTGTGAAATTTAATCGAGTAGTGATGTACTATCGTCTAGAGAAAAATCATATAATGTTTTATTTTAAACTAACTATGCTAGAGATCTTTAAACATATCGTCAACTACAAAATTGTAGGTAATGTTATCGATACACGTAACCTTATCTATAATCATAATTAAAATAAACTTTTTCCAAGGAAATCCGCTTTGTAGATAAATTTGGAAAAAATTATATATTTATATATATATATATATATATATATATATATATATATATATATATATATATATCTATGTTCTCATAAATTCTACGGTTTTATTATATGCATAGATACGGATGACATAAATATCACCGTTCAAAAGATAATTATTCTTAATTTTTTTCTTCCAATTGTATGTCTGGGCCTTTTCCACTGTTACACTCCATCTGTCTCGTATTATTTACTTTGCTCCTCTAGTTCTAAGTTTTCCTATCTTTCATACAATCAATCCATAGCTTTCTAGGCCTGTCTGTTGGTCCCTTTTGTTGCATCTATCAGGTTACAGATTTTATAGCCCTGTTATTCAGCATTATTTCCAGATGACCGCCAATCTTAGACGCTCTGACTTACTAAACAACGGTAGTAAACAATTGTTTATTAACAATGGTTTACGCTCGGTCAGTATTTTCAGTTCGTAGTTTATTCGTATGCGATATGTATCAATAGGCCAAAGATTTTTCTGAATACCTTCCATCCAAAAATGGCAAGAATCTGTTAATCGGTCCGAGTTAAAGGAGAGTTGTTGTGAATTACTCTCGCGCGAGTAATTCACAACAACTCTTATGATAGTCCGATAGATGATAACAACCATAATCCTACCTTTTGCTTCTTCCCCAACCTTGTTCTGAAATACTTACCCCAGATATTTAAAGCTCTCCACCTCCACGAAAGTACCACCTTCAACCAACGTGTTTACAGCGTATCTAGATGATAATAATATGGAAAAAATAATCCTGTGCGCAGTATAAATACTTTGTCCTGTGCGCAGTATAAATACTTTGTATAAATATTCAGTTGTATATATATAACCAGCAGTATAAACTTGGTCCTGTGCGCAGTATAAATACTTTGTATAAATATTCAGTTGTATATATATATAACCATCAGTATAGACTATTTGTATAAATATAGAGGTGTAATGAAAATATGTATATTATTCATACGTTTCATTCAGTTAATATACCAGTAACGACATCTGAAGACAACTAGTTTAACTGTATCCCTATGTCTATGACGTTTATACTAGCTATGGTTAAATAAAAGTCTGTTGAGAAAACTATAAGTGTGCGTTTCAAATAATTATATCAGTAGGTAAGTAAACCCAGTAGGCAGTAAACCCAGTAGGCAGTAAACCCAGTAGGCAGTAAACTCAGTAGGCAGTAAACCCAGTAGGCAGAAAACCCAGTAGGCAGTAAACCCATTAAAGCCAGTGAGATTTGAAAAAGTGGTTAAGTGAAGTTAACAATTATAGTTCGATATATCATCAATAATTTTCAAGAAGTTTCCGCATATTAAACTTTATTGAAACGTAGTTATTGGGGATTTGCAAGCCAGGTCAGACAATGGCAGCTAAGTATATAGTTAATATGCCTAAGTTACGTGGTACCATTATAAAGTGAAACTACGTCGAATGGGTGTTTGCAGCATAAAACTTTTTGATTCTTGAAGCCATGATAAATTGTATTAAGCCGGAAAGAGATGCAAATGGTACAGAAGTTACTGTATCGGTTACAGACGACGCGAAGACAAAGGCAAAATTAATCCTTACTACAGACTCGTTGCTGTACGTCCACATCAAGTCAATAAATATTACGAAAGAGCTGTGGCAAAAACTCATGTATCTCTTTGATAATTCCGGGTTAACCAGAAGGATGAGTCTTTTAAAAAATCTGATATCTATACGTTTGGATAATTGTAGTTCCATGACCTCGTATATTATGCAAATTATAGAAATAGGACAGAAACCTTGTGGGACAGGATTTGCAATAAATGATGAGTGGATAAGATTGCTACTACTAGCTGGTGTACCAGAAAAGTTCGCTCCCATGATAATGGCGATTGAGCATTCAGGCATTCAAGTAACAGCGGTTGCCATTAAAGGCAAGCTTATAGATATGAAAACCGGAAATCATGATAATGACTCTAAAAATAGCACTTTTGCAGTATATAGGAGTTGGCAACGTAAACGGAAACAAACGTCTATGGGCGGCTGTAAAGATGGCGCTCTAATTATGCCAAAGACGAGCAACACCGACAAAAATACTGAAAATGTCAAATGTTATCGATGGAACCAGATAAGATATTATGGTTAACAGTTCCCGAATAGTTTTTCTAAGTCAAATAATAATAAAAACGAAGATCGTGAGCAGACTTACGCATTCTCAGCTGTATTTTTGAGTGGAAGTTTCAATAAAAGCGACTGGTATGTTGATTTAGGTACAAGTGTTCACTTAACCACCAACTCTGATTGAATCACCGCTAAATACCGCCAAGCTCAATAAGAAATATTAGTGGCAAACCAAGAAACTGTTTCAATTATGTGTGCTGGCGATGTTAAGATAATTACCTCAGTCAAAGGTAGTGAATTCAATATTAACATAGAAGATGTGTATTATTTACCGAAATTGAGAACAAATCCCATTTCAGTGAGCAAATTAATAGTATAAGGCAACAAGGTATCTTTCATCGTAAAGTGATAGTTGTCAAATACCACTAAACAAATTTAAAAAAAAGAAATATATATATATACATATATATATATATATATATATATATATATATATATATATATATATATATATATATACATATATATATATATATATATATATATATTTTTTTTTTTCCCCTTCCCCATATTTAAGATCGGATTATTTTTTCGGGAAGGGAAAAACCACTCTCTTCTAAGTTTACAAGCAAGCGTTTGAAAAATATAATTTTAGATATTTAAATAAAAAATGAAATTATTTCGTTTCATTTGCATACAAACTTTAAGGGTATATGGGCCATTAAGAAATCAAGTATTTCGCGTATTCAGATACAAGCTTAACTAGTTTATTTTTTAATTAATTGTAAATAATCGTCAGTTTTGTACATAAATATGTATTATATGTTTTCCATGGGATTATTTAACTTATATATAACTTAAATCATATTCATTTTACTGAAACACAAATAATTATATACCAAACATTTCTTTCATTTTAATAATAGATTATTACAATTTATTTTAAACTAGCTACCTGCCCCGGCTTCCTACGGCTAGGCAAATATTTTCCACGTATTGGCGCGTACTCTGTAATTGCTTTAGGATCATACGTTAACTTTGTTTACATAAAAACGCCGTCATAACTATTAAACTATTCGATGGAAAACTACGATATGAAAGCAAATTTGATTTATATAAAGTTGAGGGAAAGCATTATAAAACCCAATTCGACAGAACATTTGATATTTAGTTGAAGTGTTTTTTTTTTCAACGTTTCGATTTTTTATAATTTATGTAATATATAAGCAAACATATACTGTTTTTGTGAAAAATAATGTTGCCGTATATTTCTTCCATTTTGACGTGAATACGTCTTTAAATTTGCTACAATACGGGGGCAATCCAAAAAACCTAATGATAACAAAATCAGGGGATACAATTTGGCGTTGCAGTTTCGAATCTATCCTCTACATCAAAAATTAAATTATACCACTGGATAGATAAATGATCAAACAATTCATTACAATAAGGGAGAATAGTGACGCATCGCGCGCGGTGGAAGGGGAAAAGCCGCCATTTTGAGGTTATTTTACTGTGTATCGAGATTTGCAATTAGTATAACTTTTGATTCGGAAAAGCTACGATATTCGTTTAAGTTTTAATCGTTAGCTGTCGTCAAAATCTATCGATTGTATATAAAACATTAGCTTAAAGTAGTGACAGTGAATATAATAAGGTGACAGAATAAAAAAATATTATCAAAAATATGTAATGTCGGCCTATACGCGTCGAAAAGCCAAAACCAAATACAGAGATCGTATACGGCTGGAAAGGGCTTCTCAAGAACAATCGAATGGTAATAATAAAACACCATATGACCGAATCAATCAGTGACGGGAACGTAAAAGAATTAATGCGACCGAGCGGATCAAAGACGGTGCCAGTACATCTGCAGCTGGGGCGGTTGAAATTATGCGTTACATAGACGTATTCACGTACAACACACGGCCGTGTCCATGACACAGCCACACCCAATTTTTTCTTTCGATCTAAGTAGCGCACGCTGAAATATTTCCCCGACATTGTTAAGAATACTACTCAACAGTAGTTATTGAGAAATTTGCTTATATACTGACTTCATTCTATCCCAAATATTAGTTGAATATATTTGGCGTTAATTTTGTAGAAATACTTTATTCACAATTAAATGAAACTACGTGATGTAGTATTATTTCTACTTTATTTAAGTTCTTTACCATAACCTTGGTTTCGTTGTATTACATCTTATTATTAGCAAGGATCTTTGCTAATAGCCCACCTGAAGATGTAATACAACGAAATCTAGGTCGTGGCAAAGAACTTAAAGAAAGAAGAAATAATACTACATCACGTAGTTTCATTTAATTCCAAATATTAGTATTTGTATGTATATTATAAAATACATTATTTAGAGTATTAATTATGTAATTTTAGAAGTACACCAATCAACCATGTTTTAAAAAGCAATTTCATGTTTTTCCTTAGGAAATTATGCTGTCAAACAATTTCTGAGGGTAGTGGAGCCCTCGTCGGGTCAGCACACCGCGGCGCCTGGCTCGAACTTCACGGCCCTCTGCCAGTCTGAAGAGCCCATACTGTGGTATAAACGTGGCGAGTCAGAACCAACCAAAAAGGATTATAGGTAAGATGAATATGGCTATTGACAAACCATATTAACACTAACAGCCAATGCAACTTTACAATTATTACGTATTGTGTGTATGGTACATCGAAAGATCAAATTAAAATATTTAGAAAACGGTACAGGCATCGTGAAACACAATCCTCTATATGTTCATTGTAATGCAACAATAAAATTGTATTATTTTGTTGTATTATTGAGCTTATAAAGTATTTGTATTATTCGGCTCATAAAGTATTGATATTTTTGGTAGTAAATATTACCTATAAAGTATTTGAATGTTTGTGGCCATAAAGCATTGAGCATTGCAGGGTTCACAACATTCATAGGCTTACCAACCTCTAGAATTTCGGGATCGGGGACAACTTTTCGTTTTTATTATATTATTAGGGATATTCTCGTAATCATGCAAGTTGGTGTCTTACCAAATAATGACAATAATATTTAATAATAATGCCGTTTCAAAATATACATTACGCTTTAACAATACAAATTATATTAATTTTAATTTCCCTCGTTTTCATTCGTTTCAGCTTTGAACCATCTAAGCGATTTATAAGCACCCTCGAGCTCTACGACATAACTACGTCAGATGCAGGGTTCTACGACTGCGTGCGGATGGAAGACGGAAAGATTACGGATAAGAAAAGCTCGTTTTATCTCTACGTTGATGGTATGTTGGACCTTATTTGCATTGAACTCCTGAAATCTTAAAATAGGAGTTTTCCAAAAACTTACTGTGCACTAAAATGGACATGCTCACGTGTTTAATTTTTATCACCGAAAAATAAATTGGAATATTTAATTAAAACAAAATCGGAAATGTGTTTTTGAAATGTATCTTTAAACAGAGACTCAGTCCTATTGACTGCTTAGCACACTAGCCAATGGAAAATGGCTTTTTTTTATTTTTATAGGAATTAACAGCAGTTCTCAAAAATATGTAGCCAAAAAGTATACTCATTTTATGAATATATTTACTCGGCAATTCCATACGGTATAGATATAAAAATGCTTAGACATTTAGTGGATTCATAGTTCTGGTTTTTTAAAATCCAGCAAAGTGCGTGTAGGATCATATATGAAATAGGTATAATTAAATCATTTTAAATATGATTTAATTAATAATAGGTATAATTAATTAGATCATATATAAAATAGATATAATTTCGTAATCGCTTGTATCTTTTTAAATTGTGTATGCAAATTGAATTTTTGAAATTGAAATTCGGAATAAAAGGTTTAAGTTAAGGCAAACTAATCGAAATGAAAGGTTCAAATTATGTGATTATTAACCTAAATTAAGTTTTTAATGAAAATTGGCCAAAATAAAAAAAAACCAAGTTAATAGAAGTAAAAAAGGTTATATCAAATGAAAGCATCCGTAATTTTTTTTTAGATTTTTAAACACGATATTGAAAAACTAGAGAAGTTGTACTTAGAAAAGCTGTATATAAAAATTAGAGAAAAATTAGAGAAGTTGTACTTAGAGAAAACTAATTAGAGAAAAATTAGAGAAGTTGTAACTAATTAAAGAAAAATTAGAGAAGTTGTATTGAAAAATTAGAGAAGTTGTACTAATTAGAGAACTATTGTTACTAATTAGAGAAAAATTAGGGAAGTTGTATCGAAAAATTAGAGAAGTTGTACTTAGAAAATCTCTATATATAGTTGTTTTCATTAATAAAAGGGAGAAATTGTCATCCAGTGATATTCCACTCCATAGAATACGTGACAAAAAAAATATAAACATTTATGGAGACTGCCGACAGAAGTGAACATTTAAAACAATGAAACAACAGTATTTTTTTTAATTTTCAATTTATTGTAGTATCAAAATTTTAAATTTCATAATTTGTAAATTATAAAAAATTATATAATAATATTAACATAATTAGTGCTCACTGTTGTACTGCATAGTGATTCCACAATTAGACAATTAAAATAATAAACTGAAACACAATTTACACAATGCACAATATACACACATTGAACTTTCTACGTGGTCAATTTATCTTTACTTGTATAGAGCACTAATGTTGCACATCACGTTACCCTTATATTTACAAATATACTGTTATTACTAAATGTCGGTGACGTGAATTCACAAGATTTTACCCATCCAAAAAGCGTCCAATGCGCACATTATTTAGTCGTTTTTTTTTACATGTTGGTGTAAATATGTATAAACATACACACAGACCGCTGCGCGTACGCCAGTATATATATATATATATATATATATATATATATATATATATATATATATATAAAGATTATAAACCAAAAATCGCTTAACCCGCCTGTAAAAATTTTCACTTCAAAAATTTGTGCCGTTTTATGAACACACATGTGGAGGTAAGTTAATACTTTCCTGTGTGAATCATTCACGTTCAAAATTACATGCACACAGAACTGAAAGATTAGAAAGTGGAAAGTATACGCAAACTGATGGGTAAGTAAAAATTTAAAGATTCCGTATTTCATTACGTACCTCTTTCATCATCATTAGACGGAAGGGGTCCGCTACTGAACATAAACCTCTTCTAGATTTCTATAAAAATCGGTCACATACAGCTTCCATCCAACGGCTTTCTGCTACCTATGGTAGTTCATTCGCCCACCTAGCGTAGGTCCATTTCACTCTGCATCTTCCAATACGAGATCGCCATTCCAAACAGAGAAAAACTTCTCTGTTTAGCCGAGTATGAATGTTCATTGACAGAATCTTCCTACACGCTTATAAATTTAATCAGGTGGAACCGAGTTCTGTAATAATTTCCAAGAGTTACAGAAAAATGCTTATAGAACATATTTAATAATATCGCATATTTGCATTGCACTTATCTCCGTCTACAGATCCAGCAACCTTGATGATCGGAGATGTAGCAGTCCGGACCTCCAGCGAGAGATACAAAACAGCAGTGATCCCTTGTCGCCCTACAGCTGAAGACGTCGATGTGGAGTTTCTTACTTCCTCACGGGAAACTGTAAGTTTATATGAGAAAGTTCAATTATGAGTATTTTCGAAATACTAAAAGTTTACCAGTTTCTAGCATTTTATAGATTACTAAAACTTTACCAGTTTCTAGCATTTTACTACTAAAACTTCACCAGTTTCTAGCATTTTACCACTAAAACTACTAAAACCTTTTTTTACCACTAAATTAATTTTACCACTAAAACTACTAAAACTTTACCAGTTTCTAGCATTTTAGCTAACTTAAGACACGCCCACAATATCACAGTTTTTACCAAAATTTAGGACGGTTTAAATTTTAATAAAAGCAGTGATATTGTGAGCTTGCCTGAAGTTGACCGATTAATAAGCTTAATAATAGAGCGCTTTATTCAAAACTTAAAATAATTTTGTGTATTCAGCTTTTAGCCGGTAATCTATAATCTATCTTGCGAGGAACTAACCAACAAATATGTTTAATGTGGTTTCGAATTTCCAATGCTAATTTTTGAAGTGAAACTTATTATGTCGTGCTTTACTGACACGAGTGACACGGCCGAGCGCCCCGACATAGCAACAATGGTTAAACGTCCCGTGCTTATTTTGTTGTTTTCGTCTCTTTTTTGTTATCTATGCATTCCCAACCATCCTTATTGCTATAAAAATATGACATTCGTGCCACTTGATTTCTTTGAACTTTTTTGAATTATTGTTAAAATAGTCGAAGAAAACAAAACAACTAATAAAGTTCCATAATTAATTTTATTGTATCTTTTATTTAATTTAGATATGCCCTTTAATATGTGAGTTTTCTTTATGGTAAACCCTATGTATATTATGAAGGTGAAAACGTTTTAAAAATAAATTTCTGCAAATTTTTATTATTACTAGAAATTTTTCCAATAAAAATTCCAGAAATTCCAAGAAAATTTGAAAAATTCCAGAAATTCCAAAAATTGGGTATGTTAAAGGACTCTTTATTACATTAAAGAGTCCTTTAACATACCCAATTGTTTATCTGTAGTTTGCAAACA
Organism: Druceiella hillmani; assembly: GCA_039881145.1. NCBI lineage: Eukaryota > Metazoa > Arthropoda > Insecta > Lepidoptera > Hepialidae > Druceiella > Druceiella hillmani. The sequence goes on from JAYKKI010000051.1 coordinate 10,131,653, forward strand.
AATTACAACCGCACCTTATCTACAGATACCCTTCAGCCGAGATGCCAATGACCTAGACCAGGATGTGTACTACGATCCTCGCCAAGGTTTCCTTGTTCCATCTCATCTTGTCGACGAGTATTGGTATTCGTATATCTGCATCTTTAACAAACGAGGAGTGAGGCAGGAAAAAGAAATCGATCTTTTCATCGAAAGAGGTTAGTGCTGTCAATACTCAATATTGGGGTTACCTCGGAATTTTGTTTAATACTGACATGATTTTAATTAAAAGAGAAAGATTTTTAAGGAAGCTATGTTAATATAAAGTTCTTGCTCATTATAGCTTTATATAAGAAAAAATATTTTTGTAAAAAATTAATATTAATTAGTATTAATGAAGCTATGTTGATATAAAGTTACTGATGTCTTTCTGTGTGTTTGTTGGAGTATTATATAAAACTACTTGACCGATTTGAACTTTCATTTAAATAATCCTTAGGATACAAATCAAAATGTATGCTGACTTTTGTTTCGAGTGTTTAGAGTATTTTCTAAGGGAAGTTTCGTTGGCCTGTCAGTATTTTATCATCTGTTTGACTGTTTCTTTTAGCAAAACGTGAAATTAAAAAAAAAAGATTAGAATTAAACTTTTACTAATAAGTTACTGCCTATAGCACAGATCACAATTTAAAAAACTTACCAAATATTCTTTAAGGGACTTGAAATCCGATATTAGCAATCAGACAGTGAAACTGAGCGCGTGGATTTTAAACTGATAACTGAAATTTTCAAGAGTATTACAGCTATTCCGCTTAAAGTTAAAATTAAAATATATTATACTTGAGTCCCGAGAAAGTGTACTGTTGATATGAATATTGATAAATATAAAGTATCGTTAGCGAAGCCACGGGGAAAAGAAAGTTAATACGGCCTAACCCCCGAGTTTAATTTTTTGGTTTATTTTTGTTTTGGAAAGATAATTAAAAATAAAAACCTGTCAAGCACGAGTGGAACGCGTACTACGACCGTTTCGTACACATTTACGCATTTATAAATATTTAAAGGTACGTAATATTCCTATAATATTTAAAGGTACATAATTTCCTAGGGATTTTCGTTTTTCGTTTTGTGAAAATGTGTTTTTTTTCCATATGAGACGGCAGTCCACGTCAATTCCAAGTTATTTGGCTTCATCTGATTGGGGTATCGGTTCTCCATTAAGCGTTACTGGTGGGCAAGTAACTTGTTGTGTGGTAAATGTCACCTGCACTGACTTTGGCTCATTTGATTTAATACGCCAAGTTTTTAGCCACTTTGTTATGTTGTTTAGACATTTTTGCAGAATTTTGCTGGCGTGTGATAGATTTTCGTGGGACGCTAAAGCTGAAGTATCGTCTCCAAAAGTACCTATTAAGGTTCCAGTAGTCAGGAGCAAGTCCGAAGTTAATGTAAGATAGAGAGTTGGGCCAGGACACTACTCTAGGGTACTCCAGTATACATTCTATGTAGATTTGTAATTTCTTCTCCCTGTCTCACACAGAAGAGTCTTTCCGAGAGGTAACATTTGAGAAAAATAAAATAGTTGGTTGGTAGCTGGGTTCTTATCTTATATAATAGGCCTTCGTGCCACACGTGATCGTACGCTTGGAATATGTTAAGGAAGACAGCGCAATAGTATTTCTTTTTTTCGAAGCTCCTCTGGATTTCTTTTACAAGCCTGTGGACCTGTCCGATGGTGACATGTTTTTCTCTGAACCCAAATTGATTATCAGGAATTATTTGGAATTCCTCTATTACGGTATTCAAGCATTTTAAAAAGAGGATCTTCCATATTATTCAATGCAAAGACTTCTTCAAGATGTAAAGCGAAAACTTCACCCTTCTCTATCTCACTTTTAGCCCAAGTGCCGTTCTTCTTACGAATCGGTGGATTGGACGTGGTCGATCTGTTTAATTATTTTATGGCTTTCCATAGTGAATAGTCAGTATAGTGATATAGAATAGGCAGATGTAGCATCCAAATTTTTTAAACGAAATTGAACATTCTAGTTTCTTCAGTTCGTAGTGTCTGCTTGAGTTTATCTACGAGGTGGTTTAATCTGGTTTTGTCTGCTGAATATCTAGTTATTTGCCACTCTTTGCGAGCCCTTAGTAGTTCTCTGACTGTCGTTGTACATTCCGTTTTTTTTCGTTTCTTAACAATCTGTGTGCTATCCCAAGCGGCGTTTTGGGTACATTTACTGAAGTGTTTTCCTGCAGACATAATCTCGTATTCAGATTTGGAGAGATAATTTTGTATTTAATGTAGAGTCCACCAGAGTCGGATGTTAAATCTTACGAAGATGATCAGAGTAGACGCTTCGGATGTATACCCTTTTTTTTTGTAGAAATCTACTAGATCAGAGATTTTCCTTGAGTCATAAGACCAGCACGTTGGTTCATCACTCGTTACTGCAGCCAAGTGAAGTTCACTTAGAACTGCTGGTAGTGGCATGCCTTTTGGGATTAGAGTCTTGATCCCCAGTTTATATTTTTAGAGTTATAGTCACCGCCTACTATAAATCTTGGTCCCAGTGTTTCAAAAAAATGTTATAGTCATCCTTTGTGAGTGCATATTTTGGTGGAGAGAATAGTGCGGTGATATTCAATTGTCCCCGGCGATCCACAACAACTACGCTAGTAGCTTGTACATATGGAGTTTTGTAGGATTCTGCTTCATGGTGTCGGATAGAATTCCGTACGATTATTGCGTATACTCCGCGAGCAGTACCGTCTGGGTGCGTGGCATGGTATATCGAGTAATTTGGCATTTTGAAAAAAATCTTGTCAGTAAAATGAGTAAGACGTCAATTTTATTTAGTCCTAAGAAGGCTTTAATTTCTTGATCGTATTGTGATAGCCCGTTGGCATTCCAAAGGGTTATTTTAAGGAACTCAAATTTGTTAATTTTGTTATGAGTTGTATTAGGACGTTTGTTATTAGAGACATTTGTCGCATTAACTGTGTCAGAGTGTCCATAATTTCTTTCATCTCGTTACCATTTGTTTGATGCTGCTTGCTCGATTGACTGATGATATAAGAGTTATTGTGATAGTAACGCCTGTTTATATGATTTATTTATATTTTTATGACCATTAGTATTATTGGTGTTCGTCTTATTCGTTTGGTTGTTATTTTTCAGCTTAGGGTTTGTCTATGTTTCGACGACTTGAGTGGGTACTCGATTTTCTGAAGCTCTTTGTATACAGAGCACCTTTATAATTTTCTGAGTGGTTCCCATCGCAGAAGATACATTTCACAAAGTTAGACCTTTCTTTGCGTTTGCAATTGGATGCATTTTCTACATTTTAGCTTCCTGTAGCAATACTTTTTGGTATGACTTTATTGTTGGCAAATACTGCACTATGGGATTTTTTTGGTCTTGGTGGTGGATTTTGCAATGTAGTAAAGTCTTGATGTCATATATGAGTTTGTTATTATTATTTGATTCAATTTCGACAAAGAATATAAGTCAAGATTTTTTTTGGCCCTTAGTTTTGCATTCCAGATATTAGTCACTTTATATCCATGCTCCTCAAATTCCGTTTTGATGCCATCTAAGTCAGAAGGCGGGTGGAGATTTTATAACCTTGAAGGTCCTATTCTGTTTATTTTCTTGCAAATCTTTAACTTTTTTCATATATAGTTCCGTACTTTTGGCCTATATTCTTACTTGTTCCTCTCTTACGATTTTAATTGGGTAGTTCCCCTCTGCAATTTCATCTACCATTTTTAAAAATGGTTAGATGTTACTAACTTTTTCACGTAAATAAGCAGAAATTTAGGTTTTTGGGTATTATCGTTTTGAGCCACATTATCAACTTGAGATTCATTATCGAGTTCTCAGAACATATTGGAGGTTGGTACCGCGGATTGGCTAATCCAGTATATATCAATTGTATGTATCATTTTTTTGTGCAACGTTCTTTCTTGGACTATCTCGTTGTCTTTTTCTGACGACTGTAAAATCATCGTTTTCAGTATCCACTTGCATGGCAGCTGTATCATCTAGGTTAGACAGTGATTGCGATCTTGTTCTATTGAATAAGGAGGGATGAAAGACTTCTTGCTTTAGTTGTTTATTTATTGGTTTATCTTTATTTGGCGGTATTAAATTACTTGACTCCATTGTTGTTCCCACGAGTATGGTTGACAAAATAGGTCACATATGAGCTGACACCCATTCTAATGTAAAGGCGCTATACTGTGAGCCAAGCCATTGAGGTTGGCGCTTAGAAGCGATATCCCAGCAGCCATTCATCCTTTTGGCACGTAGGATTGGGGTTATATGTTTATAGAGGGTAACTCCCTCTTGGCCCGGGCGGCAAATCCAAGGCCCACACTTGCAGAATGCGATTTCTTATCTCACTAGTTTAAGCGTTAGTTCGTCAGGTTAATCAACCCCTGCCTAAGATATGACGTTGTTACTTGTTTGGCACCACCCAGGGGACACGTATAGGGTGGGTCTAGAAATAGATGGTAAATCCTACGGATGCAAGTATTTCATCCTCCTGATATGGGTATTGATTTCTTTTTACAATAATTTATAAAACCGTTAATATTTCCCTTTTAGTCGACGAAATTGATCTTAAGAACTTGTATATGCACGTTAAAGCTCATAAATAAACAAATAAATATTTCTTTCCAGGTGGATTGCGAAAATATCTAGATTATCCCAAGAATGCGACGAAGAAAATTGTTGCGAAAGTTGGCGAGACCGTCACGCTTGTTGCTGAAGTACACGCTAACTTTGAACCGCAAGTTAATTGGTAAGCGTTACTTAAAAATTTTGGATGGGGATACTCGATTAAATATAAATTACACCTACGGAACGAAGTTTATTTGTTATTGTTTTATAATACATTTTAATAATACAATTGTAAACATTCGGAATTAACTAACGTATATGCTCGTCGTCTGCAAAGATCGACACTAGAGTAAGATTTTGCAGACAAAGTATTACTATGTTACTCACTCTATTTAGACAAAAATTTAATTTAGATCTAATATGATTTCCCATCCATAAGGGTTTAAAGAAAAAATACAAACTTCAAATAAAACCTCGTGTGTCAAAAAACCGAATATTTATAACATATTTTGTTATTGACGTAACATGGAAATTGACGTAACTTGAAAATTGACGTAACTTGGAAGTATATACTCAATATTATTCCGAATAAGTAGAAAATGTTATTTATAAAAATATTGGTAAATTTAACTATTTTTTTAATAAAATAAAAATAACTCGACCGGAAAAATTTTTGTGACAATATTTGAAAGAGGTGAAATATATAGTTATCAAACTTAAATCTTTTCTATTGACTCGGAAATCAATATGCCATCTCTTAAATGATTTAAATGATACATTTACAATAATTATATTTTTCTTATCTACTTAGCTTATTAAACCATATGAAAATGAAGTATAAATGTCGATTAATTCAGATATTTTCACATTTTCTAAAATACTTAAAAAACTCTAAAAGTTTTTATGTTATTGAAACTTTTAAAGTTTCTTTTTCTTTGCTTTTAAACTTTAAAGTAAATAAAAATAATTTATATCAACTTTATTTTAGTCTAAAACACCTTAAAATGTTGTGTAATATTTAGAAATCCTTTATTTCAAAATGATTCGATCTGAAAATTTCTGGTATGTGTAAGTAACAATTATGAAAATATTATCACAATCGTTTTTATTATTTTTAATTCTTTCTGAAATCTAGAACCTTAAATATGAACAAATTGTTAGTAGTTACAAATTGTTAAAACTGTTAAAAGTTATATACATATCAAAAAGCAATACCACTCAATGTACGGATTATTGTCCACATAGGAAATAAACGTACATTTAACATTTTAATTTCAATGAATCTTTTACATTATGCAAGTTAAATAGCCTACAGTAGCGTTTACATAATACAATGAAACGAATTATAAGCTCTAGCCAGAAAGATAAGTGCTGAGCAGTTTTCAATAATCCATACTATTTTCATTGTAAGGAAAAAAATATATTTTAAGGGACAGTGTGTCGTGAAGAAATATTTTGTATTAAACTGACACAAAAACCCATTTTTAAAGTGGCGCAATTCACTTTTAAAATCCATTTATTGAGATTGATTAAGCAATAGATAGAAAAGATGGTGCTTTTATATAGTGCTGACTTACTTGTCTCTCTTGTAAGAAATGATTCGCTTATTTAATTCCCGTATGTAAATTATACACGGAATATATATAGTATCCAAACATCCAGTAAAGTAATTTTGTGTGTCAAAATAACTTTAATGCTTATAGTAACAAGTAGTTATCACGTAGTGTAAGTGGAAAAATATAAATTTCTTCAATGTGTGTAACCAAAAATCCACTAATAAAATTTGACAATTTGGCGTTGATATATAACATTCGACGGCAAATGAAGCAAATACGTTTATACGGGTTTATGAACCGCAAGTTTAAAAAAATTTAAATTTAAAAAAATCTCAATTTTTGCAACAATATTTACCTTTTCTATACACTGCTAGAAGTAATGGGGCTTCCTCATAAGCAATGAGATCCTTTAAATATAAAACATTTTTCCATGATTTCTGATGTATTTCCGTGATTTCTGATGTATTTTTCTAATCTTGCTACCATTTCCCCAGTAAATAAATATGAACCAATATATGCTCTTGTAGCTCATAAACAACTGATTTGGCCAGTAAGTAAATATGGACCAATAGATGCTCTTGTAGCTCATAAACAACTAATTTGATTTTAACAAATGAATTGTTTATGATTGGCGTTAAACATAGTATCGAAGTCTCAATATGAGATTGTAATCACGGAGGGACCATGTGTACTTAAGAAAAAATAATTTTTCACCGTTTTACTTTATTTAATTAAAAATGAACTTCTGCTAAAACTTGTTGGCCATTTACCGTTTATTTGTAAAAAATCGACATAATAAAATTATTTTTATACAAATTATATGTTTGCAACGAATAATATTTTATCGAATTATCAATTTTTATTTTACTCAACTTGTCTTGTTTTTATCGATATGCCGACAGTTAGATAAATGGTATTTTCATAACTACCCTGAAGTAATAACTTCCGTGCACTATTATCGACATAATGTGAAGACAGCAGCTTAGCATCCTTTTTCCATAAGACAGCTATGATAATGCACGATGATTGCCTTTCTTCTTTGATTCTTGAAATATAAATAAAAGAAACGAGTGTGTTGGTGAGAGAATCCAGGTGATAGAATAGAAGCTTCTTAAGCTTTTCTATATAAACGTGTAACAGTAGAATCTCTCAGCCTCTCTTTCTATCCATCTCTTGCAACTTGGCCTTTTTAAATCTTCATTTTTAGAAATTATTTTCTTTTAAAATTCTTTCTTTCTAAACTTTATTACTTTATTCTTCTTGATTTCCTCGTGACTTTATTTGGTGTTTTGTGACGTTACCGTTCGAAGTATATCTATTTTGTACAATGGACGTAAAACGTAATAAGTTTCACTTCTGTCATACTCTGACATAAACCATAGTTTATTTAGTTTTAAAATTATGTAAGATGTAATAACTATAGTAATTTCATTAAAAGAAGCCACTACTTAATTTCTACTTACAATTTAATAAGCTAGCGCCATAACGTTAGATATTAGCACATCGTATTTTCTTTGCGATATTGCACTTTCGTCATTCATCTTCGCTGTACTTTCTAAAATAAATTAATTATTTACCATGTGATAAGTATTTCCACTTCAGCACATTTTCACTGTTTCTACTTGCGTATAATAACAATGATTATTTCAACTTTCAGGTATAACAACAACGGCGAAGACGTAGAATCGAATGACAAATGTAGCGTGGATTCAATTTCCGGAGAGCCGTGGGTAACTCGGTTGGTGATCAACAATGTAGAGCCCAGTGATGCTGGAATCTACAAAGTTACTACAACAACATTCGATTGGTTGAATTTTAAGCTTGTAGTTGAAGGTAATTTAATGTCAGTGTAATTTATTCCTGATGAAATCGTGTGATAAAGATAAAAAGGGCCTATGCTGTCACTCTTCCACTAAAAAAATTTAAACTACGTTTGTATAATTTTGACGAAATTAATGTAAATTTAGTAGAAAAAAACATTATCAAGAAAGTAAGAGTTGACGTTTGTTTGTAAGAGACGACGTTTGGAGGAGTTTTTAACATAAATCCTATCCTCCTTTTTCGTCTTTTATTTAGACTGGTTGGTTCTTTTTTTACTCATTTTCAAAGTCTACCTTAAGCAGCCCCCTTCAGCTCTCTGTATTTATCCACTTTCTTCCACCATTTGCCCCATTAAGATAAGTTTCAGCTGCTCTATTCTTTTTTACAAATACTTTCTTTCGATACATCTTGCATAAAGATTTTTTTTTAATTTTTTGAAACATATTTCTGTTTGCATTTTACCAGCATGATAAATTCGATGCTACTTCTCTTCTGTGTCTACATTTTATTTTTCCTAGTTTCCTTCAGTACCATAAATCTCAGACTTTAATTGTTTGTCTTTTTTTAAAATTTATTATATATGTTTCGGCGTGGCTCTATGCTCTTACGCGTATAAATTTTCATATTTTTTTAAAATAAGTAAGCTTATTTTTTCTTGAAAATCTGCTTGGAAATATCTGTTTTTATAGAATTACCACAGACGTGAATAAAGTTTCAAATTGATTCTTGTTTTAAAAAAAAAAAAACATTACAACTTATTGAAAAAAAACATATTTTTTGTACTACGGAAAATAGAGAGCTGACCTCTTTACACTTAACGCATTACCACCTCTCTACTTGCCCTATTACTACTATTATATAATTCAAGTAAATTACTAAATTTCATTAATCGTTTTTGGTATAGAACCGCCACTTTTAGAGATTGACATGATGAAAGTCTTCAACAAGGACGAAAGAAACATTTCTGCTTATTGCTACGGAGATCACATGATCCGTTTATCTACTTTGGAGTGGACTTTTAGACCTCAGGACTGTGTGCCCACGGACGAGGGCGGTTGTCAAGAAATCATAAGGACCTTGGACGCGGTACGTAAATAAAAAAAACAAGCGACAGATTGTAAGTCTTGTCTGCATGTTGAATTTAAATATAGCCATTCTATTTTATCTGTTATAAAATTTGAATTAAACCACAAAAAAAACTGGAATACAAGTGAATGTCTAATTCTTTATAGCCGATAATTAATTTTTTCTTCCATGATAAATAATATAGACCTGTTTGATCAACTGTTCCATCATATCTTGAGTCCAGAGTTCCACATGTGTCAAATATACTTAGCTAAGTATCTCTTAGCAAATAACAGCATTTTGTAGAGAATTATTTACCTAAAATCTACCAGCTCGATTACATGATTACCTTATCGTAAATGTATGTTTAATGTCTGCAGTAAAAGTTGTCGGATGTCGAATGAATTTGCTCAATCTGAATTCCTTCTGGAGACGTCCAAAAATTCAGATTGTGTCTTTGCTATCTCCTTTTTTTGTTCATAAAATATCACCTTAAACATGGACTGAAATGAAAATTATCTTTTATTCAATGCCAAAAAATAATAGCAAAGGTACACGATAAAAAGACGCTCAAATGCAAACAAAACTTCCACCCTAAGAGTTCTTTACGGTTATACTGTATTATTGTGAAGTGTAATGCGAAAAAGGCCAGAAATTGAAAAACCGAAAAATGTAGTTTATCACTTAACAATTTCACACAGAATTATAATGTTTTTTCTAATTTATTGCTGTGCTCGCGCAACGATATCCTTGTTTATATCAAATTTCAATATTCCAGATCTATGGGGAAAACTCTGAAAATAAAAATAGTTTTAGAATTCTTATTATTCGCTGTTTTCATTTAAAATTAACCTTGAGTTTTCATGAAATAAAAAAAAGTAATTGTTTGTCACTTTAAAATATTCACCGCAATATTTTGGAGTATATTTAATATTTTTTAGGAAGTGAATTATATTTTTAAGTGTCTGAATATTCTTAGGTATCTAAATTGTTGCCGGTCGTCATATTTTCGTCTGCGGTAAAAAATATATTTTATATAATCATTTGGTCAACTATTTCATCATATTTTGAGTAAAAATTTCAACACTCGTCAAATATATCTATTTTATCTGTTATAAAATTAGAATTAAATTTCATATGATGCGAATTAGTATACTTTGTTACTATGCCAAACTTCAAATTTCTACGTCAAACAAACCCGGAGAAAAACGAAAGTGACATACAGACTGACACGAAAGTGGAGATCAATTAATAATAAGCTTTCAGTTCTTTTTTTCCTTTTGAGGCACAAAACCTTCAAATCACCAGTCTTGCTATATCCAATGCTACTAAAGACATCTTAGTTGTATTATCACATTAAACAAATTCTAAGAAATAAATTACTTTCTTGTTTCGTTATGCTTGAGAATTCACGTCAAAATGGCCCTTTTATTGTCACAAAAAAGGGCTATATTGCCACACGATTTCACCAGTATAGAATTATCTTTATTATGTCGCTTCCCCATAGGGTGTCTAAGCGCTTCCACTCCGTTCTCCAAACGATATCGATCTTCGTGGTCGGAGGTATATCGGCGTGAATACTCAAGATTATTATAGTAAGCTAGACCGGCTTACTCCGGGAAAAAAGTGCAAGGCAGAGAGAGACCGGCTTTACTTAAGCCAGTCTCTCTATACCTTGCTCTGTTTAAGCAGAGTTTCCCACTTTTCTTATATTTTATAGCACGCTTCCAAATATTAGCCCTGAGAAACAAATAAGCAAACAAAATATATTTCCTCTATAGTATAGATTGTATATAAGAACTTTACAAAACAATATTTGTTTAGGTAGTCAAAACTTTGTGATGGTTAATGTCAATGTTTCCCGCAGACTGAATTCGCCCGCATGAGGGGGGGAGTGACCAGCGTGTTCGGGACTGCCATACAGCATCCAGATTTGGGCAACTTGACTTGCAGCTTGCGTCATCTCGATAACACAACGGAGAGTGTGACGAAACCTCTCATTATATCAGAGGTAGGGCTATTATAATTTATGAAATGTATGTCATCAGGTAGACATACAAGTGTTCAGCATGTTTGTCTTGCATTAAATTTAGAATAATTTTTTTATTCAAAATCAATCGATTCATTGTAGCTGTCTAAGAACAAGAAAATAAAATACTGTTGCAAAACCAATCAAATTTGGTAACGAATCTAAAGATATGAAAAAAATCCCTTGGTGGATGAAATTAATTAATTTAAGAAAGAAATTCGCTTTTTTTATTATTATCATTAAGAAATACCAACACAATGCCACTTTGTAAACTCATTTAATAATCGAGAAAATATTTTGGCCTAATTTTATATTTAGAGGTACCAATGGTGGTGTATAGTGCCCTTGGTGTCTCATACCATTAATATTGCAATTGAAAATTTTGGAGGTTATTACTTAATAACTTCTTGACCAAGGAACAAATCATCACCAAATTTATTCCATTCAATAGAATAACACATAGAATATGTATTATCCATGGTTTCGCACACGTAAACTATTAATTTTACGAAAAGTACATTTGTACAAGTATATATGGTACTCAATCACGCCTAAACGATATTCCAGATTTTCATATAATTTGATACGGATTCTATCATACTTTTAAACGAGAAAACATAATTATTCCTTAAGGATGAAACTCGATGTTTTTATTCAGATCTTAATTTTAACACTGCAATATGTCAATGGATGGCACAATACTTATAAATCAAAGAATTAACATTATATTTTGACAGGTGTTGCGATGGTGTCATTGGGTTAGAGATAAATCCAACCATATTACTAGACAATCCACGCGAATAAAGTCACGAACGAAAAGCTGGGGTCACACATTTTTATGCTATATTATGTCGGAGATAACTCGGAATGTAAAATTTTTTTCTGTAATTAAATGAGTCTATGTCATGGTTTTTCTTTCAACTTTAATTTCAAATTATTATTTGATATTTTATCTATAAAAAGGTAACTAGCTCAGCTTGTGCAGCTCTGCTATAAGCATCACCAACACGGCCTGTTTACAGCTAGCATCTGTTGATATCATACATACATATAACATATATATTAAAATGATTGAAATGCCATTATATGTACCACTGATGTTTTACTCAACAGGTCCCAAATGGATTTGACATACAAATTTCGTCTTCACCCTATGTCAACATAACTTGCATCGTATCAAAATATTTATACACTAAAGACGTGTATTGGATTGGACCAAACGGTTTTGTTATTGATCAAAACATGACATCAGGTATGAGCCACCTTTTTAGAAATAATATTTTTTTGTTAAATAATAAAGAAGGGTACATCTTGACCTTGTAAGGTGTATTATAATCCGATTATATATTTGAATATAGCTTTATTCACCATATACCATACTACATATAATATAATCAAGACAGACTGTGTTCGAAAACTTTTAAATATATTCAAAATCTGTCTGTAAAATTGCCTGTAAAATTGTTCACATTATAATAACAAGACCTGCGATATAATTTCGAAGTATTTTCTAATGGCAAAATAATATTTTGAATAATCTTACTTATCCAACATAAGTTAGAAAAATATTCAGTTATTTGTCTGTTCTCGGTATAGGGCTATTCTCTGGAAACCTGCTCTATCTCGTTTTCACCAAAGATACATACACCTAAAAGGTGTTAGTATGTTTGAATTATTTTGTATGCCACCTAAAAGGTGATTGAAATGTTCTTCTCTATCCAAATCTGAAATTGAACATTTCAAAAATTTTGAAAAAATTGCAGTTTTTCAAAAAATTGCCACCTTTATGGAAAGTATGTCAATAAATAATGAATAATTAGAACTATGACTTTTCATAAGGTTAGGACGATTTTTCTTGCGGTTCCAGAGATAAAGATATTTTTAAAAACAGCTCCATACAAATTTTCCTTAAAAAAATTTAAGTGTTCCGTTTCGATTCCAAATTAAGTCGCTTGATAATTTTTAGCATAGTAATGATAAACAAAAGCTGTATCCAACAAAACAAGATCCTCCAAATTTAAGTTTATCCGTTAGTTTTATGGCTAGCAAATAAGATGAAAAAATATGTACGTGTTCATTTCATTTGGTTACTTATGGAAATGTAGCTCTATAGGAAAGTTTTAGATGGAACCAATTAGTTAGTTCAAAATATGTTTGGAGTTTACTCCTTAATAATCGATTTTCATATATAGCTCCCAGTACGAAGTTTTATGACGAGTAAAATCAGAAGTTTAGAGCGTACGAAGTTCAGAGCGTTAAAAATGTGTAACCGTTAGGTGGCCTCTTCGCGCAACATTTCTGCGCATCTTTAGATTGAGATATCAATATGTTTATTTGTTTTTTTTGTCATCGCGTAATCGCAATAACGGAGTGTGACAAACATAGTTCATTATCGTTCGCTTATATCAAGATGTAATCAGTAAATGTCATTATGTGCGAATATTTGGTGTCTTATATTCTATAAAATTAAAAAAAACCACTCTTTTAATTTTAACTTCAAGCCTTACGTTATTAAATGTTTTAATTTTGTTGTATAAATTTGATCTTGTTCACTTGTGTTTTACTTGAAAATAATTATATTGTCAGCATTTTTTATTAATTAATTTTCCATCTGCCTTTAATGATATTAATGTTTATATTTATGTACAGTGTTACCTATTTTATACATTCCAAGACAATGGTACTTAAGGAGTAAAGTTCAGAGCTGACACACACAATTTTTTTTTATTCCCTTTGTAGTGCGGTGTATCGTGTGAAAGGCTCAATGCCCATAAGAATCTCAAAAATATTTTTTCCTTATAATTTCAGACAGCATATCTTCAGAGATATACCAAAAAATACACAAGAAATAAGTTCTCATCTCCCCCATTGCAGAAACCGCTCAACCTTATTTACTCAACCTTTTTGCAAGTTTCTAAAAGCTTTCAAGTCTCTAAAAGCACATGTAAAGATTGTAGAATAACTATAATGATAATTTCAGATGTTATAGTTTTTATTATAATTACATTAATGTATACTAGCGTGACCCGTGCGAAGTCTTCGCATTATTTATTCCATTATGAAGCTCAGATGACAGATCAAACAAATATTTTACTAAAATTGACATATAGAGGCGCAAGTATCAAAAGCATTGAGCTAAAGCGCCACTTTATTTATACGTGAGTGGATTTGAAATTAAACAAAAATTTTACCGACCGTCAATCATATTGACGTTGAGCCGTTAGATGGCAGCATTGCTGTTTGTGTATATAAATTTAATAATTAATTAATTTGCAAAAACAATAGCAATAATAATTTTTTTAGTTGTGGATGCCGGTAGAGCAAGCAATTATCTATAAAATGATATATAATTTATGTGGATTAGTTGTGAGGTTTTTTCTAAAAAGGGAGTGTAACATCTTAACCTTAGCGTATTAATATATATGATGATAATAGGTATTATTAAATATTTATTGTACTACAAAATTCGTATTAGTCTATGACTTATGACAAATAATGTAATTTTATTTCAAAAAAGGTATGAACCCCTCAAAGCTCGAACCAGACTTACATAGTTGCGTTTTTTTGGTAGTTTGATCTTTCTATATAAGAAAGATGGGGACAATTTTGTCGAGTAATTAGTATTTAATTTCAGGGGTGCTTTCTTAAAATATGGCAGAAGTTTTTCAGAATATTTTCGCTATATTAAAAACTTAGAAATTCTATGGATGTCCTGGAGGATCGACAGGAAATTTATAGCAAATTTTTTCGATCTAAATTAAATTTAAAATATGCCGATGTTTTTAAAACATTTACTTTCTTAATATTACAGATACAAGCACTATATTCCTGCATAAGTCCGAGAACAAGTATTCATACAAAGTGAATCTTGTAATAGAGAATTCAACGAGCTACGACAGAGGAGTCTACCGCTGCATGGCAGTCAACAATGATCATGTGCCGGAATTTAAATCGCAGTTTGTAGATCTTCGTATGTATTTTCATAAAAAAATGTCAAAATACTTCTTTAAACTCGGGTGGATAATCATAATTACAATTTAGCTAATATTAATAATTAGATAATATTAATAATATAGCTGATAATCATAATTATAATTTAGCTCATATTAATTTAGCTAATATTAATAATTTAGCTGATAATCATAATTATAATTTGGCTAATATTAATAATTTAGCTGATAATCATAATTATAATTTAGCTAATATTAATAATTAGATAATATTAATAATTTAGCTGATAATCATAATTATAAATTAGCTAATATTAATAATTAGATAATATTAATAATTTAGCTGATAATCATAATTATAATTTTGCTAATATTAATAATTAGATAATATTAATAATTTAGCTGATAATCATAATTATAATTTAGCTCATATTAATAATTAGATAATATTAATAATTTAGCTGATAATCATAATTATAATTTAGCTATTATTAATAATTATATAATATTAATAATTTAGCTGATAATCATAATTATAATTTAGCGAATATTAATAATTAGATAATATTAATAATTTAGCTGATAATCATAATTATAATTTAGCGAATATTAATTTAGCTAATATTAATAATTTAGCTTATAATCATAATTATAATTAATTATGCTTATTTATTTATTTACAATAGTTTATGTATAGTACATATGGCGGGCTTATTGCTATATGAGCAATCTCTTCCAGTAAACCATAACAATTGGTATTGAAATTTTGTTGGTAGACTGTAAGAGATTTTACAATGAAAATTCTTTATAGCACATTAGACGAAAAAATAATTACAAAAGTGTAAGTAAAAAATATTGACATACAAAGGACAAGGACACAGAGGAAAAGGTTTCAGGAGAGCCAGGATTTCTTCACTCGATCTTCGAAACTATTTAGAGACGTGATTTTCCGGATCCAGGTGATTCGAATTTTTTACTGGTTGGACAACGAAGGATTTTTTATAAGTAGTAGTCGTACGTTTAGGAATAAGTAGGGTGAGTGAACTTTCAGATCATAGGCCAAGGACGTGAGCAGACAAATCTTTAAATTAACTTGCCACTAAAATAATTGTATGTATCTCTCGAAAACTCATATTAATTATAATTAAATAAAGTTTTATTAAAGCTTTTAAAGGCAATTGTTTAGAGAGCACATTGAAAGAAAAGAAAAAAACTTATCACACGAGAGAATGAAGCTTTAGCAAATAAATAAATGTTTTACAATTATTACTGTTGTTAATACCAATATCATAATAGTGTATTATTACTGTGACAATCAATATTTAACATTTTAGGATTACATACGTCAAAAGGCAAAACGGAATCTGTGTCTGTCCGTTTGTCCGTCACGGCCGTTTTTCTCCGCAATCACTTGATACACAAACTTGTAATTTGGTCTAGTAATGAAATATTTTAACCCGCACATATTCTAATGGCTAAAATTTAAAAATAATAATCTGGAAATTTTGATGGGGGCGTTTGCCGCCCAAACTAAGTGTTCGAAGTTTTACATATTTACGTTTTTTCTATGTTAACAGCCGTTTATATATATATATATATATATATATATATATATATATATATTTATATATATATATATAAGTATATGTATGTATATATATATGTATATATATATATATATATATATATATATATATATATATATATATATATAATATATATATATTAGAAGTAAAGAGGGGGTAAAAACGAATTGAAAATTATTGTTTTTCATTTTATATATCTTTGGGGTTTCGTTATTTAAAAAAAAAACAAGAACAAATTTAAAACCTATATATTCAATGCGTTTTAGCCTTAAAAAATTGACCATATATCCGAGTATCATTCACGACTTAAATGGTTAATCATTCGTGGCATCCGTCTTCTATGTTTTATATATCATACCATCAATAGTCCAGTTACACCTTCGTATCTCTCATTTAGATTCCAGTACTTGCCATCTCATGATCAAAAATCAAGTACACTCTCCTAATCCTTCAGCACAAAACTGAATTTTACTGGAAACCCTTTGCTGTACATTCTCCTCGATTGCGGAATGAACTGATCATTAATATACAAAGTGTCGGTTTTCAAAAGTCGTCTGAAATTACATTATTCATAATAATCGGAAGAACATAATCCCTTCTATAACATATATTTATCCCCTCTCTACAACTAAAGTCTCATTTTGCTTTTGGTTTTGTTTAATCTTATTTTATTACCATAAATTATTATCTAGTTCATATTGTAAGTATTATTAATTAGCGTTAAAAATCATTTAGAGTATATCACAATACTCATCGTTCTCATATAACTAATTGTGGTTGGCTGCAAGAGTCTTGTAGCAATAAGTTTGCCATTATATACTTAGTTGTGTATTCTTGCAGTAAATTTGGATAAATATATAAATCGATTACCAAATTTATATTAACCACTACAGTTGACCACAAGGGATTGCGCATGAAGTCATAAATCAGTAAACCTATGCATGTATAATTTTATGTTTAAATTAAAGTTTAAAATAAATAAACAGTTAAAAAATTCTAAGACAAGTTCGCAATTTTCAGGCATGCGCTCTACTTTATATTTGGACTCTAACGACTATGAATGCGATGGTCCAAACAAAGTAATGCTGTATTGCGCTGCGTACAGAAGTATGGGGTCCAACATAACTTGGTATAAGGTATGTCTGATGTCTTATGAACCCTTTTTAAACCTAGGAACCACAAGGAACCAAGGATTTTTTGCTACATTATATACCTTAGATAATGTTAGCCAAAAATGCTTCGGTACCAGCCCTTCTAAAAATTTGACATGATATTTTTCTTTAGAATATATTGAAATATTTGGAAAATAAGAATAAAAACTTTCATTTCAAAAGGAAAAATTTGATAGCAACATTTAGATAATTACTTATACGTATACACATATATATATATATATATATATATATATATATATATATATATATATATATATATATAAATATATGTATACGATCACAGTGTACGAATTATCTTTTAATTATTCATAGAATAGGGAAAGGAAATAACTACCATGAATTAAATGTGAACGCGTGATGGCGTGTTGACTCGAACTAAAACTTCGTAAGAAGTTTAATTTGTACCGTACATAATGCGGTACATGCGCTGTTTTTGTTTTTAAGTAATAACTTTTTTATCTTATTGATCGTCATTTAATTTTGAAAATAAAATCAACTTCCGTTTATTAAGTCCAGGATTACTGTGGGAAATTCTGAGACTGAAATTTTTATGGCATCAAGAATTTTTCTTTTAAATCTCACGTTTGAACAAATATTTTCACGAACAAATGAAATATTGAATATATTTGACGTTATTTTTATAGAAATTCATTATTCACAATTAAACGAAACTACGTGATGTATATTATTATCAAAGATCTTTTCTAATTTTCTACTTGAAGATGTTGTATTACAATGAAACGTGGGTTGTGGTAAATAATTTAAATAAAGTAGAAATAATACTACATCACGTGGTTTCATTTAATTGTGAACAAGTCAAATGTTATTATTTTATATTCTATTATCGTAATTAAAAACTAGCAGTTTGACGGAAACCTTTATTAAAATAAAATTGTACAATACGAATCTCGAATTTTTAAGCAATGTAATCATAATACCAACGACAATAACACTACAGCCATATTTCTAATTTACCCAAATATTTGGATAGATTTCCAAAACTGCTTTACTGATTTTAACAAAAAGTAATACATGTCGCATATGTACCAGATCAAATAATCCGAAATTTATCTAATAAATTTTCGCCAAGATTTCTTAGGATACGGTTCTTAATTTTAAGAGAAAATATCTCAACAACATATAGTTTTCCGACTATGAAAATATAAAATTATTTACATGCCATCGAGTGATCTAAAACAAATAATATCCGAAGCCAAATGAAAATCCACTTTAAATTTGTAGGCTTTTAAATTCTAACATATACACGTACGTGTAAGAAAATAGGAAAACTGATTTAGAAACCTTCATTCGGATTAGAGTTTCATTATTTTAAATTTAGGATGAACATATGTTGTCAAAATAAAACAAAAACCTTCGTAGAATTATTACAAAAATGCTCTTTAAAGACATAATGCTGCATTAAATTCTATATATTTATAATTGGGCAAATTAATTTAATAGGTAACAAATGTTGATTGCTGACAATATGAGAAATAGTCAGTATCAAATATTGTGGTGTCGTCAGTATAATGTAAAAATATTCATTCAATCAGAGTCAGAGTTCAGTCGAAGCACAATTAAAAACATTCAGTTGAGAACTTCCCGATAATTGACGTGTGATAAGTAAGTATCTTTTTCTTATAAATTTAGGACGGTGTGCTCGTCAATGATCAATGCATTAAGGGCTTCACCTCAGAAGAGATGGTAATGTCAGCCATCCAGGTTGATAGAGATGAAGGTTGGTTGTATAGTTGTCAACTGGAAGACGGTTCCGACCTACCGATCAATACGCTTGGAAGCAGATTGCATCCTGAAATGCGTAAGTAATTTATAGATTCTGTCTAATTGTTTATCTAGTTTTACTGTTACTTTTTGTTGGAGTGTAGAGTCTGATATTGCCAGATATTCATTTTTTGGTGACCAAAGCGACAAATTTAAACGCTTTGGAGACTCCGATGTCCATTTCTCAATATTTTAAAATCTATTATGGTTTTAATTGACATAAAATTATCAAGAAAATTGTTAAAAGGTAATAATTATTCGGAAAAACGTATTCTAAAAAAGTTCGTTATTTTTTTTGTAAGTGCCCAAAATCATACGTTAATTTTTGATTGTTTTTGACTTGGTATAAAAATTTACAAAAAGGAAATCAAAAAAATTATTTCTTAACCGTAATTACTATAAAATTACGGATAAAAATAAATGTTATATTCCAAAATTTAGAACATGTAACCTTTTTGCAATCAACCTCGGAGTTTTTCTTTTACTAACATTTTTCTCGAAGCTTATTCAACATAGAGTTCAAATTTGGCACAGACGTGGGAAACGGTGATCCAAATACTTCAATATCCCATTAAAGGTAGTATGTACGTAGGTAATGATTCAGTTAAACCTTTTTTAGAGAACCAAACCATTTGAAATCCTTGTTTACATACACTATGTCTTTGTTTATGTGGCTGGGTTATTTTTAAACACGGAAAATTTTTCTTAACAAACTTTAATAGCATAACAATATCATCTGTCAATAAAAAAAAAGAAATAAATATATATATATATATATATATATATATATATATATATATATATATATATATATATATATATATATATATATATATATATATATATATATATATATAATTACATTCATGTTATGTGACGGATATTAGTTCGACGAATCAGGAACAAGGCGAAATTATTATTTTAAAATACAATAACATACGCGTATTATATTAAATTATACTCAAATGCAATAGTAACCATTAGTAGAAACCAGTATAATAATAAAACTAAAATACGAGTAAGGTGGTATTCAAAGAAGTGGTGGTATTAATAATATATTTAATTTTGTATCAACACATTTTGTAACAACACAAAAATAACGAGGCAAGATGACGAATCACTTGGGGTACGGTGATTCGTCATCTTGCCCCATTATTTTTGTCTTCTACCCTTTTGCTTGCCTATTTCAATGGTGGATGGTGTGAAAATATAGATAAAGCAATTGTCAGTCTCGGCTTTTCCAAGGTAAAAAGGGACCATGGTATAAATATTTATTATGCCCTTCAGCCATGCACAGAATTACTTTCAAAAAGTTGAATTTCTATTTCGGAGATAATTTCGAAAAATGAGAAAGAAGAGATATAACATCCCTCTGCAAAAAAACAGCTTATTATGACGAAAAAATATCTTATTTGATTTTAAATGTAATTTTTTTATAAAATACCGCTCTCGAGATATTAGAAATTTAAGGATTGGTAAAAGCTGAAAAATGTCTGAAATATTGATAATGAGATCTTTATTTATGAAAAATTAACATCACACTACTCGACATGGACTTCTTGTTAACAATTAATTACTTATATTTCAAATTACGACCAGTAAACATATTTAAAAATAAAGCCAGCTACGCGCGAGTGAAGCTCATACATAGAGACGTACCTCGTTTGAAGTAAAATTGCTATGTATTTCATAAGCCATCACCAATATGGACTTCTTAGTGGTAAGCAGGAAGAAAATATATTTTATTATGGATATCTCAAAAACCTATGATATGATTATACCTAGAATCTATGATATGATAATACCTAGAATCTATGGTATGATAATACTTAGAACCATCATCATAGTTTTCTTACAACCTGTGGGTAGATTCCTGAAATCCTGTTCTTCGTAATTCTAGTTATCAGTACTCATATTTCAGTGGTTCCGGAATTAAGGGGGATATAATTTTTAACTAGTTTCCGGTGTATTTCTGAAGATATACCCTCAAAAATTATGAGAAAAACTACATGTGGAATATAAAATTTTTCTTCGAGTGTTTAATTTTTCCCCCAAAATTTCCATATGAATATTTTCAAATGTTAACTATTGAGGTAATATGCTTTATTACTGTGTCAAATTCATAGTTGTTCCATCAAGAGATTTCTGAAAAAAAACTGCTGTGACACACAGACAGATGAGTGATCTCATAATGATTCTGTTTTTCTTTTTGAAGTACGGAATCCTAAAAATAACAAACATGATTTGATATTGAATTTGTCAAAATTGGTGCATTAATTCTTTACGTTAAAAAAGATAAAAGTATTCAAACATATATATATATATATATATATGTATATATACATATATATATATATATATATATATATATATATATATACATATATATATATATATATATATATATATATATATATATATATACATATATGTTCTTTTTTAATACTTAATCAAGCTATTGTAATTTTAACATAATACAGTTTATACACTCTAGACCACGATTTCTCAGTCAGTGGGGGGACATAAACGGATCCTAAGTTTATCTCAATATTTTGGAACATTCCAAATAAAATTCTATTTGAAATCCACTCATTAATTCATTTGGTCATTGTTTAGATTTTGACAAATTTTGCAGCGGTCCACAGGCGTTTTCATTCCATCCACTGCGGTTGCGCGCATCTTCAGCGTTTAGGTTCGTTAGGCTACAACAGGCGCAAGAAACAATCCCACGTCTATACGACTATTCGCTAATCAATTCACAAATTCACGAATATTCCACCATAAAAGATAACTTCCACTTTTTGACATTGGAGAAATTTTGGATAAAACGTATCTCAATCCAAAAACTACTTCTCTTACTTTGCGAATAATTGTGACGTTTCCTCAACTTACTTATGTTACCGTTGGTTTAAATCAAAACTGAATAGCAAAATCGTTTTGCTGTCGATAGCAACTTGAGGACAGCTCTGGCAAATATTAAACCTGAAATCGACCAACTGGTTCAGGACATGCAGGCATAGTTATCGCATTAGTTATTTAATACTTTAATTATTTAATTACTTTTATCTTCCTCCAGAAGTACACCAATTTTTATTATTCTCCAAAAGTATTCCAAGCGCATAAAATATTAGCGGAACTACTTTTAGATGAACTAAACGAAGGGAGAAAGGCATATCGCAAAGCATAGATAATATAAACCAAAAAGGTAACGAAAATAATAGAAACCCAAATAAAAGGAACTTATCAGAATCGCCTGAAGTCTCCAATACCCCTTCTATTACAAATCAGTCAAGAACAAAACTGTAATATCAATAAATATATTACAAGAAACCAGAATAAAGATCATTCTCTCACTATTACTGAAAACCGAGAAAACAGAGTTGAGATTAGAGTATATACATATATATATATATATATATATATATATATATATATATATATATATATATATATATATATATATATATATATATATATATAGGTAAATAGATATCCTTTAAAAAATCTAGTAATCGCAATACATAATTTAACAGACATGTGAATATGATATGGAATAAGTTCAGGAGCTGTAAAGAAGTACTAAAATCTCACTTCTCCTTAAGACTTAAAAAAAAGTCCTAGACTCATGTTAGGATTATTTTTAAGTCTTAAAGGAAAGATCGGAGAACTTGTTTACAAACATATACAAAAAGAAAAATTTAAACAGGAGCCAAGGAGCTATGGAGAGAAGCACACTTAATCTTAAACTTTAAGACAGAAAACGACACACTGAAATAAGGTCAAAAACGAAGGTTATAGACGCTAACATATTGCAAAAAAATTATAAATGGAAATGGGAGGGGTGTAACGAACGAATGAACAATGCAAAATGGACTAAGTCTGCCCGTGTTACTACTTGGGCTAGCCTCTCCCCCCTCCCCCCATCCGGTAAATGGAAAAAAGGTAGGGTGCTGGAAAGATGGCCAAATGGAATTAATAAGATTACTGGAAAAAATTGGGTAACAATAGCCAAAGACAGAAAGAAAGTGAAAGAAACAAATGGCCTGAAATAAAAGGAAAAAAAATATTTAATTATAATTTAATATTATTTGGAGTAAACACTAAATCGTCTTAATTTATAAATGAGAAATATATGTTGTAAAAATTATGTGTTTTATTGCAACAATAAAAAAATATAAGTATAATCCAGGGGGACTGGACACAAAAAAAATTGGGAATCTTTTCTCTAGACCCAAAGGTTGCGAGTGTGCAAAACGTAACTAACTTTACGTATATTAATGATTATAAGACGGAGAACTACTAACAGCGTAAGTCCTTGGCACTTAATAGTGTTATTACAAGAAATTAATAAGTCGCTAAAACTTATTTACTTTTTTGCTAAAACTTTTTTGCTTATTGCGTGTTTAAAGTTTTTTATGGAGCAGCAAAAAAGTGGTATTAACTGACACATATTTAATATGTTCTAAACTTGAATAAATAATTTTAGAATATTTATCTGTTTGTCCATGCATATTTCTTTTTATCATTGAACGAACAGTTGCTAATATAACTAACTGAGGATATTGTCAATTACAAATCTCACTCCCATTTCAGGCCTTAACGGGAACTCTTGAGTTACTATTAAGAATACGGAAATTGTCAATAATATATGTCAAGTGCACAATATATACCAAGTGTGTAGCGTATATATTGAGGTGTACAGTATTCTGAGTGAAAAAAGAGTAGCGTGGGCTCAAAAATAACACCGAATTACTTCAAATATACTCATAGTTCAATGTTTAAAAATAAAATAAGTCATGTTTTTAAACCAAAAACTCTCATAACAGAATTTAAAAACAACTAATTTCTTTTTATTACAATTGCTTATTGTAAGCTAATAATAAACAAGATGAATATTAGAGTTCTGTGACACGCAGTGACCAAGTCACACTAATAGCTATAGTTTTGTTAAACTTTAGTTCAGCTCGGATATGAAGGCAGAAGAATGATGTTTGGCGTTGTGCTATTGTGCATCTCTCTACTCACTATTGTGTTGTTCCTGATAACGACTAATATGATTTAGTAATCACCTTTAACGTACACATTAAAAAATCTATAAAGCACAAACTTATCGCTACAAGAGCAATTTTGTGCTTTAACCTCATAAAATACAATAGGTTAATAATAACTAAACAATTATTTAGTTATTATTAACGTATTGTATTTTATGAGGCAACAAGTACGATATAAGAGAATAAATCGATAATTATAAAAATAAAACAATTCAAACAAAAATTAAAATCCTAAATGTTATATGTGAATGAAAATAAGATAAGGTTTAAGAGTAAGGAGAAGAGGATAAAGTAGGACAAGGAGGTAAACCAGAAAAGCGTAAATGGGATTAAGAGGGGTATGACTTTTGAAAGCATTAAGCTATCGCCAGCTTCTGATATTGAAATCAATTTTTTTTCCTTAGTGGAAAATCGTGGAGGAGTTATCGTGTTTAAAAAAACATAAAATATTTCCTTTGAGAATATACACGCAATCTACAAATGTTAATTTGAAATCGAGATGTGAGCGGCTATGCAGGTTATTTAAAAAGTTTAAAAGTTGAGAAAGGATATTCGTTTATGGGGATCATGAATTTTTACCCATTTTGGAAGCATCCTAAGCCCAGATATAAGATCACATTTTTGACACCTAAAATATGGTATTTACATAAATTTTGAAGCCGTTGTAACTTGCTAAGTAAAAGTTCATTAAGCTTAAAACAGCACTAATAACTGATGAAATTTGATTGAGTCAGCACATACACAGCAATCATCGAATATATTTAATATAGATCAATAATATATTTAGTGCTATAAACATGTAATTAATGATGAATTATGTTTCCAGATAAGGGTCTGTGCAGAGGTTGGTTGATTATGGGAGCTATATGCAGCATCATATTCCTCAGTGCATTCATCCTGCTGACGCTGCACAGGCGTACTGTTCGACCATCCACAAAGCAGTTTGCTTACAGACCTTTAATATAATTATTAAAGTGCTTTCTATATTTAAAGTGCGAGGTCTTCGTTGCTTCGAGGTTATATTTAGTAGATGTAGTAGATGTTTATTCAGTATTGTATCCATTAGTTATTTATGGTATATATTTTTATTTACATGAATCAGCCTTTAAAGGGACTTGCCCTTCATGGAGTGATTCGGCCTATTTCTCTGAACAATAAAAAGAACGAAAAAATATTTTAAATTTTCTTTTTATTTTAGTTTTTCCTGTTCAAAATAATGACTAACAACTTAGACACACAGCTATAATAAAAATCATAGGAAAAAACGTTTAAACATTTTGTGAATAGTCAATCAATCACATTAGTGATGTTTCGTTTTGAAAAAAGGTTTTATGATGGTTTTCAGAAAGTAGTAAAATTTTAGGTAATAGATATATTAAAGTAATTTTTTGAAATTTGGAAGTTTTGAAGATGATTGTCCCAGAAAGGATGAGAAATCAGACCTGTGGAGGAACATCGTAAAGAAACTACAGTAATAAAATTTAAGTTGTGTATTTTTAGTCATTTTAAAATGTATACAAAATTCCTTTAAGAAAACATTTCAAAAAACTAAGCAAAAAAAAAAAATTTTTTTTAATTTTTGCGGCATTCGTTTTAGCGTTTGCTCATAAAATATAAAACATTAAACAACGTCCAAATGTTAGGCAAAAAAGATAGAAATGAATTTGTATGCAAAATATACGTGTTTAAAAACTATCAATTAAAAAAAACTTAAAATAACAATTATGTTTTTCCCTACTTATATTTTGGAAAAATAAAATACCGTCCTCTTTAAACAACATTTAATTTTAAAATTAAATATTTCAGAAATCTCTTCGAATCCCAAACGGGGATGGATTTTATTTCTTTATGTCATATAAGTAAATTCATTAAGTTTTAAATATATATTCCTCTAATCCGTCTGTATATTTTTATTGATTTACAAAAGTGGAATAAATAAAAAATTTTAAAAAAAATTAAAATTTCGATAGCTTAATAAGATCCAATTCAACTCCATTCGGCATCATTTGACCTAAACTATTATTAAATACATCGTTAATTTTTATAAATAAATCTTTATGGAACAGTAAAAAATGTCTTATTTATTAAAGAAAAAGTTTCAGAATAATAAAAAAGAAATAACTTGTTTAAGACATATGGTATACATAATTATACATAGTCAATTAAAATGCGCAGTTTCAGAGTTTATTTTTATTCATTTGGAAGTAATAAACCCCAGAAACTATGGGACTTATATTAAATTGTTTTAAAATTTTGCAATAGGATATAGTCTACCTTTTATTCAAAAGTACATGTTTTTCCTGAGAAAATCGTGCTATTTGATAATAAATCCAGAGGAAAATCATTAGTCTTAGCACTTTATGCTAAGACTAGTGATGGTTATGCTAAAACTAGTCTTGGTTTATGCTAACAAAACACTTAGGAATATATCAAAATAGTGTAAGGAGATTTTTAAGAGGTGTAAAAAAAATCTATCATACCTCCCTAACTACCCGTATTACTAGAAAAGGGAAAGTAAGTTTATTGTTTAGCCTTCACGTCTCAATTACTAATCCGATGTTATGAAATGTTGGATACATAGCCTGCGTCATGGAGATAAATAATATTTTAACTTTTAGGATAAACGAAGGATAACTGTGTCATAAAAATAAATAATACATTAGCTTTTATATACACGTAGAATAAATTGTGTCAGAGACATAAATATTATATTGGAATGAAGCCATCTTTATTTTGCAATAAAAATCCATTGGTTTCGTCTATGTCTCTCCACTCATCTTTTAATTTAATATTTCTAATGTTTTTCTGTTGCTTGTTAGTATTTAATAGTCAGATCGTAGGTGCTTGATTGAAAAATTAAATATATGTTCAAAATTAAATCTGTCATCTAGAAGTATATTGTATCAATAGCGGGTAGGTAATTACTCTGTAAACTGTTGGTAAACAAAAAATGTTTTGATTTTATTGAACTTTCTGGGTAATATTTAATGTACTTTTGCGAATATGTATCACAGCTTTGCCGAATGTGAAAAGTTGCAACATTTTATCTGTAATAAAAACGGAAAATAAAATTTTTTCATCTGATTAGTTTTTGTTTTCTTTATTCAAATTTAATCATTTCTAATTATTTTAGTCTTTTCTGCGTAATAATAGAGAGTTAAACTAAATAATTCATAATCTCTATTAACAGAATCGATCTGTGTTAAGCCAAGGATTGCTTTGACAGAAATGTCTTCAGTTATGTTTATCCTTATGTTGGCGAATATGTATCACAGTATTTAGACTGTGATGATTTTTTCATCATTTTTTCAGAAATAAAAAATGAGATTAGATATTTCACATGTGATTTTTTTAACTTAAATTCTGTAATAAAATAAATTTATTTTAGCTGTTCATAACAGAACTGGCAATTTATATTTGTTATTTGATTTTCTGCATAAAAATCCATAGCTGATGTAAATAATTTGCAATCTTCATCAACAGAATGGGTTGAATTAAAGATATAAATCCCTAATATTTATCATTTGACATATCGGTATTAATAATATTGTTTTGGTATACATTGACGTTTTGATCAGTTTCCGATCAGAAATGAACGTCTTCACCAGATGACTAATAAATAATTTGGTAATGAGTGTATACAATATTAAGCAAAAGAAAGGGGACGAAGACGAGCTGCAGCTAAATGTTATCAGTCTGTTAGTGTCAACGAATATTTGGCTATCTAAAATTGAAATATCATATTAATGTACTAATGTTTACAAACAAGTATACATGAGTGACAAAAAAATAAGAAATAAAACAACTGGATGTTTGAAAACAAAATATTTTAAAAATTGCTATTAATATTATTTTGTTTATTGTTAATACTTCATATGTGTGTAATACTCTACATTTCCAATTTTTAAGAATAATACGTCACTCAAGCCCTCAATTTTTTTTATTATTAGGTTGGCTTAATTTTTGTATATTGTGCTTTAAAATGAGGACCTTTATAATTTCATCGCCATACGTGTTCGTCAGTCTGCCTGTACGCCATAGTCTCACAAGACTCTATCTTTTAAATGGGAATTGCTGAGTTGACCCCTATGACGGCTTAAGAATAGTATTTTAATAACCTTAATGAGATCTATGAGGTATGCACGCTTTGATGCCAGCGATTCTTCTAAATTTCAATGGTACGTGGCATTATTGAACTCACATCGATAATAGGTAGATCAATATATCCACGTGTATTGTAGTACACATTAGGTTGAGGTGCCCAATCCCCAGCCTACCTCGGCAAAACGGACCATGTCGTAAAAAACCACTCTAGCCCTTTCACCAAAATATCGCGCATTCTGGATGAAGCCATGCTTAAAATCGAGGAATACATATAAATCAACGACCTGATCCCGTATATCGATTTTGAACTCACCCATTACCACAGTATTCTCCCTCGCCTTTCTACTCTTAAGAGCTAAGCTTTTTCTTGGTGCACCATTCAAACAACCGGCGAGGTTGCCTGCTACTCCACTCTCTATTTTCTTACTGCTGACCGTTTGTCCGACCGCTAGTAGTGTACCATCAGCATAGACTCGGTTCTCTAACCACTTCAAATCGAATACTGAACTGTATGGGTGACCCGGGCGAGTGAGATGGCTAGCGCCGGCAAACACGCCACTGGTACGTAAATGCATAATGGGTTTACGAAACTTCAGATAGCTGAGCGATTTCGCATTACTCTTCGGGACAATCTTCAGTTTCATAGTTTTCTGACCGTTACCGCGCGTTGCTTGTAGCTTTAACCAAAGCTTGTAGAATTTTCTCAACAGATGTGATACAGAATACAAAGAAATATTGAAAACCACTTGCAACTTTTATGTCATGGGGTTTTTTAAATAGACGTCAAAGCAAAATTGGTCAAAAAATGTCAATTTTTATGGTGCAACAAATCAGGGTTTCTCAGCAAAAAAAATCAAAACCGATTCACCTAAGACTTAAAGATTTATTTTTAAATAATACTCCACATGCTTATACAGAATCCTGGAATTTAAAAATGAAGTAATTTTAAACAAGACTTTTGGTTTTGGGTAAAAAGACAACCTGTATATTATATGTAAATTTTAATTTTTTTTCCCATCTCGTTTAGAAGTTAGAAGCATTTGATAGATAAATGGATGGCAAGAGGAGCAGATTATATCAAAAAAAGGTTTGATTTCGGTACGTACATAACTTGTAAAATTTAATTGAGCGCACACAACTTTGTATTCTACACAGTACATACGAAAACTTATATGCATCATCTTATAAGGTTTGTCTCCAACGATTCCATATATATTATACGTGAATTTTATGTTTTTATACTATTTCGTTTAGAAGTTAGAAGCATCTAACAGACGAACAGTCATATGATCTAAAACAATACTAGACTAATCCGTTCGGTTCGTTTGAAGCTGTAAAAAGTAAACATATAGAAAACCTTATATTCCATATGACGTGTTTGCAAATATATAATAGAATATTAAATTTTATAATAAAAATTATTTAACAATTCCAACATGTTTATTTACTTTATTAATTCCACTTTTCATATTTTTCGTACGCAATTCAGTTCCTCGATTACAATTGCTTTAGTGTAATTTAATATATTTAAATTTACCAATCTTGATCTAATATTCATTCATTCGTTTAATAATAACACGTTTTTATATGATAATGGTAACTTTGACAGTTTCAACTGGTAAATTTTGATCACTAGAAGAGCTGTCATAACGAGGAACGCATATCCAAATATTGATCCTACAAATATCCAGATGACGAAATGGCCCATGTCTGTGAACAGAAAATTGTTCATTAACTCGTTTCGATCGTTTGTTTTAGTATATACAATTAAGAAATATGACAATAGAGAAGATACTTAAGTGATAATAAAAAACTAAATATTCGAGATTAATTCTTTCGAATAGTCGAAAAGAAACGTACCAAAAAGAGCCAATTTCATTTAACAACAACTATTTTCACATCATGTAATGAATGTGAAAATAGTTGTTTCGCGCAGCGTTGTTATTGTTTTCAGTCGAAAAAGGAACACATCTTAATATCTAATAATCTTAAACTAACGAAAGAGTTTAGAAGAGAAACTTTTTTCCATACCGTATTATAACTGACATCATTTCACTTATATACTGCTGATAATTTTCTCATGATCAAATATCTTTCTCATTTTTTTTAAATACCTGTTTCATACTTTAAAGCATTTTACAAAAATTTTGTTAAAAGAAAATTGTTGTTTATATAGTGGTGTTATTTATTCAGATTTTTTATTTTACGAGCTTTTATTTGGTAAACGATAAAATAGAACAACGAAAAAGGAAATTGGTAATAACAAAGTGGCAACACAAATTGCGGATTAAGATTTCCTCACTTTACGTCTATATTTAGCTCATTATTGAGTAAACGGTTTTATCCATTGGATGCCTTGATTGATGCCAGATTCTTCTTAGACGACGTTTCTCGAGGACTTGTTGCCTGATTTCCATAGGTTGATTTGCAGGGACATTATAGCACTTCAGTTCTGGTGTACATTTCCAGCAGGCTTCTTGAATAATAGATGTTATATGTTTGGCTGCTTCTTCAATATCGTCTGGTGATTTAAGTGCCATCTTTAGTTGGATATTTGCCTCTATGTACTCACGGAATGCGTGCCAATCCGTCCGTTTGTTGCTAAGTGCGTATGGTGCGTCATATTCGATCAACGTAGTGCTGGCTATCAGGATGACTGGGGTATGATCAGAGGAGCTATCAAGACAGGATTCAGCCTTGAAATAATGCCTTGAGAGCCCACCCATGACAAAAAAGTCCAGGAGGTCAGGCACTTTATTTGGATCTGTAGGCCAATAAGTTGATTCGGAAGCTGACATTGCATGAAGATAGTTGCTATCAATGCTGCACTTTAGTTGCCTACCCCTAGTTGTTATCAACCTGAATCCCCAGTGGCGGTGCTTGGCTTTCCAGTCTCCACCTGCAATAAATCGATGGCCAAGAGTGGAGAAAAAATTGTTAAACATACGCTGGTCTATTCTGTGTTTCGGTGGGCAGTAAACAGAAGATATGGTGAAATATCCACATTTGTCCGTAACAGCAATTGTTGTAGCTTGCAGGTGATCCGTCTTATATTCGGGCATTACATGACGTTTTATGGACTTGCGGATAATTATAGCCGTTCCCCCATGAGCTGTGCCATCTGGATGGTTTGTTAGATAAGTGTTGTAACCATCAAGTATGATGTGGCTAGAGCTGGTACAATGTGTTTCCGAGATAAGAACAGCATCCAAACCATGTTCCTTTATTAATATTTGCACGTCATCTTTATTTGGCGCAAGACCATTTATGTTCCATGTTGCCAACCTTAAGGCATTCATTTTACCATCTTGTTGATGAGGGTTGTTAGGAGACCTAGCATCGTGCTAATTTGTTGTGAGAGTACGTCAAATTTCTCCGATTGTTTTAAGAGTATTTTTTCTACAGTACTACTGAATGAATGGGCCTGTTGGTTATCAGAGTTTTGATCTGGTTGAAATTTTTTGGTTTTGAGTTTTTAACTATATAGTTGTTAATGTATAGATTGTTAATATTTTCTCCGCCAGATTGGTAGGTTGGGATGGGTACGGGTGTTATAACATTTGCCTTTTGGTTTTTCATTTGAAGTCTGCCAGTGGGTCTTGATGTTCTCCGGGCTAAAATTTCCCGGTAGACTTTACAACCTTTATAATTGGCTGGATGTGGTCCCTCGCACAATGCGCACATTGCGGGGGTATTCCGATCCACCTTGGGACACTGATGTTTTGTGAGACTGAGCGCATTTCACGCATCTGTAAGGTCTCATGCAATAGTTCTTCGTATGTCCATATTGCTGACATCTTTGGCATTGCACGATGACCTTTTCCTTCTAGGGTCTTCTATGACAACAGATTGGTGGTAAATATATTTAATCTCTTTAGAATCCTTATTTTTTGGGCCTGGCATCAGGTTAACAAAGAAGGTCGAGGTTGGCATTTTGTCTGGGCCATATTTTGAATTTATGATTTCTCCAACAACAGTGTTACCAGTCAATTAAATTTCCTCTTTTATTGCAGTAAGTGGTGTTGAGTGGTGCAAGTTTCTAATTACAATTCGATAACATCTGTCTTCTTTTCGGTTAAATGTGTGGCCAATTAGATGATGCTCCTGTACCAAATGCATTAGCTTTTTGTGTTTCAATCGTAGCACTACTAACTCTTATCTGGCTTTTATTCACCACCTTGTAAGTGAAGTCGTTTTGCTCGGCAACGGTTCTCAACAGCTCAGTAAGTTTGTTCACATCTTTAACTCAATAAAGGATTATTGGAGGAGGTTTAGATGGCTTCTTGCGATCCACAATATCATCACTTTCAGTTAAGTCTATAGAAAGGTCTCCATATCTGTTTGCGATGGGTATTGTAAGTTGGCAATCGAATATTTTCTTACGTTTGGCACTTCTTGTTATGGGCACGCTTTGCCAGTCTGGGGGCTGCACCTGGTTGTTGTTTTCACATGTATGGCGTGAAGTGACTTGCTTCGAGAGGAACAGTTGGCGTGGAATCGTTTTGCTTACTTCCCATTGAGTTGCTTCTCGGTCTTGTAGTAAACAAGGCAGGATGAAATGATTGTTGAATAAATTTCTTTTTTCCAGTAGCATTCACTGCAACAGAAGCCTGGTTACTCGCTCCTGGACAGTCTTCGGTAGCAGATTTCACACTCTCCAGCCCGGGTACCGGAGAGCGCCGGGGGTTAGCCGGGTCGCATGACAAAGCACATTCACTATTTTCAGACATTTCATATATTTTTACGAGTTGGACAGTCACTCATAGCACTTTCCCAAGGCGCTATTGCCACTCTTTTTTGGGGGTATGTAGCCTCTTCCACCAGTTACCTGGCAGGGGTTATGGTTATACCGCCATTGGTCGGTCGCCATTTCCTCGTCTGTTATCTGGCAGGGAGCACCACAGCGACCAATTGGTTGCTGTTGCCATCTGGCACGTGTAGATGAGGTTGACAGATGGGCCGGCTAAGGTGTTATGTGCCGTTCTCCCCTTGCTCCCCAAGGGGAGAACGGCACATTCTTCCCTTGCTCCTCAAATATCACTTAATTCATTATTTTTTACAATTAAATGAAACTTCGTGATGCAGTATTACTTCTATTTTCTATAAGTTCTTTACCATGACCTAGGTTTCGTTGTATTACAACATCTTCAGGTGAGTAATTGGCAAAGGCAAAGAACTTAGAGAAAGTAGAAATAATATTACATCATGTAGTTTCATTTAATTGTAAAAAATAATGAATTAGGTGATATTTGAGGAGCAAGGGAAGAATGTGCCGTTCTCCCCTTGGGGAGCAAGGGGAGAACGGCACATAACACCTTAGCCGGCCCATCTGTCAACCTCATCTACACGTGCCAGATGGCAACAGCAACCAATTGGTCGCTGTGGTGCTCCCTGCCAGATAACAGACGAGGAAATGGCGACCGACCAATGGCGGTATAACCATAACCCCTGCCAGGTAACTGGTGGAAGAGGCTACATACCCCCAAAAAAGAGTGGCAATAGCGCCTTGGGAAAGTGCTATGAGTGACTGTCCAACTCGTAAAAATATATGAAATGTCTGAAAATAGTGAATGTGCTTTGTCATGCGACCCGGCTAACCCCCGGCGCTCTCCGGTACCCGGGCTGGAGAGTGTGAAATCTGCTACCGAAGACTGTCCAGGAGCGAGTAACCAGGCTTCTGTTGCAGTGAATGCTACTGGAAAAAAGAAATTTATTCAACAATCATTTCATCCTGCCTTGTTTACTACAAGACCGAGAAGCAACTCAATGGGAAGTAAGCAAAACGATTCCACGCCAACTGTTCCTCTCGAAGCAAGTCACTTCACGCCATACATGTGAAAACAACAACCAGGTGCAGCCCCCAGACTGGCAAAGCGTGCCCATAACAAGAAGTGCCAAACGTAAGAAAATATTCGATTGCCAACTTACAATACCCATCGCAAACAGATATGGAGACCTTTCTATAGACTTAACTGAAAGTGATGATATTGTGGATCGCAAGAAGCCATCTAAACCTCCTCCAATAATCCTTTATTGAGTTAAAGATGTGAACAAACTTACTGAGCTGTTGAGAACCGTTGCCGAGCAAAACGACTTCACTTACAAGGTGGTGAATAAAAGCCAGATAAGAGTTAGTAGTGCTACGATTGAAACACAAAAAGCTAATGCATTTGGTACAGGAGCATCATCTAATTGGCCACACATTTAACCGAAAAGAAGACAGATGTTATCGAATTGTAATTAGAAACTTGCACCACTCAACACCACTTACTGCAATAAAAGAGGAAATTTAATTGACTGGTAACACTGTTGTTGGAGAAATCATAAATTCAAAATATGGCCCAGACAAAATGCCAACCTCGACCTTCTTTGTTAACCTGATGCCAGGCCCAAAAAATAAGGATTCTAAAGAGATTAAATATATTTACCACCAATCTGTTGTCATAGAAGACCCTAGAAGGAAAAGGTCATCGTGCAATGCCAAAGATGTCAGCAATATGGACATACGAAGAACTATTGCATGAGACCTTACAGATGCGTGAAATGCGCTCAGTCTCACAAAACATCAGTGTCCCAAGGTGGATCGGAATACCCCCGCAATGTGCGCATTGTGCGAGGGACCACATCCAGCCAATTATAAAGGTTGTAAAGTCTACCGGGAAATTTTAGCCCGGAGAACATCAAGACCCACTGGCAGACTTCAAATGAAAAACCAAAAGGCAAATGTTATAACACCCGTACCCATCCCAACCTACCAATCTGGCGG
Source organism: Druceiella hillmani (assembly GCA_039881145.1). Classification (NCBI taxonomy): domain Eukaryota; kingdom Metazoa; phylum Arthropoda; class Insecta; order Lepidoptera; family Hepialidae; genus Druceiella; species Druceiella hillmani. The sequence goes on from JAYKKI010000051.1 coordinate 10,167,144, forward strand.
AGAAAATATTAACAATCTATACATTAACAACTATATAGTTAAAAACTCAAAACCAAAAAATTTCAACCAGATCAAAACTCTGATAACCAACAGGCCCATTCATTCAGTAGTACTGTAGAAAAAATACTCTTAAAACAATCGGAGAAATTTGACGTACTCTCACAACAAATTAGCACGATGCTAGGTCTCCTAACAACCCTCATCAACAAGATGGTAAAATGAATGCCTTAAGGTTGGCAACATGGAACATAAATGGTCTTGCGCCAAATAAAGATGACGTGCAAATATTAATAAAGGAACATGGTTTGGATGCTGTTCTTATCTCGGAAACACATTGTACCAGCTCTAGCCACATCATACTTGATGGTTACAACACTTATCTAACAAACCATCCAGATGGCACAGCTCATGGGGGAACGGCTATAATTATCCGCAAGTCCATAAAACGTCATGTAATGCCCGAATATAAGACGGATCACCTGCAAGCTACAACAATTGCTGTTACGGACAAATGTGGATATTTCACCATATCTTCTGTTTACTGCCCACCGAAACACAGAATAGACCAGCGTATGTTTAACAATTTTTTCTCCACTCTTGGCCATCGATTTATTGCAGGTGGAGACTGGAAAGCCAAGCACCGCCACTGGGGATTCAGGTTGATAACAACTAGGGGTAGGCAACTAAAGTGCAGCATTGATAGCAACTATCTTCATGCAATGTCAGCTTCCGAATCAACTTATTGGCCTACAGATCCAAATAAAGTGCCTGACCTCCTGGACTTTTTTGTCATGGGTGGGCTCTCAAGGCATTATTTCAAGGCTGAATCCTGTCTTGATAGCTCCTCTGATCATACCCCAGTCATCCTGATAGCCAGCACTACGTTGATCGAATATGACGCACCATACGCACTTAGCAACAAACGGACGGATTGGCACGCATTCCGTGAGTACATAGAGGCAAATATCCAACTAAAGATGGCACTTAAATCACCAGACGATATTGAAGAAGCAGCCAAACATATAACATCTATTATTCAAGAAGCCTGCTGGAAATGTACACCAGAACTGAAGTGCTATAATGTCCCTGCAAATCAACCTATGGAAATCAGGCAACAAGTCCTCGAGAAACGTCGTCTAAGAAGAATCTGGCATCAATCAAGGCATCCAATGGATAAAACCGTTTACTCAATAATGAGCTAAATATAGACGTAAAGTGAGGAAATCTTCATCCGCAATTTGTGTTACCACTTTGTTATTACCAATTTCCTTTTTCGTTGTTCTATTTTATCGTTTACCAAATAAAAGCTCGTAAAATAAAAAATCTGAATAAATAACACCACTATATAAACAACAATTTTCTTTTAACAAAATTTTTGTAAAATGCTTTAAAGTATGAATTACTCACCTGAAGATGTTGTAATACAACGAAACCTAGGTCATGGTAAAGAACTTATAGAAAATAGAAGTAATACTGCATCACGAAGTTTCATTTAATTGCAACACTGAAGTGCAACTGCTAACGCAACTGATAAACTTATTACGTCAGCTCCAAAAAATGAATTACCACCATCGTCAGGTTAAGCGAATGACAGATATTCCAGTATCTAATACAAGCCTATCCTAGTTCTCGCTCCTTGTCGCTTTCGTTAGTTTTGTTTATCCACCGTTTCCCAACCATCTTGATTATGACATTATCCCATCGGAACTTTGTCTGCCAGACCTTCAACAACCATTTCACGGGCGCTTTTCTGTGGTTTTACGACACCCATGATCGTCTTGACATTACAATTTTAGAATGGCTTACTGTCATTTAAGACACAAACATTTACTGCCCACATAATTTTTTTTGAATTTCCTTGTTCTATATACGATCTCGGAGGGAAATACACAGTATTGACCTCACCATCGCACCTTGCGCAATTTTAAGTTTTGCCATAAGTTTGCCAGGAAAAAATTTCCTGTGAATGACTATGTTTTATTTCTCTATTACAATTTACGAATAACCCATTGGTTGGATGTTCGTCTTTATAGAGGTTGTGACCCTGTTTTTGAAGCTATACTTCTTTAGGCGCGTTATGAAAAAATGATGAGAGTGAAATTTTAAGATTCGTCACACAAAAGTTACAGTATGAAGTTGCAGCGGTTGCAGTCTCGAAACAAAAGCTACCAACAAAATAGAAATAGAACCTCTATTAGTAGCGCAAGTTGGCACCATCGTCGCCCCTGTCCACTGTTTTCATATCCATAGTATTTATTTTCCACATGTTTCTAGTGTCTACATTCACACACGTGTTTTAGTTTCATATAAGTGCGATTTATATATGTGCTGATAAATTATATTCAGTAGTGATTTAAATTCAATATTTTGATTAATAAATTTACTATTCGTAAATATTAGCAAAAAATTGTGTTTTAGACTTTTTCAAGTGCTCCAATATAATTGAGGTTATCTATCCGTATGTATTATTTATTGATATAAATTAAAATATTATTGTTTAACATAATTAATACTAAATATTATTAAATTATTAATGTTAAATATTTATTATTGGTTATTCAATATTTTAAAAGTAAATAAATAAATTTAACAATTAAAAACTATTTTTTAATGATGCCAAAGAAGCATTACTTCTCACGCGCGTACATAAGTACACGCACCCTTTTTTTTAGACTGAATTGTTCATTCTTACAATTCATAGATCCATTATCATATACTGCTAGATTCCTAATAAGCTTTATTTGACTGTAATCGTTATGGCACCTTTGAAAAGCCTGTAATGTGGCCCGTAACTCGACGGAAATAAAAAAAAATTAAAAGTTATCAAAGTTCATGGAAAGAATCTGTTGACATTCAAACGATTTATATTGTGATTAAGGAGCAAAGGGTAACGTATACTTTGGATAAACCCATTCAGGTTTCATTTTTGTTAAAGGTAGCAAATCTATATTCATTACTAAGCCAAATACCAGTCTGGCTCGATCATTGAGGGTTTGTATTTCTTGTAAAGTAAACTTTATTTATCATGAGAAATCCCTAATGTGGACATCGAAGGCAAAAAATATTTAATACATATAATGTAATTAAGCACGAGAAAAACATGTACTATTGTGAATACCTCAAACGATACCAAGAATCATCGTTATAGTTTTCCTAGAACGGATTTTTTTAATAATTTTATGATTAGTAATTTTAGAAATAAAGGGGGGGGAGCCTATTATTTTTTTGGAAATTGTTCAGTGTATCTCTAAGGATATACGACCAAAAATTCAGAAAAAAAACATTTTTTTCGAGAACCTCATAACAGGTCCTTCTTAACTTAAAGTTAGAAAGAACGGCCATGTGAGTGGATTTAATAAGGGTTTTGAACTTGAGGTACGGAACCTAAAAACTGTCTACACATGATGTACATTATTTACGTGAACTATTTTTGGAAGCATTTAACGCTTTTTATAAATCAGTATTTATTCGACTACGGCGTTAAAGTTTTATTAACCTGATGTGATACTTTTCATTATATGAAATATCAAAACCCTATATTTAATAGACTTTGGGATACAGACTTGAAAATATTACTAACTTTGGCAGTGATAGATCATCAAAATCTTTTGACCACTCCCAGTTGACCCTAAAATATATGCAGCTAGTGTTTTAGACATGCACATGAATATCAGAATTTCAAAAATTGGCCCCGATTATGTTACGTTGGTGAGTAAGATATTTGGTAAATCATTTTTAATTAACTCTAAGAAATTATTACAAGAGTTCGTTTGCTAACTGACATACAAATTTTGTTTTATATTTAATTCCAAAGTTTAAATTTTTATTAAATTATCTCTTGATTTTAATAGCCAAAATGGTAATAGAAAAATAAACCAAATTGTACATTTAAAAAGATTTGCATTCTGTTTTACCATTAGTAGAAGAAAAATAAAACGGGGCTCTTATTTTAATAACGAATATTTTTCTCATATTTATATATCTAGGTAATGCGATAAGTTTACTTTAGTTAATTATAACATATTCAAACAGAATTTAAAAGAATTGGTTATCAACCGCGACTTTGGTCACATAACTAATTAAACATTTTCCAAGTTTATAGCTACAAAAACAGCAGGAAGTAAGAAGAAAGGACATGGAGATACGCACAAAATGAAAGCCAGGAATAGTCTCGGAACACGAAGAAATGATATTGTATATTTAAAAAGGCTTTTGGAAAAAAAGTAAACTTCTATTCTGTTAATTAACCAATCGACTGAATAAGGAATCATCAAAATCGATCAAAAATTTAAACTTGTAAGGAATTTTCATATTTACATAGATACACACGAACAGACAAAAACGTGTGTCATTTTTGAAAGGAAGATTTATATCATTGTGAATGTTTTAAAAAATTACAAAATTTATAATTTTTTAAACGAAGATCTCCTCTTTCCAAAAAGCTACATGAAAAGTTATTAACCTGTAAATTTCTCAGAACTTTAATTACTTCTATCACCAAAACTCGAAACTGCCGCCCTAGCCGATAATAAACCAGATAGATGTAGGATGTACAATAATAGTATCTGTACGAAGGTGCAGAAATTTCAACAGAAACATTTAACCTGAAAATGAGGCGAGCTTCATAATTTTGAAACTTAAGGCGAAGGTAAGTTTTTATGATTCTATTCAACTAAAAATCAAGTATAATTGAAACAAACACCGTGTTTGTTAATCCAAATTTTAAAAACTAAACGTGTTAATTTCTGGAAAATATCTTACAGCTATTTCAAGTTCCGCATGAAAAAAGAACTTTTAAAGTCTTCCACTTTAGTTTAAATTACAACACCTTTTTTGGTTAAAATTAAAAAAATGAATGAAGCTTGCCGCATTTAATGCATTACTTTCTTCTTTGGCAGGATCAAATTTATTGATCTTCTACGATTAACACTAGAAAGACCAAAGCCGTCAATTTGACGGCAAGGCGATTTCATTCTTAAATATTTTACAAACTATGTTTTTGTTTCTTTTCATATTTTATTACTTTTTCTAATTTGTTATTGTTAACTTCAATTCATATAAAAAACTATTAATACATATGTGGTATATGAGATTCCTTTACAAATACCTATTAAGACCGCACACCGTCAATGTGACGGCAGCGATAGGAATAGTAAACAAAGTTTTCTACAAAGTTTTATTTCGAATTTGAATTCTGAGTAAGTTGTTATTGCCTGGCTTGTTTACATTATACTTAGTAGACGTTGATTTCGTTTAGTGGACAGTCGTGATTTGTTATAAAAATGCGTCACCGTCTCAATACTTCCCAAATATAACAAGAATTGTCGCGTTATCGTGACATACAACAAGATGTGTCAGGTGATGAAAGTGGTGACGATTTATCAGACAATTTTTGTGAAAACCGTGATGTAAAATTTCAGCCGGAGCAGGTCACTTCTTCATATGAAGACTCAGAAGCAGATTCCCCTGCTACAGATAACAGTATTATTGTAAATTCGTGCAGAGGACGGGGGGTATCTCGTAGATCAATTAGCGGCGGATGAACAGGGTGCGGTGGATGTTCAACTTCGGCACGGCGACGGCACAGAATCGACTTGTATTTCTGCAGACACTAATGAAGTAGGACGTCGAAGCCAGCATAATATACTTGGAGAAATCTCAGGGCCTACTCCATATGCCAAACGATGCGTTGAAAATAACAAGCCAATTTCTGCGTGGAGGCTATTTATGCATGAGTACATTCTTCGACGTATAAAAGAATGTACTGAAAAAGAAGCACATGACAAGTGTCAAGATGACACTTGGAACTTATTCCTAGACGAGCTAGATGCATTCATTGCTTTGATTTATGCTCGTGGAGCCTATAACATGAGCCACCTAGAGTTGGACAACTTGTGGTCGCAAAATTGGGGATCACCCGTTTTCAATAATACTATGAGTAAAAATAGATACAAGGAAATCATAAAATACTTAGGATTTGATATGAGAAGCACGCGTTCTGTTCGTTTAGCTAATGATAAATTTTGCGATAATTTCGGACATATCGAACAAATTTATAGATAATTGTCAAATGTGTTACATTCTTGGAGAAAATTTGGCAGTCGATGAGCAGTTGTTTCCATCAAAAACTCGCTGTCCGTTTCTACAATATATTATAAACAAACCCGATAAATTTGGCATGAAGATTTTGCTGCTGGTGGATGTCAAGGGTAAGTACCTATGTGGAGGATTTCCGTATCTAGGAAAAGACGAGAACCGTTCCAACGATATTTCATTACCCGAATATGTGGTTTTGTAATTGGTAGAACCCTATTTTAAAAAGGGCCGAAACGTTACAACTGATAACTTTTTCACGTCGATAAATTTGGCTAAAAAACTAATGGTCGAAAAGACTAGTATTTTTGGAACAATGCGGCGTGCAAGACGAGAAGTATCGCCAATTTGTAGAGCTATTCGTACTACAAGATATGAAACGTTTATAATGAAAACAGAAACCAATACAACCCCTACAGTCTATCAAGGGAAACCAGGAAAAAATGTTATTATTTTGAGTACTTTGCACCCCAACGTGAGCATAGGTATTGATCAAAAAAAGCTGCCCGAAACAGTTAAATTGTATAATGAAACGAAATTTGGTATGGACATCATAGATCAAATGGCACGAAAGTACACCGTAAGAGCTGGAAGTCGGAGATGGCCTGTTCATGTTTTTTACCATATACTTGATGTACCAGCTATAAACTCATGGATTCTGTACCGAAAATTCACAGGAATGAATATTTCTCGGCATGATTTTATCCTTCAACTAGTGAACGACCTACGTATGTGAAAAAAAGAACTACTTCAGCTGCGACTCAAAGACAAGAAAGTAATTCTGAAACAAGTGAACAATGTACTACAAACAATAAGAGGGAGCAATGTCAAGTCAATCGTAATTGTAAAAACAATAGAACGTGTGAAAACTGCACAATCTATAAAAAAGCTGTTTGTGGAAAATGTATAAAAGATTTTTAAAAAAACAATTTTTTGTTCCAAATGTTACTCAGTTTAAGTGCTAAAATTGTTAATTATTCATAAAAAAATAAAGTGATAGTATTTTTGTTTCATTTTAAAACGAAATACGCAATAATTTTATGAGTATTCTGATTGAATCTCTAGTACCGTCAAATTGACGGCTGCGGTCTTTAAAGGTATAGATGAAACCCGACCCTTCTAGTGTTAAGTTATTAGATTTTTCCGTAAATGCTGGAGCTCCATTGTCAGCTTTGCAACTGTAAACTCCAGCAACATCGTGTTGTATCGGACACAGCTCCAGTACACTTGCATTCACATTCATAAATTGTCTTGACGAGTTTAATATTCGCTCACAGTTCTAATGATACATAAGTTTAATTGAATCATTAAGTCCTTTACAAAATTATAGATAGAAAACATCACGATGCTTTTTTTAAATTATGTCTAAAAAAGTTTTAACAAATAAACTTCTTCCTGATAAAAATCAATATTTGGGCCAATTTTAGAAACAATTACATTAGTTTTGATAATGTATTTATTAACTGTATTAGGATATTAATTATTTAATATTTTAAGATACATTTTACGATTGAAGACACATTTTCGACATTTTTTTCAAATGAGTGAAACTAAGTAGGAAGGTAGTAAAATATGGAATCTAAATTTGACTATAATAAATTTTATGCCTATTTATCTGGTAGAAAACCCACAAAATAACACTGACATGAATGAAAATTTGCCATACACGAATCTCAAACCTTTAAATGAGATAATCATAATAATAACGATAACACGACAATCATCTATCCACTGCAAGCGCGTGGCTTTTACACTGTTTTGGCGTCAAAACATTTCCAGCTTTAACCAGGAGACCCAAACCGCTTTGTCAATTTTAAGCAAAAATAAAGCACCTAAAAGTTACCTGGTTTCTGTCGAGTAGTTTTTTTTATGTATGTATGTATGTATGTATGTATGTATGTATGTATGTATTACTTGGAACAAGAATAACCTTCGTGCAAAATTTTATTTAAATCCCTCCGTCTGTTATCCATTGAGGAGAGTTCAAACACACAAATACCCATATATGTTACCATTTAAAGCCTATGAATATAAGCCTTGAAACATTCACTTCTATTAAAATAATAATTACTAGGTTACCAAAATAAGTAAAATGCTAAACATAAAACGATATTTCGTTTAGTAAAAAGTAAATGTTTGGAGTTAAGCATGTCTCATAAGCTGGAAAAAATAGTTTATTTTGGAATGATCGTATAACATATATTTTTCTTTCTAATTGTGGGGCTAGGGTTATGTTAATGTGGCGATTGTTTTAATTAACATAAAGACCTTATTTCTTTTATAGAGGATGAAGGGTATTCTGTGTTCATTGTCATGATAGGGGCTACATGTGTGCAAAAGTTAGGTTACGTATATGTGTTCTTTATAGATGGCTAGATAGTTGAGGCATGAAAAAGAAGCAAAGAAACAAATAAACTCACTTTCCCATTTGTAATATTAATTAGAACTAGTTTGGATAAGGATTCATCCAAATATTCTCTTTTTGGGGATCCGTAGCTTTAAGGGAAGAATGGAACACTTCAGATCATTCATCCATCTGTCCGTCTGTCACAGCCGTTTTTCTCAGAAATCATGTGATGTAGAAATTTTAAATTTTATTAAGCGTATCGACCCACACATCTCAAGAGTGACTCATAAATATTTATATGGAAATTTGAGATGGAAGCAAATTGAGTATTCAAAAAATAAAATTACACATATAAATAGTGTGGGCTCTCATTTGAAAGGGTCTAAAACAACATACATAATTGTTGGTACTATATTTTTAGAGATATACTGAAAAACGTACATAAAAATGTAAAGAAGAGAAAGCCACTAAATCTAAAATTATGAAAAAACTAGGTTTTTGGTAGCCTACACAAAAGCTCTAGGGAAATTGTGATCTCCTATTTAATTATATTAGGAATTATAAATATTTCTTACCTTAGAAAGTCCATATTAGTTATGACTTACGATGAAGAAATTTTACTTCAAATAAGGATCAGAACCCATGATACGCAAGCCAAACTCGCTTGGTCTGATTTTTTTATATGAAGTCCTTATGTACCACATAAGTCATATGGATTCTAGTCAAATCAGTGTATTTTTTTCAGCAAAATTATACAAATGACACAGGTAATCATGCTCATCCGCTTGTAAGCATCTTTTTGTTGTTAACCGATTTATCTGGCAATCTGTTAGAAGTCAGATCTCTTGATATTGTTTAAATAATGTAAGTATGATCGCGCTCCTTATCAATAGAGAATGTATAACAGGTAGACGTTGTTAGGTGATGCATTTAATATTACAGAAATAATATCACTCGGAAAAGTAATGTAACATTACGCATTATATCAGAGTTCTAACCGTCACGCATCACCTATCATTTTGCTTTGGCAAAGTTCGGTCAATGTCGTTTCTGTTCGTATATATTACAAGTGACGAGGTGATGCGCGACACGTGACGTTAATACTTACCGTTACTAAATACACATACTGTTTAGTATTAGGTGTTGATACATCTCACTAGTATAGTGTAAGGCGCCATACTGTCTGTTAACAGATAACGTCAAATAAATAAACTAATTAGAAATTAGTTTATTGTGTTCACACTTTGATACGTCATGTCTCGAGCGTTTGAGTAAATTACTGCGTGTTATCTTTGTTTAATTATATTAGTTTGGCTGTGTTCATATATTATAAATAGACGAATGTACGTAGGTATTATAATTAAGAATTTAAATATGTGTTTTGGAGAACTGTTTTAAACACAAATTTAAATTGTCGAAATTTATTACCTATACATAATGGGGTTTAAATAGGGTAAAAGAAGATGTTGTGATAAATTTTATATTTTAAGTTAAATCTCGAATTATACTTAACCAATTTATACTTATAGTAGTTATGTGTTTAGAGCGTATAATTTAAAATGTATATTTGAAACAGAATATTTGAAAAAGTTTTGGCTCTTGAAAAGATACATATTTTATTCAGATTGTAAATCTAGGTAAATTCGTGAGTTACGCTGGCAAAGTCGTAATATTGAGGAGGTAATACCGTAATAGGTAAAATAAACAATAAAATAATATCAAAATTAACTTTATTGATCCAATTCTGCACATGAATCGCACCAAACAAATACCTCATTATCAAAACAAATATTATGATAAATACGATAGCATTAAGAACATTGGACCCATTTATTACCATATTTCGCTCGCTTATCGTAAGAAAATGGTAAATCACACATTGACCACACCCAATCATCACAACTAGCTATATTTTCTTTATTATTTCCTTTCGTTCTTTTCTATTTTTTTTTCTGCATCACATCCTTTTAGTTGTATAGATGGAACAGCAATTGCATCATCATTTGTCATTCTTCCTCTATTCACAGTTTCTTTAATCTCAGTTTCTATATTATTTATTTGTTATGGTGGACCGGCTATCACTTCGTCATTTAGATATCTCGATCTGGAGTCTACGTGTCCTTTTCTCTGTTTTTGTCCACTCTTCGCTGCATGGTTGCCGTAGAAATTTTCAACATATTTTCTATATCAGATGTCGCTGTTACCACGGGCTTGCCAACTGCTAGGCTATTATCCATGCGAATGTCTACAGCTGAATTATCAACTGATTGATTGCTACCTTCTTGATGTTGTTCAGTAAGTCTCGATGGTGCCAATGCTCCTGGACACAGAACATCTTTATTTAAAGAGCATTTGTCACATTTTCTAAAGGCGTTTTTAATTGTGCTTAATAAGAAAGCTTTTACAAAAGCAGGGTTCAATATTTGGTGAAAGTTTGACTGATCTGACTTCTGTGTAGTATTCTTTTGCATATAATCCTTAACGCTGTCGCTTCAGTAACTGTTTAACACTTTGTAAACCCCTACATCTAGTGGCTGTAAAAGCCTACATCTAGTGATATGCGTGTTATAAGCAAGAAAAGTGAACACGTATATTTGGTTATCAGGTGCAATCTGAATTACTTTCGGTTTAATGTGCAAAGCGCGGGAGTCCATTAATAACACCATAGGACGAGCATCTGGAATGGCGCGTATGAAGAACTGAAACCGCTTCAAAAATATCTCAGCATTTATCCAACCTTTTGGAGATAATTTCACCATCACTTACGGCAAAGCATCCTGTTTTAAAATGTCTGACCACCTTACTCCTTTAAATATTACCAATGGAGGTAATCATGTGTCATCTCCACATATGCAGCCCATTACTGTTGTGGTTGTTCCTTTTTCAGCATAAATCCTATAATATATATAGCGTCTGCCTTTCTATTAGATCTGCGTCTGCCACTCTACCTTAGATCTGCGTCTGCCACTCTACCTTTGTTGGTTACATAAATCAACCCCGTTTCATTTTAGTTCTACATGCGGTGTGCGTAGTTTTTGATGCCCCATTTGTCTAAAATATCTAGCTTATCATAGTAATTAGCAATTGAAACATGGTTAGCCATTGAAGCTCTGCAATCAGAGAGGTTTTCAGCCACATGAAGTGTTAAATTGTATCTTTTCTATTATCCCATCATCGCTTACTAGCTGCTTCAGAGTTAGGATTAAGCAGAACATCTTTATTGACAGTCTTCGCCAAATCAAACGCAGTATGTCGAATTTGGTTACTGTAACCTCAAAACCTAATTCCTGCATTGTAGTTACGTAATGATATAGCTTTACCTCTAAATCAGCAGTTAAAGCAAAAGGTCTGTCTAGTTTACCCAGCGATTTGTCTTCTTTTCTCGCGTAGTCCTTTAATGTACTCCATTGTACTCCTGTTGCCTTACTGGCTGCATATAGTGATTTGTATTAATTCTCTACTAGGTCCAAGGCAAGTTCAATGTCGTGAACGAAATACTGACTGTTTCTTACATGTCTGCCTATCGAAAGGGGCATAATTCCTGTAAAAAAATACTGAAAATAGGTAATTAAAGATAATGTGGTGACAAAAACAAGTAAAAAGAATTCTTAAGGATGTATATTTAACTGTATAAACACAAAAATATCATGAAATTGTCGATAAGATGATCAAAATCGACCAACAAAATACCTCACGCAAATCACTAAGAAATATTTCGAAAATAACCTAAAAATATTGTCGGCAAACTTAAGATGTTTTGGATGAAAAGTTACAGAAATTCAATCACATTTATACTTTTTCCGATTTGTTTTTATTTACACTAATGCGTTTTGCATAAATATCAGCATAATTTACCTTATTTCTTGACAAAAGTACGTTTTTTCCACTTGCCGGTTCGAACTTATTCAGCTGATCGCCATTCATGTCAGCACGCAATTCAAAGTTCGACGGGAAGTTAGCTTCAAACGCTATGTAACTGAGTTTGATACTATTATCTCGCTCCTTCTTTGGTGCATCCATATACACGATCTCACTCCAATTTCATCACAGGCAAAGCAATAGCCAACGTTTAGAAAATTATTGCGAAATAATCTCCCCTTGCCTTATGGAAATGCAAGTTATGACGTCGGCGAGTTATCACTAGATATACATTATTAAAATATACACTAAAAATTACACATTAAAATGCCTTCAATCGTGTACCTAATATTTCTTTCAAAGTAACTATACATTTCATCCACGATCTCGAGTAATGTTAAATATATTTGGCGTCAATTTTGTAAAAGTTCATTATCACTTAATTTTTATTCACAACTAAAGAAAACTACGTGATCTAGTATTATATTTACTTTTCCTAAATTATTAACAATTTTCCGTTGTATGACAACATCTTCAGGTGTAGCCAATAGGTGACGAGTTATTCTCTTCAAATTGCCCACCTGAAGAAGTTGTAATACAACGAAGCTTAGGTCGTGATAAAGAATTTAATTGAAGTAGATGTAATACTACATCACGTAGTTTTATTTAGTTTTGAATAAAAATTAAGTAATCTCGAGTAATATTTAAGAAATATTAATAAATGTTGATATGGAGTAATATTTCGTACAAATTGATATATATCCTGCAACACATCGAGTAATGTTTAGGGTGATGAGTGATGTTACGGAGTAATATTACTCTTTCGGAAGTGATGCGTGATGTTATATTACATTTTGACGTACTGTTTTATGCACGTCTAATAACAGGCTAAATGTAATAAACTGTGATTCAACGCTGCCGGGGTGAAATTGGGCGCGAGAGATGGATGCTCCACGTAGTAGATATAGTGATGAACACAGGACTTTACCTAATATGGATATTGAATTTCATAGACTAATAACATAATTGCTTTTAAGAGTTTGTTATTTATTAGTTCCCACGTGGGAGGGCCACGTGAACACAGGGAGGCTTTAATTTTTGTTAATATCGGATTATTTATAATTTACTTTTACGATATGTCTTAAAGTATACATACACGTATAAGAAACTAGAGGTTTATGATAACTAAAATGAGAAACATAATCTCTACTCTGCAGATTCACTCAATTTCTTGAAATAACTACCAGTATTATTCGGTAAACAAAATTTTAAATCCAAATTAAAAATCTTCATGAGATAATAATGCAAATTTTTACCGAAAATGAAAATTTATTTCATGAAAATGAACCAGAAAGTATGCATGAATCAATGCCATAGCGTCTTGATGGAATATATCATGCCAAAGAAAACACCACCTATATGCTCTGGTCGAGGATTTGGTGATACCTTTGGCAAACATTTCGGGGGACGACATGGAGGGTTGCGTGCATGAATATGGCCTTGGTCATCCTTTCATACGCTCAGTAAGTCCCGAGATTAATCTTAAAACGAGCTTTTTGTCATTCACTGCTTCGCGTTCGACCAGCCTAACCCTGTTGGGTGGAAGCGTTGTGATCGTAGATACGGGACACTATTAGGGGACTTTCGAAGGTCCCCTTTTTGTATGAGGTGGGTCGTTACGGGTCCCAGGAGGGGCCCTGAGACTACCCGGGTGGAATGGTGGGAATAGCTCCTCCAGCCTTTCTGTCGGCCAGTTTCTTAATCTGCTGGAAAGATTAGTTTCTTGAGATTGTAACTTAATATTGCTGATTGATTGAAGAAATTAATTAATATATGGTTACCACCATTATTTGTTCCCTTCAAATCGTATAGTTAATGAGAATTGCACTTGATTGTGTTGTTTTTTTTTATTATTTAACGAGCATGTTGAAATGTCCTATATTTCGTTTGTTAACGCTTTGTGTTCTGCTGTTACCTAAGAGAACGGAGTCAAAGATTATCTAATCTGCTTAGAATGCGCACGAACAGCCCGTGGAACTCACCTGTTTTTTTCCGCACTTATATGTGTTACATACATACATACATATATATATATATATATATATATATATATATATATATATATATATACATGTGTTACATATATATGTATATATATATATATGTGTGTATATATATATACATATATATATATATATATATATATATATATATATATTTCATGCACTGGCTATGAGAGGAAGAGAGAAATAAAATGTGAACGAGCACTGCGCTCTCTTGCTCGTACAATGTGATACAGACAATAGGCTTGCACGGTGTCTTAGATATACGAAACATAACTGGCTATGAGAGAAAGAGAGAAAGAAAATGTGTGCTCACACCTCTCTCTCTTGTCCCTACAGTAATATACGAAACGTAACTCTCTCTCTCTTTCTGTCTTCACTAACTTATATCTCCCTCTCAACTTTTCTTCGCCTCACCCGATCACACTTTTCGTAACGCTCTCCTCACGCATTCACCAGCTTACTCCCCAAGTCAAGCGTGCGTAAAGAAGTTTTACTTCAAAAAGTATCTTAGATGACCGGTATTCAGCTGGATTGTTCAGATATTTTATAGCTTGGAATATAGAGTGACAATAGAACTAGCATATTAGTTCGATCGCGCAACTGAAACTAGTCATTGTATAACAGCTATCCGTTATAGAGCTTTCACATTTAAATTCGTTTAGAGTAGTAAGTGCTGTCATGCATGTGGAATGGTGCAAAACCACTCCTTATACATGAAAATTAAAAGCAATGGTGTGACATTTGAAATGTAAGCATATTTTCTAATATTAATTTTGATAAGGTTAAACAATAAGAATCGGCCGAAGCGGCAGCCATTTTCAGTTTTGTCTTTGTGATGTCAACTTTAGAAAGAGTTATCGTTAATTCTACTCTAGTGACGATTACATAAACACTTATATACGTATATATATATATATATATATATATATATATATATATATATATATATATGTATATATGTTTTGATTTATGTACTCATATATCTATAAATAAATTTAAAAACAGGTGTAGTTATTTTTTTTAACTTTGCGTAACTTTTTTTTTATATTCATGAAGAAATTCCATCACAGACAATTTTTGAAAAAAAGAAAACTATGTCATTTTTATGAACTTTCGCTAAATTAATATTGGTGAACGGGAAAATTTATTTCAAATCAGACGTTTCCAATTTTTACATTGGTTATTTCTAATTTTGTTTTTCTCTTAATAAGTAGATATCACATTCGGAAACATGATTATTATTTTCATTTAGGAAGTAATATTAGAAAAACAAAAACTTATTAAATTCTTATCATCATAATATATATAGATAGTGTTTACGTCATATACGATTTGATTCCAGATATCCAAAGGATTAAAAAAAGAAGAAATTTGGGATTGACGCTCTACAAAGGGAAAATGTTTGGTATATACCAATAATTTTCTCTATCATTTTCAATGCTCTGACTACCAGATGTTCAAAACATTTTAAAGAAAAGTCTAAAATTTCATTCCTTATTAAAATCGTTATTTATTACCTGAAGACATTCCAACTCTGCATTTACATACAAATCTAATCTTTTAATTTATTACAAGATATATATTATAAATGACGTGTTTCGAATCAATTTATCATCACTATCTGTTAGTTATTTTCAATTTTAACTGTCTACTAGATATTTAACAAGTAAATGAAACTACGTGATGTAATATTATTTCTACTTTCTTTAAGTTCTTTACCACCAATAAAGTAATAACGGATGGTAGTAAATCAACCGTGATTCAAGATAAAATAACTTCACCATCGATCAGGTCGGGGTCTGAGGATGAGTTTTGAATAAGAAAAATGTAATTCCTTAACGGATGGTATTATATAAAGTGTGATTCAATATATTTGCTACGGGTAGTTATTACTTTGCAAAATAACTACATCATTGACCAGGTCAGGGTATGATAATGAATTCCGGAGGATGAATTCTGTTATTAGACGTGCACAAAACAGTACGTCAAAATGTAATATAACATCACTTTTAAAAGAGTAATATCACTTTGTAACATCACTCATCACCCTAAACATTACTCGATATGTTGCAGGATATGTATCAATTTGTATGAAATATTACCCCATAATGTCAACATTTAGTACTATTTCTTAAACATAACTCGAGATCACTTAATTTTTATTCACAACTAAATAAAACTACGTGATGTAGTATTACATCTACTTCAATTAAATTCTTTATCACGACCTTCGTTGTATTACAACATCTTCAGGTGGGCAATTTGAAGAGAATAACTCGTAAAACTGCCCACACCTGCAGATGTTGTAATACAACGAAACCTAGGTCGTGGTTAATAATTTAAATAAAGTAGAAATAATACTACATCACGTAGTTTCATTTAATAGTGAATACAAATTAAGTGATAATGAATTTCTACAAGTTTAACGCCAAATGTATTCAACATCACTCAAGATCGTGGATGAAATGTATTATTACTTTGAAAGAAATATTAGGTACACGATTAAAGGCATTCTATCGCGTAATGTTTAGTACAAATTTTAATACTGTCTTAATGTATACCTAGTGAGAATAGAAAAATACAGTGTAATAAGTTACCATTCTTTCATACTTAAACCCCATTTCCCCAGTTCTCCAAAACACATAAATACTTAAATTCTTAATTACAATACCTACATACAGTTGTTTATTCGTGACATATAAACATAACTAAACTAATATAATAAAACAAAGGTAACACGCAGTAATTTACTCAAACGCTCGAGACATGACGTATCAAAGTGTGAACACAATAAACTAATTTCTAATTAGTTTATTTATTTGACGTTATCTGTTAACAGACAGTATGGCGCCTTACACTATACTAATGAGATGTATCAACACCTAATACTACACAGTATGTGTATTTAGTAACAGTAAGTATTAGTGTCACGTGTCGCGCGTCACCTCGTCACTTGTAATACAGGTTGTCCAGTGGCAGATTTCAAAGTTTGAACAAACATAGTTTCTGAACGCAACACAAAGGAGGGGCGCGGGGGGCGTCGTTAGAAGCGCAAGCGGTGCGGATGTTTTAGTAGCCATGGAACAGTGGAGTGGAGAGCACCGCGCTTTTGCCGTCGAGGCGTACATTTCGAGTGGATTTTCGCTGTCTGTAGCACGCCGTCTATTTAATAATCGTTACAGTATTCGTCGATTACGTGATGGACCATCGATCAACCTTATTCAGTCATGGGTAGCAAGGTTCAGAGCTACAGGATCAACATTAAATAGGCCCAGGCTAGGACCTACACCATTGGTAGCAACGGATGAAAATGTCGAGCGTGTTATGGTTTCTGTCGTTGAAAATCCCCGTTTATCACTGCGTACACGTTCATCGATATTGGGAATTCCGAAATCAACTTTACAGGTAATAATGCGAAAAAGCTCAAGTTTCATACATATAAAATTCAAATTGTTCAAGATTTACACGATTCTGACTTTGAATTAAGAAAAACTTACGCGGACGTGATGTTGTTGATATTTTTTAGTGACGAAGCTCACTTTCACATTGGAGGATATGTGAATAAGCAGAACTTTCGTTACTGGGATGTCCACAACCCAACACAAATGCATCAAGAGCCTTTACATAAGCCTAAAGTAACAGTCTGGTGTGCCATGTCTGCATCTGCAATCATAGGGCCTTATTTCTTTGAAAATCAACGTGGCCAAACTGTAACTGTGAATTCGGAGAGATATGCCCAGATGTTAAATGACTTTTTCAGAGTAGAACTACAGAATAGTCCATCCTTCAACCAAAACACATGGTTCCAGCAGGACGGGGCCACAGCTCACACTGCTAATGTGTCCATGAATGCAGTGCGGCAGTTATTTCCAGAAAAAAACATATCCCGAAACGGTACCGTACCGTGGCCACCTAGGTCACCCGATTTAAGCCCATGTGACTTTTTCTTATGGGGATACTTAAAATCCGTTGTTTACAAAACAAATCCGAGCACTGTGACACAACTTAAAGAAAATATTCGAGCCGAAGTCAATAGGATACTCCAGTCGCTCTGCAGACGCATTTTTGAAAACATGCGTGCTAGACTCGAAGAGTGTGTCAGACTCGATGGCCGCCATTTGGAAAACGTGGTTTTTAAAAAATGAAATCCGCATTTGTTGTTATAAAGTTAAAATAAACCTACTTTGTATTGGAGTTGTAGTTTTTTTTTTTTTCAAATATTGAAATCTGCCACTGGACTTCCTGTATATACGAACAGAAACGACATTCACCGAACTTTGCCAAAGCAAACCCATAGGTGATGCGTGAAGGTTAGAACGCTCACGTTATGCGTTCTCTATCGGTAAGGAGCGCGGTCATACCTCTATTATACACAATATCAAGATATTGTGTAAATAATAGAGGTATAACCCTACTTCTTACGGATTGCTAAATAGATCGGTTAACAACAACCTGTGTCATTTGTACAATTTTGCTAAAAAACATACACTGATTTGACTAGAATCCTTATGTGGTACATAAGGACTTCATACAAAAAAATCTGGCCAAGCGAGTTTGGCTTGCGTATCAAGGGTTCTGACCCTCATTTGAAGTAAAATTTCTTCATCGTAAGTCATAACTAATATGGGCTTTCTGAGCTAAGAAATATTTAATAATACCTAATATAATGAAGTAGAAGGTTACAGTTTCCCTAGAACGTTTGCGTAGGCTTCCAAAAACCTAGTTTTTTCATAATTTTAGATTTAGTGGTTTCAGATATGACGTTTCCTCTTTTTTACATTTTTATGCACGTTTTTTCAGTATATCTCAAAAAATATAGTACCAAAAATTATGTAAGAAGTATGTTTTCTGAGACTCTGGTACTTATCCCTTTCAAATGTTAGCCCACACTATTTATATATGTAATTTTAGTTTTTGAGTACTGAGTTTGTCCCGATCTCAAATATTTATCAGTCACTCTTGAGATGTGCTACGCTTTATAAAATTTCAAATTTTTACATCACATGATTTCTGAGAAAAACGGCTGTGACAGACGGACAGATGGATGAATGATCTGAAGTGTTCCATTCTTTCCTTTGAGATGTGGATCCCCAAAAAGAGAACATATGGATGAAACCTTATCCAAACTAGTCCTAATTAACATTACAAACGGGAAAGTGAGTTTATTTGTTTCTTTGCTTCTTTTTCATGCCTCAACTATCCAGCCATCTATATAGAACACATATATGTAGCCTAAGTTTCGCACAGATGTAGCCTCATATTTGCACACATTTAGCCTTTATCATGACAATGAACACAGAATACCCTTCACCTGTATAAAAGAAATGACGTTGATTTTATGCTAATTAAAATAATCGCCACGTTAACATAACCCTAGCCCCACAATACATACCATTTTAGTAGCAATAGAAACATGGCCATCAGAGTCAAAAGGACAATTTTCATTTTAACCCTTTTATCAAACGTTGTTATACGATCATTCCAAAATAAACTATTTTTTCCAGCTTATGAGACAAGCTTAACTCCAAACATTTACTGTTTACTAAACGAAATATCGTTTTATGTTTAGCATTTTCCTTGTTTTGGTAACCTAGTAATTATTATTTTCATAGAAGTGAATGTTTCAACACGTCCTTTATCAGTATTAATCCAATCTCTTGGCTGAAACGCAACACGAAATTTCAATGGTGACATATAGACATGAAATACATTACCTTCGAAATTGCCATATTTATCTTCTAATGTATCTATTCCTACCTCTATGTATTGGTGTTTGTGTGTGCACTCTCCTGAATGGATAACAGAGGGAGGGATTTAAATAAAATTTTGCACGAAGGTTATTATTGTTCCAAATAATATATATATATATATATATATATATATATATATATATATATATATATATATATATATATGTATACATATATGTATATATATATATATATATATGTATATGTATATACATACATACGTGTATACACACACACACACGCACACACGCATAGACGCACACGCACACACACACACGCACACACACACACGCACGCACACACACGCACGCACACACACGCACGCACGCACACACACAGACACATATTTTTATTTTTATATATTCAAATAATTAAAAATCCAAATAATCCTTGTGTCAGTTTTTCCCTTCTTATTCACAAATGTATAAATAGAAGGATTTAGAACAAAACAGACAATTATATCTTCTGCTCCCCACCAATTTCCCCTCCCCTCAGGGCTGCCTGCTGGTACTCTTAACTTTATTTAAATAATACTTTCAAAAATCAAAATGTTTCTTTTTCTTTTACAGATAAAAACTTATACAATTTTCACTAAAATGTTTCATAGATTGAAGTCATTGACAGATATGTATGAAATTGGAAAACTGGGATTAACTTGTAAAAAATATACATAATATAACATTCAGGAACGTATTGGTATCAATATCCTTCTTTCCATATTTTTATCCATACAATATCTTTTTTCGATATATACTTCTCATGAGTACAATATCGATATATTCGATTTCATATCGTGACCCGAGACACATAACGTTTAATATAGGATTAATGCCCATGAATTTTTACTAGAGTTCAGTGATCTACTATTTACAATTTAATATTTGTAATTTAACTACTCAACGGGATATTAAAAAATAAAACTGGCCTTTTGTCAGTACATTGAAGATTCTCATAGAGTAGCATCCGTTTATTTTTTAGACAGAAACCGTCAACTGATATATTAAATACAGGAATGTGCAACGTAAGTATAATTATTCCGCACAAAGAGCAGGTTGATTTCTTAAAAAGAAAAAGAAAAAACAAAACTTTTGAACGTATCAATTAATTCACTTTATTCAATAAAATTATAACATATATATATACTTATAATAATCATCATATAAGAATTAATTTAATATACCTAAAACATAATTTAACTACAATACGACAACAGTAAACAAACAACAATTTAAGAAAGCCACCATATATATTTCTGAACGCTCGCAAAAAAGTAATACTTTAAAACGCATATGCAATGCATGGGGATGCAAACAATGTCACTGCGTGTAAATGCATGGAATTGAAATCCTAAATATAATGAAAATCTATCACTTAATCTCATTACCTATACTCAGTTAAAATGTTGCCAAATTCGTTTCTATTCCGAATCGTAGCACAAAATTTACGAAGTCTGGAGATGAGAGTTTTAAAGAATTTTATTCCTCAAATTTTCTTCCTTAATTCGGGCAGATGAAACGCAACACGAAATTTCCATGTAATCTTTAAATTGTTCACTAGAATTTTATCTGAATCACATAAAAAACCTCCTAAACTTTCAATCAGCAAGTATCAAAAAACCTAAACGAAAACTTTACCTACCCATGGTCTGAAAATAATTACCAAAACTATATTAATCCAACGTCACATCTATTAAAAAATACTAAATATTGTTAAAAGAAGACACTGATCTAATGATCAGATCTAAAATAGGCTTCAATAACATAGACCCCTAAAGAAAAACAGGAAAAATGCTTACAACCTTCGAAAGGAACACTCTCTTTTACATTATAGGAATCCTATGAACGGCAACTTTATTAAGTTAATAAAACTAAACTTAATAACATGGACAGGTCATCTATTAAAAATGGAACAATGGATAGAAACAAAATTCCCCTGAAAGTTCTTAACCTCACCCCTGTCTGTAACAGACATGACACAGCACTCAAAAAATTCGAAGAAGAAATTCAAAGACGTTGTAGTATGATAATGTCGGTTTTAGAGAGACTCTTAAATACCTAAAAAACAGCATGATAACCAAAAGTACAAAGAATCGGTTAACAAAGTGCCTAATTTTTCCAATTCTTCTATATGGAGATTAAACTGCAAGACCAACAAAAAATCGATTCACCGAAATAGGGTATTTGCCAATTTCTAGAAAAGTGTTAAAATTATTCAAAATGTATTGATAAATACACAATTGTGATATTCCCTGAAAATTTTAAGCTGAAAAAACAAGTTGTTGCAAATCTTTGTGCCAAAACACTTAGTGCGACTAAGTGTTATGTAAATTCCATGACGTTACAATTAATTAAATTGATAGAGGGAGATTCTATCACTTTCGTACAGTTAATACATATATTTATCGATTCAATATCATTCTATAGTGACAAGTGACAGATAAATATTGTTTATGGAATTCTATTTATGGGATCGTGCTATCTTGCTCACACAATAACCTGAAGTTGGCCATCTATTTGTATATTGTGATCAGTAGGGTATATTTCAAGGTGACACTTTCTAATTGTTTAGCTGCTAATTTTAAAACACGATATTACGTTTGAATTCAATCGTATACCTAATTTATAACAGATAAACTTCATTAATGTTTATTTTGAACCCGATAACTACAAGTTATATTAATCAGACATTTCTTTAAATATATTGCAAGTACTCTATTACAGTGCTGAATACTTCTACTAACGAGTCCTTTAACAGCGTACCGTTTAAATGACTCAAAGAAATTCACATTAAAAGAAGAATACAGTGATTATAACGGCAAATATTTAAATTCTTAAATCACATTGTATATAAAAAGGACTCCAAGAAATGGCATAGAGTTCTGAGCTGAGTAAGGAGTTGAACATCACACGGCTGATGACCAACGAGATTTTCAGATCTCAAAAAAGCACTGACGCAGTGTTCAAAGGTTAAGTGTTCCTGTGGAGCAACAAATAGAACAAATTGAAGACGCTTTCCACATGATTTCAATGCTGCCCATTTAAACACTTTGTTAAAGTGACAACCATATAACAGCAATGCTGTTTTAAAAATATGCTATATTTACGTTGTAGCCTTGCCGGATGGAAATTAATTTATGGTGAAAAAAATGAGATTTGAAAAATTTGGGTCTTTTTGAAATTATTATTTTAGACACAACATGAGTGAAAGCTTCATATGTAAACATTAAGCAAGGTTAATATATTGGAAGGGAAGAAAACTTCTATTAATATGAAAATAACTCATTTCACAATGGGAAATTCTAAATTTCGTTTACCTTGTGTGAAAATAACCATAAGAAAGTAACATATACATTCACAATTAAATAAATCTATGTGATGTAGTATTATTTCTACTTTCTTTAAGTTCTTTACTACGACCTAGATTTCGTTGTCAAAAAATTTACATCTACATTTCACAACATTTTTGCATTGTTGGTAAAGAACTTAAAGAAACATTATGTAGTATTATTTTTGTAAATGTAGTATTATTTCTACTTTCTTTAAGTTCCTTACCACAACCTAGATTTCTTTGTCAAAAAATTTACATCTACATTTCCGAACATTTTTACACTATTGGTAAAGAACTTAAAGAAATATTTTGTAGTATTATTTATGTCGATGTAGTATTATTTCTACTTTCTTTAAGTTCCTTACCACGACCTAGATTTTGTTGTCAAAAAATTTACATCTACATTTCACAACATTTTTGCACTGTTGGTAAAGAACTTAAAGAAATATTATGTAGTATTATTTATGTAAATGTAGTATTATTTCTACTTTCTTTAAGTTCCTTACCACGACCTAGATCTCATTGTCAAAAAATTTACATCTGTATTTCCGAACATTTTTGCACTATTGGTAAAGAACTTAAAGAAATATTATGTAGCATTATTTATGTAAATGTAGTATTATTTCTACTTTCTTTAAGTTCCTTACCACGACCTAGAACTCGTTGTCAAAAAATTTACATCTGTATTTCCGAACATTTTTACCCTATTGGTAAAGAACTTAAAGAAATATTATGTAGTATTATTTATGTAAATGTAGTATTATTTCTACTTTCTTTAAGTTCCTTACCACGACCTAGATTTCGTTGTCAAAAAATTTACATCTGCATTTCCGAACATTTTTACACTGTTGGTAAAAAACTTAAAAAAAGTAGAAATAATACTACATCACATAGTTTCATTTAACCCAAATTAACACCAAATATATTCAACATATACATTACCAATTAACTAAATAAGTCTGGTTCCTCCAAATAAACTCTCGGTTCCTTCAAACTCCAACTTGGCCATGAAAACTTTTTCATTACGGAAATTTTAAAAGTAATATATGTTGAACATTACATTTTACCTCATTTGTATACCAATAGTGAGACATTTTACATTCTGACGTATATAATTTCGTCTTGCTTAGTTAATTTGTTAAGACATTTTCAAATTCTAGAATTTATTGGAACAAAGTAACATAAGTCAATATTGTCTTAATTGCAAACTAAATGTCTATAAACACTTATAATTCAACAAAGCTTATGAGAAAGGTTCATCATGACTATGAGATATGATACCGACATCATGGCAGCCACTTAAATATACAACCTTATATTTGTTAAACATAACAAATAATCTTAAGCCCTAATACACAGCATTATAAAAATGGAACAAGACTTTAATTAAAATGTCACTTGTCAACAAACTTTACCTAAAACTCGGTAATTTAACAATAAACATAATATCATCTTAACCAATAGTCACATCAAACCGCTTTGTACAAGAACACATGAGCTGTGTATTCATATGCCTTTATAAAAACTCCCAAGTCGAGTTTGCATTCCATATTTAAAATAATAATCAATTAAAGGAAATGTCAAACTGACAATTCACAAGTAACAAATACAAAAACTCTGGAGTCTATGGTTCAAACACGTAGTCACCCTGGAATTTTTAGGTACACAATAATAAAAACCTGAAAAATTAAAACTGTTCCATAATATAATGAATGTCAAATATATTATTTTTTCAAAAAGAGTCCAATAAAAGGTAAACGTATGAAAAATTAAACACTTGAGTGTGTGATACCTTTCCCACATAACCAATGAAAATATTTTGTTTATTAAAAAAAATGTTGAAACATAAAAATTAAAATGGTTGGTTTTAATTTTACATAAGTAGACATTAAGAAAAAAATTTGCATATGCATTTCAGAACATTTTTACACTGTTTGCAAAAAGATGTGGTTATTAAGTTAAATTGTTTTTACATCAGTTGGGTAAATATATAAAAAAGATTGTAGAATCAGCGTGATCAATTCTAACTAAAAAAAAAAAAATGTTTTTGAAGTGAAACTTCTTTTATGACGATATCTGACTCATTCTATTACGTTAAAATTATGTAACGCTAGACAAAACAAATGCCGAATACATCCGACCAACTGTGGACCGGCCGAGCACTAACGACATGGTGGTCGAAAATGTCAAAAAGTTTTTCAAATACCAGGCTGTTGATGAATTGGCAGGTTGCACTAATTTATATATATATATATATAGAAAAAATAATTTTAATGAATCAGTTAGTTTTATTGAATCAGTAAAAAGAACGAGCTGCTAAATGTCTAATGATTGTTATAAATTGTTAATTATCCTAAACCATTAAAGAAATCTCACCTCATGGTGAGCTTACACGGATAAGGCCCACACCTTTTACTTCATAATTTTGCGAGTTAACTAAACCAACCTATCTCTGTACTTAATTTCATTAAATATACAAACAAAACTATCAAAATTATTACCCGATAAAAAAAATTAAATAAATAATGCTATAACAGCTCTCTTCTTAACATTTAAGTCACAGAACCTCAAGAAACACAAGTATTTATTAAAATCTCAAAATGTTTCCGTATATAAATAAATTACATAACATAATGAAACAATTTTGTTTGTAATAAAACCAATCTACAAACTATCCACTTTACTAACATTTTACTATACTTAATTAAGGGGATTGTAAAATTAATTTGTTTTATGGCAACAATTCGTTTGACAAACAAGTCTTGCCAGTATTCGTCACTTTTCTACCATTGTTCGCTTTCCAGCTTTGATTAAATGCACTCGGTAAAACATGTTGATAATACGGTAGTTGACTCATTCCAAATTTTGATATTTTTCGTACAATATTTTGAAATATATGTTAATTAAAAACCAGTCTTGAAAAAAATTCAAAATTTGATTGAAAAATAAGCCAGTTGTAGGCTTCTAAATTTGAAGATACGGATAGGGTTGGTTATATCCCGTCTCTTTTCCTCTCGTAGAATATAATGTGCAATATTAAAAATGACCTCACAACACAGTATTGCCGTCCTTCTCTAAAGGTTAAATTTAAACTTTTATAACTCGGTCCATTTTTAAGATTATTAAACAAATTTTTCACTCTTCATCAGCTTGTACCTTGAAATTATGATTAATGAAATAAAAAATTTAGTCAAATACCCAATTGGTAATATTATTATCCAGTGACTTTTATTTCTCCTCTATAACTTCTACCTTGTTGCTATTTGGATAGCTTTGACGTCAAATCAATACGTAATTCAAGAATCGAAACATTAAAAAGTGAAAAATATAAAGTTGATCTTAATCTTCAACAGGTCGCATGGCGTTTAGTAGTCTCAAATCAACCTTAAACGTTCATATTTTTTTTAAATCATTCATTAAAATTTTGACCTCTTATACAGACGAGTTTGAGTGTACGCGAATGCGTCTCATACCATCCCTCATTCAATTTTGTATGGAATGTGTTTATGGGTATTGATATGGTTTCGCACCCGGGTGTCGTGGCCAATGTCGTGACTTTTATGTAAATTATGTAACTTTACAGTACCTTTTTTGCTGATAGATTAAGACTTTTTCAATACCACTCTCATATTTTTTCTTTTCATTTTGAGGTGAAAGCCTCAATCATTTTTCCGACTGCTGAATACTGAAGAAGTTTAAGTCATTGTTAAAAAAACAAAGAAATTGACGATATGTTTGAGATTTTTTTTATGAACTAGTAAACATCAGATAGCAATCGTTTTCAACAATAATTATTCATTTTTCAGTAAGGATTTTGTCCACCCCACATACGAGGGTAGCATTGGAAGGTCTTAGAATTGGCCATTTATAGTAAAAGTCATAAAAATAAATTAATTTTGCTTGGATTTATAATTTCGTTTTACAAATTGGCAGCAATTTGAAAATTGCCAAGAAGAATTTAACGAGAGAAAGTTTTAGATCGATAATTATAACTTCCATTATGATCTGAAGCAACAATAAAGCTACAATTGACGTCAATTGGCATTTTATGATAAAACAATTTATGACAATACAATTGACGTCAATTGGCATTTTATGACGTCAATTTTAGATCGATAATTATATGTTTCATTATGATCTGCACCAACAATAAAGTTACAATTGACGTCAATTGGCATTTTATGATAAAACCCCATCCCACTATTTAAAATTGATTTAAGTAGTTCAAGTGTGGTTGTACCAATCTCAGCAATAATATGCACGAGAAACATTCCTCGACGGTGACAACTGAAGATAGTATCGATGCTTTGCAGCTCTTGGCAAAGACTGACAAGAGAGTAATCTATCAGCAGATTCAGGTAAGTTTGGACCAGGCGTTAGGCGTCAGAAAGCTTTGTGCTAAGTGCGTACACCAAGTTTTGAGTAAAGCACAAAGACACTGTTTCCTTGATTGGTGTCATGAAATGTTAGAAGATTCGATGGGGGGTGACGTGAGTGACCCCTCCCAACTCAAATGTTGTTTTCCGCATAATAACTAAAAGGCAACCTGAGCAGTGGGTGTTTCCCTCTTAAAATTGCCTTAAAATGTGAAGAAATTATGAAGTGCTGGAAAAGGAATTGTCACATCGTTCTTCGGATGGACTGTCCATTATGCAATGATTTTTCTAAAAAATAAAGAAACAGTTAACGCAGACTGGTATAGCACCAATTATTTGTCTATTATTTAGAAAAATTTTGAGAGCAACGTGCTCACAGTAAGATCCTCCTTCACTACAAGGCCTCTGCACGCTCACCCAGAACAATGAACGACAGAATATTTAAAATGTGAGATATATAAATTATGGGTCATATGACATACAGCCCCGATATCACACTATGTGGTTTCTATTTATTCCCAAAAATAAAAAATAATCTACAAAAAAAGAAGTTTCCAAACTTTTATTATTGAGTACTTTTTATGGTTACTGGATATTGGCTATGAAAATTATCAATAAACATTTTCCGAGTAAAAAAAATTTAAGTCTTAAAATAAAGATTTAGGTTGCTTGAAAACTGAACAGTGTTTGAAAATAATATTACATATGTATGACCTGTACTAAAGTAAATTGAATCGATGACCATCCAATTTCAATAACACGTGGCCATATTAACTGTAATGGTTGATTATTTGCAGCCGACTTTAAGATTCAATCATTCAAAAGCTTTCTTAGACACTTGACAAGTCAAGGAATCAAAGGTCGGTGCTGGCGCACAACCTGACATTCACACAGAAGCTGACTGCTATCATAAAGTATGTAAAGTACCAAATTATTCTTAAATAGGTACCTAAGCTATACAGCCTTAGAAAAATATCTAATAGTGAAAAATTCTTAGTTCAACCAACAAAATTAATAGTAAAATATTATATCACTTTTTCATCTCGTAACATGTCAAGAATGTTAAGTTTATATCTTAGACCAAAAATTGCAATAGTATAAATCTATGTAATTAGCTAGTAATTCATCACAGGTAGGGTGACCAGATTTTTTTTATCTATATGGGACAGATAGCCGGAAAGTAAAATAAATATGTGATTTTATAATTTTGTAGAGAATAAAGAGTAAAAAGGAAGCATCATTGATAGATGAATGCTTTTCACTTGTTTCGTGCATAAACAATCATGTCATAGCTAAAAATAGGAAACGTCTTGGCATATACGGGACATTTGGCAACGTTAATCACAAAATATTAAACAGCATTCAAGAGTACAATGACTACAAAAAACATAGTTAAAAAAATATGAAATGTCAAACACATTGTCATTTTGTCACTCATATTTTGTAAAATAAGCTTAAAAATGAAGAATCTTAATTTAATTTTAAAACACCTTTTCAATGACACGCCACTAGAGGAATGAATGACATGCGAAAAAAAATTCACCCCCTCTGTACACATGTCAAGATTTAGCTTAACATTTTTCAAATACCCTATAAAAACATTTACTAGCAAAATTTAATATACATAAGTCTAAAACGGAAAAACAGAAAGATTGTGACGGATGGACATAATGGAATCTTAAAAATTTGTTTGGGAAACATATACATAAATGACGGATAAGTTGTCATATTATGCAGAAATAATATATAGAGGAAATGACTATTACTCCAGAAAAAATTATAAAAAAATTTAATTCTAACTCTCGCAACTGTGAAATCATTGTCTGGGACTATTTTTTGCAGTGAAACTTCTGTTATTACTTTTGCTTCGTACATTAAAAAATTATATCATAACGAAAAGTGAAACATTTTATAAAGGGAAGAGCAGGCAATAGCATAGGAAAATAAGCCAAACTCACACCAGTTTTCGTTACGCTCGCAATCGTCCTAAAGCGTACGTTTGTCTTAAAATATTAAATAAATGTTTTTTTGCAAACACAGATATATACACATGATTAGCTTATGGGAAGGTAAATAACCTTTTTTGCTAACAGAATGATAAAACAAAAAACGACTTTCACTTCCAACGCGACTGACGTACACGCCAACGCGACTGACGTAATCTCAATTTTTTATAAACAATTTAGCGTAAAAAACCCATTTTTCTACAGTTGTTCGTTTCGACATTTGCCTTTTGAATTAGTAATGCGACAACATTCATACGCGTTTAAAACATATGTTAGTTTTATTATTTCAAATGATCCTGTAATAATTTATGGTAATGTAACAAAGTTTTTTTACTTACATAAAAGTCAACACAGATAAGTCAGCCCAAGTAACTTTCACACTTAGAAGAAAAACCTGCCCACCTGTAAAACTTTTTGATACAGCGATCCCACAATCAGATGACGCCAAATACTTGGGTATGCACCTCGACCGTCGACTCACTTGGCGTAAACATATATGGACTAAAAGGAGGCAACTAGACAGCAAACTCCGCAGCATGTACTGGCTAATCGGCCGTAAATCACAATTGACAGATTCCAGTAAAATGGCTATCTATAAAACGATACTGAAGCCCATATGGACTTACGGCATTCAGCTTTGGGGCACAGCCAGCCATAGTAACATCGAAATACTTGAAAGGTTCCAAAGTAAAACAATGAGAGCCATGTTTAATATACCATCCCACATAAGCAACAAATATGTGAACCTAGATTTAAATCTGAGAACTGTGAAGGACGAAATTGAAATAAACAGCAAGAAATATCAACTCAGACTGGACCAACATATGAACGAACTAGCTGCTGAACTTCAAGGAGAGGGCAGTCTAAGATTCTCCCGCCTTAAGAGGAATAGCGTATCTGAACTTGCGACAAGATTCGCGGACAAAATATGAGGATTGCACCGTTGGGTGCATGTCTTTGCTAAGAATAATTTAGCTGATGAAAATCTGACAACACATTAGATTATTGTTTGAAACAAACAGATCGCTAAGTAGCAGGATATAAAAAAAAAAAAAAAAAAAAAAAAAAAAAAAACTTACATAAACATTTTTTTACTAAAAGCCTTAAAGTATATTTACGTTATGAACTGTTTTTTGAAACTACAAAATGTACTTATTATTCGAGTATTTTGACAGAAAAAATAACTTATTGTATAGCATTATGCGTACTCCGACACCAATTCTTCCCCACATTGATCCTCTTTCTCTGTCATTAGCTGCACTGCCCGCAGGAACACGACTTAACGTTTCATCTGTATAGCGAAGCAATGAAAAATAATGCCAACTTAACTTCTCTACTCAATAAATACGTACAAATAAGCGCACATATTATCCTTATAACTTCAGCATCTCTTCAATCTATAAATTCTTCTAAATCCATTTCCAAATCCAAGTTGTTGCAGTACTCCGAAAGGAAGTCCAAGAAGAGGGTGAATTTGCTGGAATTGCCACCTTTGTGGCTAGTGGACACTGCTCGCATACAGTTTGATAGGTTCTCTAGAACTACCTGCCATTTAATAGAAACAAAAAAGCTGTTAAATACAAAAAAAATTGCACTACGAGGGTTCCATACACTATGTAATATTTCTTTTCAACTATTACAAATATTAACCACATGATTATGAAAGAGTGCATTAGAACCCCATATAAGATCATCAATTGAAGCACTTGGAGGCAATACGGCTACTGTTCATCTGTTTTAAATATTCACCTATAGCTATGCACATTAGTACATTCACTTTTCATATACTAACTTTAGGTTAACGTTGGATCGTACATTGACACGTACTTTGAATTGTATAATTGTATTTTAAAAGATAACTAATACTTATGATTTATTTTCGTTAGAAACGAACCGAATGTTACGTTAGTTGTTATAGTTAAAGAACTAAACGATAAATATATTATGTTTTCTGAATGTCTTCAGAGTCAAAGGGTTAATATTATTTTTTGACCATGTAAATATAATGTTCTAATATATATAACTAGAAATGAAATGGACGAGTTAAAGAAAATATGGAGGAATCAAGACATGTAACATTTAATTTCTTGCATTCCCATTATTTCTGTACAGAATCATGACTATTTCAAGTAATCGAGGGGGAAAAATACAGAAGTGTTGCTGACGGGGAATATTTGGAATATCCAGAACTGAATCCTGGACTAAATTCCAAACTAATATCTCCTTATTCCAAAGAACCCGTCATCTAGTAACTTCTATAGAATTAAGTACAATCTCGTATCGTCAAATTCGTTAGTCGCGTCTCACGGCGGAACTAACAATCCAGAGAGTGCCTTGTCATGCACGATGCAGTAGAAGGCATTAGAATCCATGCGATGGGCTCTAGTGACCGGCCAGATCAAATCTGCTGTGAACGGTCTTTGGCACGAGCGCATCAGGCTGACGGCGAGCAGAGAGGGCTAACAAGACATTATGATGAAGGTACATCAGCTCCTGACAGTACCACATAATGACCACAATGGTCAAGATTATCACACAATAGAGACCATATCCTTCGTATGCATAAAATAGATCGTAAATTTATTAATAATCTTAAGATCTAGAATCATCACTAAAGCTTCCTAGTAAACTTTTGGTAATGCTATTTTTATAATTTAAATTTAAGCAATTCCGGAGATGACTGTGGAGGAGATATACGGTTTTGGGATAATTTAAGCGATAACTCGAATATCTTTATGAATTTTTATGATATTTTATGGTATATCTGATAACCGCAATCAATCTAAATATAAATAAATCAGACATTTTTCACTAGATACTAAAATTAATAAAAGT
Organism: Druceiella hillmani; assembly: GCA_039881145.1. Classification (NCBI taxonomy): domain Eukaryota; kingdom Metazoa; phylum Arthropoda; class Insecta; order Lepidoptera; family Hepialidae; genus Druceiella; species Druceiella hillmani. The sequence goes on from JAYKKI010000051.1 coordinate 10,199,802, forward strand.
CATTGACCATAAATATTTACCTCTGGCCAATCCTGCCTATACAGCGCCAGACACTGTTCCGTCAAAGCGTCCTCACTGAGGTAGTCATTCTTCAGCAAAAACAGCAGCAAATTCGATAAAGCAGTCCACACTGCCTTCCTTTCACCGATTCCCGTGCTCAAGATCAGAATATTTCTCCCGCAAAGCAAGCGCTCAAAAAATTCCGTCAAATCATCCGTTTGCACGTCCGCACCAATAAATTCATTCGTCTCGTTGGATAACTTATCGCCTTTAAATGAATTATCGGGTAGATTTAGTTTTGAGTTTTCAGCTTCCTGCTTTATTTCTATAATTTTTTCAGTTTCTGGATTTGGAGATTCGGTCGCTCTGTCATTGGGAATAATTTTGGATGAAATTTTTATATCACTGGAACTCCAAGTTTTTGTCGAATTATCAGGAACATTTAACTGTGTCGATGTAGACTGGGAATTTTCACTGAAACTTGTTGCTTCTTGATTTGAAGCTTCCGTTTCCTTAGCACTTGGTACTAATATAACGACCTTGCTCGTTTCTGGAATATCCAATTTTTCTGAAACGATAATGCACTCATTCCCCGTCATTTCTTTTGGTTCAGCCGATTTTTTTCGCGGCTCGTCTGGAATATCGTTACTCTCTTCATCAGAGGAACAGATGAGTAGATCGTCCAGATCGGAGGCGCGTGGAATGGGTGAGATTTCGTCTCGTCGATCGGGGAGAAGGAAGCACGAATCATCTTCAGCCGTCTGCTTCGGTTGTCTGTTGGGGCAACATCGATCCCAAAGTTGATGGAATTTCTGAATTAATGCATCTGTCAACTTTTGAGGGTGGTGCGCAACTGAAATTATAATTATTTAATTTATTTATTTATATAAATATAAAACAAATTTAATAAAAATACTAATAAAAAATACTAATAAAATACTGCATCCAGTACCATTTGTCACACATCAATATATAAGGACCACCCACTACCCAACTGGCACTGAATGACCACTACCCAACTGGCACTGAATGACTATAAGTTATTCTTTTTTATTGATATTCCATAATAGATCTAAAACAAAACTGATGATAATGGACCAATCCAGGAAACAGGAGTTCAAGGGTTCTAGAAGTCTAGAAACCATTGAAAACTTCATTTACTTATGTTCCAGCATTTCCAACAAAGGTGGATGCGAAGGGGAAATGCATCGTCAAATTGGCATGAGAAAGAGCCCAATGACTCACTTAGACAAAGTATGGAAGGACAGGAACATATTCAAATATACGAAGTCACATTTAATAAGAACTCTGGTGTTAACCATTTTTACGTACAGCGCTGAGTTTCGGATGCTGAAAATGGCTGATCGTAAAAGAATCTATGTCTTTGAAATGTCATGCTGTAGGTAGATGCTCAACATCTCAAGGACCAAACACAAAATCAATGTCAAGAAGATCTGTGCTCAGAGAATTCTCGTATATTTCGGACACAATGTATGGAAACCACGACAATGTTGCTATATATGCTAGACAAACCAAATTGAAGAAATGCTTAAGACTCTTTTACAAGATGCCCTACGCATTGCCGAAAACAGAAACTTATGGTGGAATATTATCAAAGCAAAGATGTTATCCAGAAGGAGCTATGATCTTCAGTAGTGAGGGACTGAGTCAAGAAGAGTGGTGTTTATTCTCGTACAACTTTTGAATAACCCAGTTAATGTGGATAATAAGATCTATGGTTGTTTTGAGCATTTCAAAGACAGACAGAATCTTTTTTTAATATTGCTCTCTAGGAATATAAATAAATCGATTGTCAGTGGGCTAAACCTCACCCAAAAATGTTGTCATAAAAAAGTATGTAATTATAGATTTTTATTATGTTAATCAACTTTCACAAGCAAACTTGTTATTTACATTACGTTGTTATATTTACAATATACAAACTTTACAATTATTAAACTAGCGCTATCTTCTGATATGGAAAACAGCTCATAGCTTATAAAAAAGTTTTCATTCATATACAATACATAAAAATCAAAACTATGTATAAACATACCGACTGACAGTCGTGTATGGTGTATATGGGCGCAAATGTGACTGACAGTCAGAAGGATGGACACATGGATGGCCTTATAAGCGTTCATTCATCGTAATATTTAAAAAATATATTTTCACTCGAAAAAATTAAAATTTTTTAAATAGTTTAATAAGAATATTATGTACCATTAAATGTTTATAAATCTCTAAATATGTACGGACTCGTACTCGTAACTCGTAGTAATAGTTCCACTCGTGCTTGACAACTTTTTTTGTGGGAAATCCCTACAGCGTAGATATTGCAATCAATTAGAATCACTTATAATGCCTAGACATAGGGCAGTATGTTGTATTAAAACATTTTGAAATTCATTAAAACAATACAATTTTTTTTTTTCAAAAATCGTATCCGTAATATAACTGATTTACATTCAATGATGTTCATTATTTTTTGTCCATAAAACATTGCTATGTGCAGAACATAAATATTGCACGGTAAAAAAAATAATATAATATATAAAATTACCCTGTATGTGTACAGTATGTGTACATAAGTATTACACAGTTAAAAATAATTATTTAATATATAATATTGCACTGTGTACAACATAAATATTGCACGGTAAAAAAATAGTATAATATTACACTGTGCACAACGTAAATATCGCACAGTAAAAAAAATAATATAATATATAACATTGCACCGTGTAATATATTAATATTGTACGGTAAAAAAATAGTATAATGTATAATATTACACTGTGCACAACATAAATATCGCACGGTAAAAAAATAATATAATATCTAAAATTGCACTATGCGCAACATAAATATTACACAGTAAAAAAATAATATAATGTATAATATTGCCGGTAAAAAAAATTGTATAATTTATAATATTACACTGTGCACAACATAAATATTGCACGGTAAAAAAGAAATAATATAATATATAATATTGCACTGTGTAAAATATAAATATTGCACGGTAAAAAAATAGTATAATATATAATATTACACTGTGCACAATATAAATATCGCACGGTAAAAAAATAATATAAAATACAAAATTGCACTGTGCACAACATAAATATTACACAGTAAAAAAAATAGAATAATATATAATATTACATTGGGCAATAAAAAAAATTACCAACATAAATATCGCATAAACAACATAAATATCGCACGGTAAAAAAAATTATATAATATATAATATTGCACTGTGTACAATATAAATATTGCACAGTCAAAAAAAATAATATAATATATAATATTGAACCGTGCACAACTTAAATATTGCACGGTAAAAAAATTATTATTATAATATTGCACTGCGCACAATTTGCAAACATGTAATCAATAGTTCTCAATAGTTCTTACTTCTTTCATTCTCAAGCAATCTGTATGTTTTTTGAACAAACTTTAAATTGTAATTTAAAAAAGATCCTTTTAATCATACTCCGTGAAAAAAAGATTTGACATCCATAATATTCATATAAACAGTGGTACTTTAAAAGAGGTTTAAGATTTTTTTAAATGTGTTCATTTTGGCATTCTTATCTTATATTTTTTATTCAACCTTCTTATCTTATCTTTTCTTTCCATGCTATTGAAAAAAGCATGGAATACCCCTGAAAACCTCATTTTTTTAGTTACAATTTTGTTTGATTAAATGGTAGACATTAAAATAAACCACTCTATTACATCTTTTGTAAGTACAGAGTAAAATTAATGAAATGTAATCAATCTGACAGGGTACCTGCCTTCATATATAAATTTACACTTACCGACAAATATCACAAGATCCACAGACAGTTGCATGACCAGTCTCAAAGCGTGAGGACTAATGAAGAGATTCATTGGCCTGCAACACAATTCAGTCTGTTCCAGGCAAGCATCCAAATCTGACGGGTACTCCGTGCCGGAGATGAAGCAACATATGAGATCCTGTTATCAAATATACAAGTCTTCTGAATAAATTTCAACAGGTTGACAATAATAATCAAATCAAAATCAAAAGATCATACATATCTATCTAACATAAATATATAATTGATTAGCAAAGCAAGTTAAAAATTATAATAACTAGGATAATGGATAGCGCAAATAACAACACATATTTCATTTCCTTCAATGATTGAATTCACGACCTTCAATGAGTACGTCCCACTAGGCGATCGCAATGCTTAAAACGCTCACTGTATCATTCCACTCGGCGACCACAGTCGTTGCGTTCGTGATCAAAATATCGCTGATGGCGTCATTGTTCAAGACTGCTTCGAGCTCATGCCGACCCACGCATCGAAATGGGTCGTTGCAGTGTTTATCTATCAATTTGACTTTGACACACTGATATATGAAGTTTACATAAGTAAATTTCTATCATCTACAAAGATTAAACATGATCACTTTATGCAGCTGTGAGAAGTGCCTGATAGAAGTAAAGGTTACACCAGAAGATGCAAAAGGTGCAAACAATTATCGAATTCTTATAGAAATTAAATTAGTATAGTGTAAATTATTATCTAACGATTAGTACATAATATACAATGCTTTAGTCTCTTCATTTTTGTTCAATCTCCGCCATTTCCTCAAAGTTACAAATATGCATTGTTCATAACCCATTGAACAATGCGTATTGATGGGACTGACAATTGCAACGCTGATAAGCTAGTGGAATGGGTATGATTGCAGGCGTGAGCATTGCAGGAGGCTAATGGAACGTAGCCAATGTTAGTATCACAATCAGCTTGTCCTAAATCTTTCATAATATGCTGAGATCATGCTTTGTGAACAGCACTTGACTGAGCGGCTTCCCTTTTTGCTCCAAGTATATCTGTTTGTTTACATTTTCCACAATGCCGAATTCTCATAGCTCATGGAATTTATTATTTATCAAGTGTTCAAAGTAATTATGTAGATGTAGAAGATAAACTGTGAAGAGCTTATTACAGATTCCAATTTTCTTGAACACTGATCCATGACAAGTACAGCAGACGTCACCACTTCCACGTCACAAGAGCATCAATTTCCTTTCAAAATTGGGGTTATTTTTTAAAAATAGTGCAACCATTATTGTGTCTACTTTAGGCAGGTTTCTAGGGTCCGAACAAAATGTCTATCCATATAGAGTGAAGTATAGATACACAAGAGGAAAATCTAAAATATTACCAATGAAATACAAATTTCACTAGAAAATAGTATACACGGTTGTCAAAATCATTAGACACCAAGATGGTAGGTAAACAATGACATGTTTACGAGCATGTGACGTCAGCGTAGTTTAAGCCAATCCTGACCATTTTGTTCACGTGACAAACGTTCAAAAAAATATTTATTTATTCAGGGACTGTCAACCCGTAAAAATAACAAAACTTTGTATTTTAATACATACACACAAATTTACACACACACACACACACACATATATATATATTTTTATATATATATATATATATATATATCATTATGATTATGGCAATAATATAAAAATCAAAGAAAAATAATACAAACCCTAAGTTTAACAATACAGCCAGCCGCACTGACATTCTCCCGCTGGAACTGCTCCGCGTTGCAGGTGAAAGCAACATGGTTCCCAGGGATGGAACCGCTCCCACCCGAAGCCTCAGGCACCAATTGCAATATAGCCGAATTATGACTTAGCACCAACATATCTTCCACAACTGTCTCCAAGTTCTTGGTGAATACAGCTATTTGGAAGACGTTAATACAACTTTATTAGTTTATCAAAATATATTCCAGAAAGGCTCTGTTGATATTATAAACTGATAATTTACAAATACAGCTGGATTCCTTTCTATATTGTCAAGTAATTTTAAGACTAACAAATAGGTCGCTATCATTGTAATCAATTATGACAGACGATACTCTAATCTAATCTTAGCCAAGATTATATAAACTTGAATTGTATCAAATGAGTTATGTAATTTTTTTATTGAGATGACCATATAATTGGAGACAGTATTACTTATATTATAATTAAACAAACCGATATAATTACGAAAAAGAACCTATTAAGCATGAGTAGAACCAGCTCTAGGAGGGTACGGTACACACTTAGGTACATATAAAAGATTAATATTAGTATTTCCATTCAAATTTTAATTAATTTTTTCATATATTGCCTAATATTTTTCACAAGTGCAAGAAAAATATTCAGCAATTGACAATAGGGAAGGCGCAATAACTAATCACAATTTGTGAACATAATACAAAACAAAAAAGGCTAACTTCATAAACGTACATAAATTATAATTCATATAAATTAAACAATAAATTATAATACATACAATAAATATTTTTAATACACCAAGAATTGTTAATGACAAATAAAAAATAAACTATACATATGTAAAGAATTACACATGACAAATAAAAATAACAATAAAAATCTAACAAAGTGTGTAAAATTTTTTTAAAAACGATTATAAAATATAATCAATACTGATTGCTATTTTTAACATGTAGCCATTGCCTAAATTAATTCAACATAAACTGTTTAATTACACATGACAAATAAAAATAACAATAAAAATCTAACAAAGTGTGTAAAATTTTTTTAAAAACGATTATAAAAAATAATCAATACTGATTGCTATTTTTAACATGTAGCCATTGCCTAAATTAATTCAACATAAACTGTTTAATTACACATGACAAATAAAAATAACGATAAAAATCTAACAAAATGTGTAAAATTTTTTTAAAATCGATTATAAAAAATAATCAATACTGATTGCTATTTTTAACATGTAGCCATTGCCTAAATTAATTCAACATAAAATGTTTAATTACACATGACAAATATAAATAACAATAAAAATCTAACAAAGTGTGTAAAATTTTTTTAAAAACGATTATAAAAAATAATCAATACTGATTGCTATTTTTAACATGTAGCCATTGCCTAAATTAATTCAACATAAACTGTTTAATTACACATGACAAATAAAAATAACAATAAAAATCTAACAAAGTGGGTAAATTTTTTTTAAAAACGATTATAAAAAATAATCAATACTGATTGCTATTTTTAACATGTAGCCATTGCCTACATTAATTAAACAAACTGTTTATTGACAGATTAAATGTCACATAGACAGAGTAAATGACACATTTGTCTCGTGTTGTCAAAATGAATGACTTTTGTGCTCTTTTATAGTTTTATATGGCTTCTTTCAACAATCCTGTCGGGCCTGTAAATTTTGTGTATTAGTATGTTAAATCTGTATATAGAGGATATAATGAGACGCAACCAGCACTTTATTTCATCTTACAGGTTCAAAGAGTTTCATAGATAAAACATTAACTATTATGAAAAATATCCTAACTTTTCATGAAAAAATACATGATTTCTCTTCTCATTTGTCTGACTGATGATTTAAATAAAAGTTTTAAAGCGCTTATTTATTCATTTTCTCTATATAAAAGTCCCATTTTTATTCTTTAACACCTGAGCCTAATGCTATATAGACTTTTAACAGTCTTGTTTAAGTAAACATCTAATAGCCTTTCTTTCTTTATAATTTTCACTTTAACAATTTCACAATTTTCAGGCATATGCCATAAGACAGAAACCAGTTTTTTATACCAGACTTGCCCCCTCCAAAAATTATGGGGTTTGGGACTATCAATTTTATAATAATTCTGTTTCTTTGTTCCACTTTAGAAAAATACACAATTCATTTTTAATTCAAAGTCAAATAAACATGTTTACTTACATCTGGAATATTAGAACCCATTATAATTTTGTCTCCTACCCAGTAGTGCAAATTTGGCAGATTTGGGAGTAGCAAATATATCCATAAATATAAACTATAAACTGTATATATGGTTCTGTATAAAAACCAAGTTTATTAATAAAAATTTTTTTGTTTTTTTTTAAAGGTGACAAAAAACTACATTAAGATTATTCAACAATTTTTTTTTGTTTTTTAAGGTTTTTTTCAGTTTACCTTCAAAATAATCCCCATTGTTTGCAATATAACTGCGATAATACCGAACCCACTCTTCCATACACATGTCACAGGCCGAAAGTGGTATGGCCTTTAATTCCCGCCGTCAGTTCCATTTGATGTCTTCAATCGAATTAAAACGAGTTCCATATTTCAGATTCGACTCGTTTACGAAGTGCCATTCAGTCAATTATCGGCTTGTTAATGTATTGTATTAAAAAACCCACATCTCGTCTCCAGTTATGACGTGTTTCATGAAGTCTGCAAATCATGTCTTCAGAAGCCTGCTTTCGATGGTCTTTTTGCATGAAATTAATCTCTTTCGGAACCTGTCTTGCGGCAACGCATCTCATATGCAAAACAAACATTGGTTAAAATCCCATGAACGGCCATTTTATCAATGTTCAACTTTCGAGCCAACCCTCTAATACTGAATTGATGATTTTCAAGCACTAATTGTTTGATTTTTTCAATGTTATCGTCAGTGGTGAAGGCTGTCTGGGACGAGATTAATCTTCGACCACTTCATACCCAACTTTAAACGATTTTTACCACTCATACACCTGTGTCTTCGAAATTTTTTAAAATTTTCAATAATTCAGTATACGAAGTTTCATTTGAAACACAAGATTTAAGGCAAACTCTTTGTTCAACTAATTTATTCATAATAAAATTCACTATGAGGTCGACTTATTATGACAGCTGCTGTAAACACCCTAGTTGACAGATTGTGCTCAAGTTTGACTTTAAAATTTTACAGATTAAGCGGTTCATCAAAATGACAATTCTGGATAGTTTTTATACCGAAGATATAAAAATCTAATCAAATAAAAAAAGATATAATGACAACTTGAATACAGAAATATGTGATGTCCTTCTAAAATCGAACTGACATATCAATGAGATATTCATTCAATTTAGATTCAATAAACTAAAGCAAACATATTAAGACAGAGAATATCGAAACGAGATCAAATTGAAAAAATCTTAAATTAACACTTGCCAAACCATGTCCAACTGTTATGTTGCTAAGCAAAACGTATCCGAAATAAAGGCTTTTTAAGGACCTTCAAATATTTTGGATTTTAAAGATCTGTTTCTAACAAAAAGCAAATTAACTACAAAACAAAAACTCATTAAGTAACCTTCAATTTACATCAAACTACACATTCTTCATGTAGGACCTTAAATATAAACAAACAATCCCCAAAACAAAACCTCATCAAACGGCCTTCAATTTGCATATACTACCCACTCTTAATGTAAAACCTTGACTATATGATTCATTTGATAAGCAAAAAATCTCCAAAAAAAACTCACCAATCGTACTCCAATTATCGTCAATCCATCTTTTCACTCGCACACAGCCCGTATGTGAGGCAGCCACAGCGAGAGCTCGGACAGGTGCCGAGGGTTGTAGGAGGGCCTGTGCCGCTTTCAGTGCACGTGACCTCACTACAGTGACCCCATGAGAGAGGCCGGCAGTACGCATTGTTGACAGTTGCGCACTGTAAAGCTGCTGGAGAAACTGGAGGAGATCGGCCTAAGGAAATAATAAATTGTAGATGTGTAGTTAGACGTATCTACTTTACCGATATAAAACACTACTTTTTCATAATATTAAGTTCAGTACTTTCAGTAATAAGGTGGAAAGACATATTTTGGCATATATTCCAGCATATCTCTGAAAACATATTTCCTAAAATAATGAAAAAAATATTTTTGAGACCCCCTCTAACTAGCCCTCTCAAACGACACCCCACATTATATACATAACTAAAAAAATATTTTTCAAGCTCTTCGCCCCCTCCCTTCAATTTCCATATGAATATGTAACAAAATATTAACCTTTCTAGTGCCATGGTTTTTTACTCATATATTCTTAAAAATGCCAAAGAAATCTTTTATTTTTGATGTCATTTACCCTTGTCTCGAAAAAAAACTGTATCTCTTCCAAAAATAATCCAATTTTAATAATTTTTTCGGTGTTTTCTTAATAAAAACTTGTACAAGGATAATAAAATACAAAGAAAATTATGAAAATATATATTGTGAACGAAAATTATAACAAAAACTCAAATCAAGGTCACATCGTCATTTTCACAGTCTGGTACATCCTCCGTATCAGCAAAATAATTATCGTCATTATTATCACTATCACTCAAAATTTGCATACGCAAACTCCACATTAAGAGGGGGCGAAAAATTGTTTCTCATGTGGCACCCTCCCCCCCCTCAATTTCCATATGAATATGTAACAAAATATGGAACAAAATATTAAAAGAAACATTAATAATCCCCCCCCCCCTCCCTCTTAATATACCCCACATTAAGAGGGGGCAAAATATGTTTTTCTCATGCGGCACCCCCCCACCAATTTCCATATGAATATGTAACAAAATATTAAAAGAAACATTATTAATCCCCCCCTTAATATACCCAACATTACAAGGGGGCAAAAAATGTTTTTCTCACGTGGTCTTTGTCACGTGTTTTTCTCAATTCACTGACAAAAGATAATAAGTGCCGTTCTACTAACATTTTTTGTTATACAGGCAGTCCTTGTACTTACGGCATGTTAGGTTCTCGAAAAATGCTACGTAAATCGAAACGACGTAAGTCGAGACATATTTTTTCATATGTTTACATGTAAAACTCAAGGGTTAGGATCCACAAGGAATGATCCTCAAAATTCAAAAAAATCTGCATTTATAACAAAGGATATACATACTTTATTATCAAACGTAAGTTCTTAAAATAATTATATATGTACTTATGAAAATGCTAGTTATTTTTGGTATTTGTGTGTTATCAATTTTAATAATAATGATAAAACTTTAATAATCAAAATATGTAATGAGAAAAAAAAACTTTTCTCAAAATTAGGATCATTTTCAAAAATTTTCATGGCATTCTCCAAATTTGCAAAGGCTACGGAAAGTTTTTTTAGTGTAAGTTCTTTTTCAGAGTTAATAATAGAAGAAGCTATTTCTTGTGACTCGATTGCTTCTTCTTGTACTTGTGCCTCCTATTCCATAAGATCTTCATCAGTCAGTTCTTGCGAATGTGAGCTTAACAGATCATCAATATCATCCGCAGTAACTGTAATGTCAGGCAAACGGTTAGCCAAATGAACAATGTCAGTTGTGATCTCATCGATATTTGGTAGATCTTTAGATGAAGAACTTAAATGAGATGGCTTAAAACAATGTAGGCATAACTTTTTCCAAACTCCTTTTAAATTGTAATAACAAGCAGCAATATTTTTTAAGCATTGCCAGATATTATAACTTTTCCAAAAATCTCTCAGCTCCATGCCATCTTTTTCATTAGCCTTTACAGCCTGTGAAAAAGTTCTCCCGAGATAATAGGCCTTAAAAGACGCTATAACTCCTTGATCCATTGGCTGTAACAACGAAGTGGTGTTTGGAGGCAGGAACAAAACTTTGATTTGAGGATCAATATCGGCAATACGCACAGGATGGCCGGGAGCATTGTCCAAAATAAGTAAAGCTTTATAAGCCAAATTATTGTTTAAACAGTACTGTTTCACTTCAGATATAAAATGCTTAGTAAACCATTCTTCAAAAAGTATTGATGTAACCCATGCCTTTGGATTAGCCTTCCATATAACTGGAAGAGTACTCTTGACGTAATTTTTAAGAGCTCGAGGATTTTCAGACCTATAAACCAAAAGGGGTTTCAATTTAAGATCACCTTCAACATTCAAACCCAATAACAACATCAAACGATCTTTAGCCGCTTTAAACCCAGGCATAGACTTTTCTTCCTGCAATATAAAAGTACGAGAAGGCATTTTTTTCCAATATAAACCAGTTTCATCCACGTTAAAAATTTGTTTAGACGAATAGTCTCCACTTTCGATAATTTCCTTTAATCTTCCAGGAAAACTCTGAGCAGCCACATGATCGGCACTAGCAGCTTCTCCTTGCACTCGAATGTTATGTAACGAATATCTCGTTTTAAAACGCATGAACCATCCGCGACTGGCAGAAAAAGATTTTGTTTCTTCACTATTATTCTCGCCACGTTTATTTTGCAGTGTGTTGATGATACTCAGCGCCTTATTTTGAATAATAGCCAAACTTAGAGGAACCCGTCGCTGAGTTTGATTTTGAATCCAAGTATACAAGAGTTTTTCCATTTCACAAATTAAAGCATTCCTTTTTCGTATAATAGTGCTGTTTAAAGAGACGGAAGATAGAGCTGTTAGGAGTTTTTCTTTATCTTTCAATATTGTTTGTACGGTCGTGCGTGATAAATTAATTTCTCGTCCAATAGATGAAGTCGAACAACCGCAATCTTTGAGTTTTAAAATCTTAGATTTAACCTCCATTGTAATTGTCTTTCTTACTCTCTTCTTCACTTTACTATTACTGTCTTGTTTAGGTGGCATAGATTAAAATTTACTTAAATATATATGTAAAAACCAAAACTGTCAAAGATGCGAAAAAAACTAATGTATTACGTCTTGATTGTCCGTTGTCCCTGAACTAACTAAACAAAATCAGCGGCATGTGCGGGGTAATCCCCGCTCGCCGACACCACACCCCGCCGGCCCCACGGACATTGACCTCGCGACAGTGAATTCTCCTGTGCCGGAAATCGAAACAATTGATGTATGCTTGAGGAATAGTGTCAAAACATTGTTCGACGTAAATCGAAACGATGTAAGTTGAGGACTGCCTCTATTAACATTTTTCCAAAAAAATATGTTCTACAAAATTAAAAGTAAAAAATAAATTTTCTGATTTCTTTTAAGCAGTTCATTTTTTTTAACTATTCCGGGTAGTTTTTATGCAAAAGGTATATTAAAATTGAACTCTTACTACGTAAAATCTTTGCAAAAACAGCTGCAACTGATAGAAAAACCGTTGAATAGCCAATCATTTTTTTATTACAAGCCTTTAATTTCTCCAATTTTAATAAGTAACACAATATAATATTTCTAAACACAAACCTTATCTCGAGGTTTATCCTCCATTAATTTCTCCACTTCCTTAGCGACTGCTTTCCGCCTGTCAGCTAACCACGGCCCACCAAGTTCGGCGATTGCTGCAGCTGCTGATCGTTCTGCTATGAGCGAGAGAGTACGCCTCGTGGAAGAGGGTTGTGATCGGAGCAATTGATCTTGTAGGCGAGCCTAAAAATGAAAATTGTAAATATGTCAATATAAAGCTATATATATATATATATATATATATATATATATATATATATATATATATATATATATATATATATATATATATATATATCCGGATTATAAAATATGGTAGTTGACTCATTCTAAATTTTGATATTTTTTGTACAATATTGTGAAACATAAGTTAATTAAAAACCAGACTTGAAAAAAATTCAAAAATTGATTAAAAAATAAGCCAGTTATAGGCTTCTAAATTTGAAAATACGGATAGGGTTGGGTATATCCCTGTCTCTTTTCCTCTTGTAGAATATAATGTGCAATATTAAAAATGACCTCACAACACAGTATTCCCGTCCTTGTCTAAAGATTAAATTTACACTTTTAAAACTCGGTCAATTTTTAAATTATTAAAAAAATTTTTCACTGTTCATCAGTTCATACTTTGAAATTATGATTAACGAAATAAAAAAATTTAGTCAAATACCCAGTTGGGATTATAAAGATTCGGCAAAGGTATACTCTTTACTGATGAAACCACTTTCTTTCTTATTTCAAATAATAGGAGGATTAAAGTATATGATGAGATGCCCGGTGAAAGATATGCTTAGTGTAACATTGTTGCAAGAGAGCCTTATGGTGGAAGATCAGTAATGGTACGGGGCGCTATTTCTTCAGGAGCATAGGAAATGGGTCTCTGACTGCACGTAGATTGTGGTACCTTTTGTCCCATATATTGAATAATAATGCTCAACTTCATGAAGCCTCAATTGATCTGAGATGCAACACTTATCATAAAAACAATTTGATCATTGACATAATATTAAAAAATATGTAATTTATTGTCAGTATGAAAAAATCTGCTTTTTTTTAAAAATTCATTTTTACATTTTTCTAAAGTTTAAAATTTTAAACAACCTTTAATTGGGGACTTCGTGCATATGAAGAAAAGTAAAAATGATTCTTAGCTTTTAGATTTCAGGTTTTAGGCTTTAATTTTAGGCAAAATTTCCATATAAATATTAATAATAAATTAGGTACATAAAAAAAATTTTTTTTAACCATGTACAATAAGGTGTATCGTTTGAAATGACTAGTTATAACAGTTTCGAAAATATTTTTATAATTTTGGGTAAAAAACGCTTTAAGACTTTAAGAAAAGTATAGCAAAGATTCTCGATGTCATCATTTTTAAAATATGCGCCATATTTTTACGCCTGTCAAAGATATAGTAGGCAATGTCTTTATGTTGTGAAAAATTAATGTTTGCAAATAGTTTAATGGAAATATTAAATACCCTTAAATATGTACAGTGCGAGTTATTTTTGACTGGTCTTTTAACTACATTCATTACTGTTTTCAACCTTAACATTGTAATTATACAACACAAAACGTTTTCCAATGTAAGTTTTTGTTAATTTCCGCTCAGGTTTCAAACTCCATTTTCCAATACACTCTCTACGGTAAAGAAGGAGAAATAACAATTTTAAACTGAAATTAAGACCTTGCCTTCTTTCCAAATGGACGATTTTGCTTAATTTTCAGACTAATCTTCTCAAGTAGGACATTGCACATTGCTTCTTATAGGACCTATTAAAAATGTTTCTTATTTAATGCCAACTCTCATAGTTCACAAAACGCTGTAAAAATGCTTAAAGTCAAGTCCCAGACCTTCGAAGATCCTTGCCTCTCACAAAGAGACGACAAATTCTCACCAAATACCCTAACTACTTTTCGAGCTAAAACCTCTAAAAGAAAAATAAAAAGCACACACAAAATATTGTTGCCGTGGTGTGTTGGGATTAATCACACAACATACGGCCTTTGACGGTGCGTCACGCCACATGGATTCGGGTTCGATTCCCAGCCGCTCATCGAGCAGGATCGGACTAGTGTTCTAGTTAGCTGTAAGAGATAAGACATTGCTCTCGTAGCAATAAGTCCGACATTAAAGAAAGTAAATAAATAAAATCATAAACCCACCTGTATCTCTTTCTCCTTATTCCGCAACCTATCTTCATTGTTCAAGCTAGTCGAAACCGGAGTTATATGCCTATAACTCGGTCCCCGCTCTGAACTGTCTGTAGATTGACAAGAATTTGCCAATAAAGTTCCGTTTAACTCTTTCAAATGTGGACATATCTCTGACACAACCTGCTCATCGACCAAGCTCACTTTATCAATTGTCACAGCATCCATCTTTGATTTAAAATTGTCAACATTCGTTGCCACCTCGACATTGCTGTCAACGTTTCGAATCAGCCAATCATAAAACATCTCTTGCGGAAAATGCGGCAATTCCATAAGCCAGCCCAAAGACAATTGTAAAAGAATCCTTATATTATTATCCATCATATCATATTTTTCATTCACAGCCGATTTGTCTATAGCTGTTGCCTTCTTTTGTGCTTCAGCCATCTTGATTTGATTGTCAATTTTGTCTATCAAAGTAGCATTTTCTGCAACACCGTTGCCTAAACTTTGTTCCTCGTTACTTTTAGGTACATAGGACAAACATAGTTGAAATATTTGTTTTAGAAGTCGCTGGTAATAATCTAGACGAATAGTGGTATAATCAAGCATAGCCAAATATTGAATGATCCAGGGTATGGTGACGGACAGACGTCCATTTTTATAGGAGACTTCTATAATATTTATCAGGTCGATAGGTGGCTGGGTCTGAAAAAGAAGAAATAAATGTATTATCTAATAAAAATAAACAAATTTATAGTGGTTGATATCAAACAGATACAGGTATCCAAATTATGTTATAGTGTTCGACACCCATAGATATAGGAAAAACATGAGCACATGATCAATAAATCCAAGGCAACCAAGGGCATGTTTCACCTCTAATATTATCGGCAAATTGCTTTCTGTTGGCTATATAAGTCATTTATTGGTGCAAAATTTAC
Organism: Druceiella hillmani; assembly: GCA_039881145.1. NCBI lineage: Eukaryota > Metazoa > Arthropoda > Insecta > Lepidoptera > Hepialidae > Druceiella > Druceiella hillmani. The sequence goes on from JAYKKI010000051.1 coordinate 10,215,896, forward strand.
AGTCAAATCAAACTGTACAAATAACATGTTATACTTCCCCCGATTCTAAGATGTACAACAATTCATTTACAATCATAAACTATTAGCTATTATTATGAATGACATAACTACGAGACATGTTTTTAAAGTACGGTTTTGCAATTCCAGAGCGACAGCGCCGCTTGGCATTCTGCGCTTTTTGTCTGCATCTGGCAAACGGGAAGCAACATTATGGAAACTTTGGACTGTGTTAACATAAGTTTTTAAGTATTTAAAATCACTGCCGATTGAGAAACCCGCTGGCTGTAAAATACAATCGGTGATTTAAAGATGACTGCTATGTTCATGATGATGAACAAAGTTGGCGACCTTCTGTCATTACTGAAGATTTGGTGCCGAAAGTTGCCAAACGAACGAAACAGAACAGACGCTTTACAATTTCGTATTGCAAGACCTTAAGCAAACTGCGGCGTGCAATCCAAAAGAAAAGGTATGGTTTGCTGAGTAGCAGGATAGTTTTGTTCATAACAATGTCCGTCCACACGTGGCTAAACAAACTCAAGATCTCATCGCTTGTTTTGCGACCGTGTTGTAGTGGCCGTCAAATCAGGCAGCAAACTTCTATGAAGAGTGAATACGAAAACTGGTTGTACAATACGATAAGCGCCTTAATATTGGCAGAAATTATGTAGGAAAAGAAATGGATGGATGGCTTTCATATAAAAATAAAGTTAATAAGAAATTTTTTCTTTTTTATTTCCATACGCTGCTTTCTTTAAAAACATGCCTGGTATTTTCTGAAGACAAACAAACTTGGCTCTTACATATAAATAATTGTCTTTGATGGGACTCCATACAAAATAAATAATGTGTGAAAACTTTACATATCTATATATAGTCTAATAAAATTTAGTTTTTTTACCATGGAGAGTTTTAAACATTACACTTAAAATTTACAAGTGATCTAATGAAGGGAGGTTTAGTCAGACATATAATCTAATGAAGAGAGGTTTAGTCAGACATGTAATCTAATGAAGGGAGGTTTAGTCAGACATGTAATCTAATGAAAAGAGGTTTAGTCAGACATGTAATCTAATGAAGAGAGGTTTAGTCAGACGTGTAATGAAGAGAGGTTTAGTCAGACATGTAATCTAATGAAGGGAGGTTTAGTCAGACATATAATCTAATGAAGAGAGGTTTAGTCAGACATGTAATCTAATGAAGGGAGGTTTAGTCAGACATGTAATCTAATGAAGAGAGGTTTAGTCAGACATGTAATCTAATGAAGGGAGGTTTAGTCAGACATATAATCTAATGAAGAGAGGTTTAGTCAGACATATAATCTAATGAAGAGAGGTTTAGTCAGACGTGTAATCTAATGAAGAGAGGTTTAGTCAGACTTGTAATCTAATGAAGGGAGGTTTAGTCAGACATATAATCTAATGAAGAGAGGTTTAGTCAGACATGTAATCTAAAGAAGAGAGGTTTAGTCAGACATGTAATCTAAAGAAGAGAGGTTTAGTCAGACATGTAATCTAAAGAAGAGAGGTTTAGTCAGACATGTAATCTAATGAAGAGAGGTTTAGTCAGACATGTAATCTAATGAAGAGAGGTTTAGTCAGACATGTAATCTAAAGAAGAGAGGTTTAGTCAGACGTGTAATCTAATGAAGAGAGGTTTAGTCAGACGTGTAATCTAATGAAGAGAGGTTTAGTCAGACATGTAATCTAATGAAGAGAGGTTTAGTCACACATGTAATCTAATAGAGGTTTAGTCAGACATGTAATCTAATGAAGGGAGGTTTAGTCAGACATATAATCTAATGAAGGGAGGTTTAGTCAGACGTGTAATCTAATGAAGAGAGGTTTAGTCAGACGTGTAATCTAAAGAAGAGAGGTTTAGTCAGACATGTAATCTAATGAAGAGAGGTTTAGTCAGACATGTAATCTAATGAAGAGAGATTTAGTCAGACATGTAATCTAATGAAGGGAGGTTTAGTCAGACATATAATCTAATGAAGAGAGGTTTAGTCAGACATGTAATCTAATGAAGGGAGGTTTAGTCAGACATGTAATCTAATGAAGAGAGGTTTAGTCAGACATGTAATCTAATGAAGGGAGGTTTAGTCAGACATATAATCTAATGAAGAGAGGTTTAGTCAGACATATAATCTAATGAAGAGAGGTTTAGTCAGACATGTAATCTAATGAAGAGAGGTTTAGTCTGACATGTAATCTAAAGAAGAGAGGTTTAGTCAGACATGTAATCTAATGAAGGGAGGTTTAGTCAGACATATAATCTAATGAAGAGAGGTTTAGTCAGACATGTAATCTAAAGAAGAGAGGTTTAGTCAGACATGTAATCTAAAGAAGAGAGGTTTAGTCAGACATGTAATCTAATGAAGAGAGGTTTAGTCAGACATGTAATCTAATGAAGAGAGGTTTAGTCAGACATGTAATCTAAAGAAGAGAGGTTTAGTCAGACGTGTAATCTAATGAAGAGAGGTTTAGTCAGACATGTAATCTAAAGAAGAGAGGTTTAGTCAGACATGTAATCTAATGAAGAGAGGTTTAGTCAGACATGTAATCTAATGAAGAGAGATTTAGACAGACATGTAATCTAATGAAGAGAGGTTTAGTCAGACATGTAATCTAAAGAGGAGAGGTTTAGTCAGACATGTAATCTAATGAAGAGAGGTTTAGTCAAACATCTAATCTAATGAAGACAGGTTTAGTCAGACATTGTACCTAAAATTTATTTTTCTACAAAAATTTAGATGTTCAGGCCACCAATTTTTCGAAAAGAAAGACTGGTATGTTTCCATAGTGCCTTACGGGTATAATGAATGATGCAAACACAAATTGAACTTTTATTTAGAAGATTGATGGACAAACAAAAAATATTAACACATTTATAGCTCAAACTTTTTGTTTTGTATTATTTAGGTTCCAAAAACTGCATGTTTGGATCAAAGTTTTGCTGTGTTTTCAAAGCATTCTTAAAATAAAAATAGATAACCAAAATGCTAAAGAAACTAGTCAATTGATACGATGCGAGTAAACAAAACGAATGACTTGACCTTGATCTGCTTTTACAAAAAGTATTTTTATTGCAATCAATAGACTTAATCCATTTATTGTAAATATCAGTATTTTTTTAATCTGGCTATAATCTAAAATATTTATGAATAAAAACAGCATAAAAATGTTGTAATAAAAATATTTATTACATTGCTCTAAAAAGTTCTTATAATCTAGTTTTTCCATATAAAACACCAGACATTCAATACATTTTTTTGATAATAAGTCTGAACCTCAGGGGTCCAAATTGCCGGCCTCCTTTAGTAGACATATAGAAAGCCATAGCTATCCTAAACAACATAAACAACTCTCCAGGTAAGATTTATTTAAAAATAAAATATATGGGTAAAAACTTTACAAAAATCATTTTTATCCAAATGCAGAGATATCATTGAAGAAAGTGTAATATTAAGATGCTATAAATAAATCTTCAAAATGTTCAACTTCTATGAATTAATTAAAAAAAAAAAGTAAAAGTCAAATTTCTGTCGTTTTTCACATTTTCCATATTTATTGTATCTTCTTTCTCTTTTTAAATCAACAATCTATTTCTTTCACAACATATAACATTTCTAGTTTGTGGTACTTTGCTAATTAAAGCTAATTGCGATAAGAGTAATAAATTTATGAACGTTTTTAATTTAGACTTTAATGAAAATATGATTCTCGCTTGATGCGAGACATAACACATAGTGGTTAGTATCAGAAATTAATTATGCCAATAAAGACAATGAAATAGACATATAAGGAAAGGAACACAGTAAAGTATATCAAATAGGAATTTTACAAACATCAATATCCAGACAAGTAGAGTACGGAACTGATTACAACTCCACACCATTAAAAATTTTTCTAAGCACCCATAAAGTATATCAAATAGGACTTATACAAACATCCAGACATGTAAAGAGTACGAAACTGATTATAACTCTACACCATTAAAAATTTTTCTAAGCACACGTAAAGTATATCAAATAGGACTTATACAAACATCCAGACATGTAAAGAGTACGAAACTGATTACAACTCCACACCATTAAAAATTTTTCTAAGCACCCATAAAGTATATCAAATAGGACTTATACAAACATCCAGACATGTAAAGAGTACGAAACTGATTATAACTCTACACCATTAAAAATTTTTCTAAGCACACGTAAAGTATATCAAATAGGACTTATACAAACATCCAGACATGTAAAGAGTACGAAACTGATTATAACTCCACGCCATTAAAAATTTTTCTAAGCACACGTAAAGTATATCAAATAGGACTTATACAAACATCCAGACATGTAAAGAGTACGAAACTGATTATAACTCCACGCCATTAAAAATTTTTCTAAGCACACGTAAAGTATATCAAATAGGACTTATACAAACATCCAGACATGTAAAGAGTACGAAACTGATTATAACTCCACACCATTAAAAATGTTTCTACGCACACGTAAAGTATATCAAATAGAACTTATACAAACATCCAGACATGTAAAGAGTATGAAACTGATTATAACTCCACACCATTAAAAATTTTTCTAAGCACACGTAAAGTATATCAAATAGGACTTATACAAACATCCAGACATGTAAAGAGTACGAAACTGATTATAACTCCACGCCATTAAAAATTTTTCTAAGCACACGTAAAGTATATCAAATAGGACTTATACAAACATCCAGACATGTAAAGAGTACGAAACTGATTATAACTCCACACCATTAAAAATGTTTCTACGCACACGTAAAGTATATCAAATAGAACTTATACAAACATCCAGACATGTAAAGAGTATGAAACTGATTATAACTCCACACCATTAAAAATGTTTCTAAGCACACGTAAAGTATATCAAGTAAGACTTACAAAAATCAGTATCCAGACATGTAAAGAGTATGAAACTGATTATAACTCCACACCATAAAAATGTAATAAGGGGCTTTCTGAAACTAACGATTTAACCCTATACCATAAATTAATAAATGCTTGATCACAAATATTAGATTACAATGATGGGTGAAGAAAATTAACTAAAAGAGCAAAAAAGAAAATGTAGAAGACCACAGCTCATATCACCTTTTTATATCAGGTCAGATTTATTATCACTAACTATAAATAGACATCCAGTAGGCAGATTCAAAATCGACTCACGTGACTCCGCAAAGCCAGCTCGCTCTCCAGAACCCTGTCTTTAGGTTTACTCGGCGCACCGGGCCCGACTAGTCCAGAGCCATACGGCAGACACAGCAACAAGGCGAGGAACTTGGCCAACACGCGGAGACGCTTTAGGCCTAATTGGTAATCGGCTCGCATTTCGTGCAGATGTTTGGAGTGTGATGCTGATATGGTACAAATTTTTAACTTTAAAAATACTGCTGACCAAAACTTTTAAACTTTTTAGCCAGGTCTGCGATCATTATTTTGATGATTTAATAGACGTACCATGTTGGTGATCATAATAAAACTATGTATTTTTATTCAAATTATGAAATATAATAATATTAATTGAAATAAAAGTATAAGTGGAATATCAAAAAATAAACTTCTATGAAGTATAAAGTTCTTTCGCAATGTTTAAAACATAAAATTTGTTTAACACATTAGACATATTTATGTAATCATGACACATTGGGTAAAATTAAAATATTAATTTAATTGACATCAATATTTTTATCCTATAACCAAAACCAAGTAACAGGTTTAGTTGAAGTAATAATTCTATAAACACAGTATGAGTTGAATATCATAAAATAAACTTCCATGAAGCATACAGTTCTTTTGCATTGTTGGAAACATGAAGTTCATTTAATACATTAGACATAGTTATGTTATCATTACATATTGTATAAAGTTAAAATATTAATATAATTGCCATCAATATTTTTATCCCATAAACAAAATTAACAGGTACAGTAGTAAAGTAAATAAAACTGCTATAAGCACAGTACGAGATGAATTATAATAAAATTCTGTAAGACGTGAAATTTGTTTACATTGCCACAAATGTGAAGTTATTTTTAAATACTTGACATAATTACATAGTCATTACAGATAACATTGTGTAAAGTTATAATATTAATATAATTGACATCAATATTTTTATCCTATAAACCAACTTAAAAGGTGTAGTTGAAGTAAAACTTCTATAAGCACGGTATGAGTTGAATACTGTAAAATAAAATTCTATAAGATGTGAAAACCGTTTACATTGCCACAAATGTGAAGTTATTTTTATATACTTGACATAATTACGTAGTCATTACAGATAACATTGTGTAAAGTTATAATATTAATACAATTGACATCAATATTTTTATCCCATAAACAAACTCAAAAGGTGTAGTTGAAGTAAAACTTCTATAAGCACGGTATGAGTTGAATACTGTAAAATAAAATTCTATAAGATGTGAAAACCGTTTACATTGCCACAAATGTGAAATTATTTTTATATACTTTGCATAATTACGTAGTCATTATAGATAACATTGCGTAAAGTTATAATATTAATATAAGTGACATCAATATTTTTATCTAATAGACAAACTCAAAAGGTGCAGTTGAAGTTAAACTTCTATAAACACGGTAGGAGTTGAATATCGTAAAATAAACTTCCATGAAGCATAAAGTTCTTTCACATTGTTGGAAATGTGAATTTCATTTAATACATTAGACATAGTTATGTCATCACAACATTTTGTATAAAGTTGAAATATTAATATACTTGACATCAATATTTTTATCCTATAAACAAAATTAACAGGTATAGTTGAAATAAAACTACTATAAGCACAGTATGAGTTGAATTAAAATAAAATTAAGTAAGACGTGAAATATGTTTACATTGCCACAAATGTGAAGTTATTTTTATATACTTGACATAATTACGTAGTCATTACAGATAACATTGTGTAAAGTTATAATATTAATATAATTGACATCAATATTTTTATCCTATAAACCAACTTAAAAGGTGTAGTTGAAGTAAAACTTCTATAAGCACGGTATGAGTTGAATACTGTAAAATAAAATTCTATAAGATGTGAAAACCGTTGACATTGCCACAAATGTGAAGTTATTTTTATATACTTGACATAATTACGTAGTCATTACAGATTACATTATGTAAAGTTATAATATTAATATAATTGACATCAATATTTTTATCCAATAAACAAACTCAAAAGGTGTAGTTGAAGTAAAACTTCTATAAGCATGGTATGAGTTGAATACTGCAAAATAAAATTCTATAAGATGTGAAATTCGTTCACATTGTTGACATATTTTATGAGACATGAAGTTCGTTAACATTGTTACAACATTGTTATTTGTTATAATTTCATAAGCATATGTAGTATAATAACCAAACTTCATTTGGTTATTATACTACATATGCTTATTAAATTATAACAAATAAATTTAGGTAAAATTAAAATATAATTGACGTTTATGGCCGATAACAAAACCAAATAACAACTGGCATGTTAATGGTTGGATGGGTTACCCTATATGATCACCACATGATATTAGATGCCTTTTAAGACATTCCACTTTTGGCAAGCACACTATGTATATACATCCTTTAATTTAACATTAATAGAACTCCAAGAACCTAATTTAAATATAATTACAGAAATTACGAGATAGCCACAGATTTAATGCTCACCCTGCAACCGTTCATCATACGTAGAGATGCAAGAGACATCTAGAGAGCAGAGTTCCGAAGCAAAAGAGTCACGGACATGACTCCTGAAAGACTCGCATTCAGCCAGTGTCAGGAAGTCCCTGTTACAGAAAAACCTTTTTTTTATTCTCAATTGACCTGTTTACAATATTGTTCAGGTTACTATTCAGGGATAGTTTAACCAGTTCTGAATCTTTCTGCCGTATATTTAAAACTGGCTGCCCATTCCTGGTTTGCCTGGACAAAACTGAACTATGACCGCATTTTGTTTTAATCACTTTTTTATCCACTAATTGTGATTCAGCTATTTTTTCTGTGCTTTAAACATTGCTTTAGAGAGCCAGCTTCCATACCAGTTTCTTTGGAGAATTCGACCTGATGCATACGAAACTCCAGCGAGATGCACCAAGGGAACCATGCTCACCTCACAAAAAAAAAAAACTTATGTGAAGTGAGAGTCACGGTTTCTAACTAGAGGAAGTGGTAGAAAGAGCTTTTGAACCTAGAGCAGCATACTGGCTTCAAAGTCACCATCAACTGGATGCCAATTAAAGAGCATATATTCATTCATTTTGTGCTTTAATTCAATAATACAACACACACACCCGCCGCACTTAAGACCATTGTGAAACAATGCTTTGGAAACAATTTACCAAACCATGGAGTATAATGAAAAGAAATGATGTACCATTCGCTTGCAGTAGTAGGCTTGTTTATAATACCCGTTTTGAAAATATACACAGTAAATACTTTCGTTTCCTCAATGGTCACTTTCCCCCCACTTATTTAAAAACACATATAGAATATCATATGAATCAGCGACTTTTTTTTGCAAGCCGATAAATCGGCTACATGAGATTAAAAGGAACAAACATAATTAAAAATTAGACAAGGCATTAAACATGTGTTGTCTCAACAAATGTGACACAAAACTAAACAAAATAACGGGTGAACCACATACGCACAAAACGTGAGGTAGACAGATGCTAACCTGTAAAACTCCTCCTTCCCGCTGAACTTGGGTAGTCGCTGATCAACAGTCGCTGTAGCCGGCTCCATCAGTCTCCGTTTCAACTTGTCCAGTTTTGTCTCCTACAAATTTCAATTTGTAAGCAAATTTAGCTCGCAAAAACAGTACTTGCTTATCTATCCAACTATTTCCCCTTATTGTAGACAATTTTTATTTATTTATCTATTTATTATCCACTTTAATGTATATAATTAATACATATGACAGACTTATTGCTACAAGAGCAATCTCTTACAGCCAACCAGAACACCAGCCCCGCTCGACAAACGACCGAGAATTAAACCCGGGTCCCCGCAGTGCACGGTTCCGTCAAAGGCCATATGCCTTGTGATCAACCCAACACACCACAGTGACGATGTAAATTTTTGGATGGACTGTTATATTCATATGTTTTTGTATGGACTGTACACAATTTTTGGAAGCACTGTTACATTCGTATATTTTTGTATGGACTATTACATACATTTTTTTGTATGAGCTTTCCCTTTTGAGTGTATAGTTGTGAAATTTGGTACAGAAAAAGTTTTCTTTATATAGACAGTGTTTCAAGTGAAGAAATATGAAAAGATGCCAGCAACACAAATTGAAACGTATGTGCAATTGTCACAAACTTTGATATGTTACATGGATATACAGGTGTAGTTAAATTGGCTATCAAACTGGCTTTTATGGATTCATAAGAACAAAATGAAAATGCTGAATCAATCCAATCAATTTTATCATATCTTATTCTGTTCTCAAGATACACTATTTCAACACTAACGGCGTCCTACAGGACATGCAAACCTAGCATGGAGCAATATTGTCACAGCGATATATGATGAGACGCACAAACACCTTATTCAGGCTCAAACAATGCTAGAACATTCGACTAAGCTAACAATTCTGTGATTTTTTCAAGGAAGTATCTTTTATGATAATAAAACATTTAAATGTAGTTGTAATCGAGAAAATGTAAAAATAAAAAAATATGTTTTATTGAAAATTAAGTGTTCCTCTGTAATAAAGACAAAAAATATTACAGATTTTTTTGTCTTATATTTTCGAAAGGAATCTGAAAAAAAATTTTGCTGTACCAATTAACCAATGCCTGTATACAAATATAAAATAACCCACTTTCAAAATGAAACTTCGTTATTTTTATTTGACCATATATCCGAGCATCAGTTACAGCTTAAATGATTAAAGGTTCGTAACCGACATAACCTCCATCTTCCAAGTTTTTATACAATATCTTCAATAACCCCATTTCAATCAAACCTTAAATCTAGATCCCAATACGTATCATCTCACGACTTTGAACTATGTTCTAAAAACAAGTATACTCTCGTAATTCCACAACACAGAATTGCATTCTATGAAGAATCTTTTAACGTTCATACTACAAAATTGTGGAATCGACTAAACACAAATATACAAAGTTCACGCCCATTGGCTGTTTTCAAAAGTCGCCTGAAATAACATTACTTATCATAATCGGAAGATCTATATCCCTTCTATAACCTATCCTTATCCCATCACTACCCTAATGCGTTGTCTTATAATAACTCTATACATATATATATATATATATATATATATATATATATACATATATATATATATACACATATACATATACATATACATATACATATATATATATATTTATATATATATACATATATATACATATATATATATATATATATATATATAACACTTACTTTCATTTTTAAGTATCATTAATTAACATTCACAAATCACATATAGTTTACCTCAGTAATTATCTTTCTCACTCGATTAACTCTGGTTGACTGTAAGAGATTGCTCTTATGACAATAAGTCCGCCGCTGTAAACTTAGTTTTGTTAGCTTGCAATAAATATGATAATACAAATAAAATAAGACATTTATATATCGCAGTTATTTTTCTGGAGGATTTCACCAAATTCTTTAGACTTTCTTAAAACAAAATATGAATTTCTTAATTTTAAGGTATTATTTTTTAAATCACGTTTATCATCCAGAAAACTAGAGTTTATGAGTTATGACTCGTACTATAATTTGAGAATGTTACGGCAGTTACGGCAAACGCACCACAGCCCACAAACTATAGGTGGTGCTAAAATAATCCGGAAAAAAAATCAAGTTTCACAGTTAGACATAATATTTCTTGTTATTTTTGACGTTGTGAGCACATGGCGAATGCAGCAAGAAAATAATTTCAAAAACTTGGATTTATGTTAAATAATTCAAAAGATTTTAGATGTATGTCTTCAATTTCTGCTGTACACTTCACTGGTGCCGAGCCGATTAGAATTCGGCTTCATTATTTGGCGTCCACATGAAGCCAAATATAGCTTGATGATTTAACGTTTACAAAAGACGTTCCTTCGATACCTGTATATGAGACAGTATAATTACTTCCATTTTCTATTTTCTACCGATTTCCTCTTGGGTATACTAGGTTTCCATTCCTTGCAACTCAAAAGAGACGTTGCACTTATGAAATAGTCTTCCAGCTATTAAAAAGAAGAATTCTATGCCCTTTCTATTGAGGAAACTTCCATTCTTCATTACCTGACAATTTGTTGTGTTCATGCAATCATCACCTATTTGCTACATCACCCTCTAGAACTCTCCAGTCTCACGCGGTATTCGACTGCTCAAGCACTTGATAGTGGTCGCACTAGAGCATGATTTGTTTATGACAAGTGAAAAAAACTTGTCGAAATGCGTCATCGTTATGTTTTATATTTCTAGTGTATATTGTATTCATCTTTAATATATATACCTTCTTTGGTTTTAATTTGTTAACCCATTAATTCTCATCATTACGAATAGGTTACCTGTAATGTATCAATACATGTATGTAAATAAAGAAATAAATAATATTTTATGAAAGATTTAGCATAACCTCTTAGACTGCGCAATCTTGGCAAATCACTCAAAGCGAGCCTTTTGACATAATTGCTATAAAAAATTACTTAGCCTAACCCAACATTACAAAATCTATATTTTTAGATAGTTTTACTGGAGTATATTGTGTATCTTTTAGATAATTTTGTATATAAACTATCTTGACATAAAATAAATAATCATATACCTTACAATTAATATAATTTCTCTATTGCCAATAAAACATTCTTATGGGTCTACTCAGATATTCCTATTCTGCATTTTTCTATCGTAAATATTAGTAATTACCTGCTGTAGTGCAGCACAGTCGTGTAAGAGATGGGCTCGGAGCAACCTAGCCAGATGAGCGTGATTGGCTGGAGAAACCGAGAGAGCCAGCAAAGACCTCAACCGACTATGTAAACCAGTACGAAGACCGCTTGAAGGTGTACGTTCTATGTGCTCGCACCACCATCTGAAAGTCAAATTAACAGCTTACTTGATAAAACATTTTTGCTAATATTTGCATAAAAAAACTTATGTACAGGGATTTTTCGCCTCGCATATTAAAATGTGTATTGCATTTTTTTTAAATATTACCTAGAGTCATATCTAAACAAGTATTTTGCATAATATCACCTATACTCCATTCAATGCCAAAAGAAAATATTAACAAACCAGCACAAATAAATTTTCAATCAGTCGATAACTAATTATAAAACCCATTGTACATCACTTATATTGTTATTAAATCATACTAGCGTGACCCGTGCAAAGTCTTCGCATTATTTATTCTATTATGAAGCTCAGATGACAGATCAAACAAATATTTTACTAAAATTGACATATAGAGGCGCAAGTATCAAAAGCATTGAGCTAAAGCATCACTTTATTTATACATGAGTCGATTTGAAATTAAACAAATATTTTACCGACTGTCAATCATATTGACGTTGAGCCGTTAGATGGCAGCATTGCTGTTTTGTGTATATAATTTTAATAATTAATTAATTTGCAAAAACAATAGCAATAATACATTTTTTAGTTGTGGATGCCGGTAGAGCAAGCAATTATCTATAAAATGATATATAATTTATGTGGATTAGTTGTGAGGTTTTTTCTAAAAAGGGAGTGTAACATCTTAACCTTAGCGTATTAATATATATGATGATGATGATACTCTAATCACTAAATTAACTTAACAAATTGTCACTCTAATTAATGTTGTAAATATCAGTATTTTATAATGAGCATGGTCTAGCATAGCTCCCTCCATCTACGACCAGAATTACTTTTGATCCAGTATTTTTTTAAATCACTAAATAATTATGCTAATAATATTTTTAGCTAACTTTGAAAACAGCAAGACTAACAAATTTATTTGTATTACCGTGGTAAGTTATATAAAAATTAACTACAACACAGTCTAGTTCTTACTTTAAAAAAAATATTTGTATTTTTTCTAAACAAAGGCCAGTTTAAAATCATCACCTTTATTCAGTGAAAATGACATTAAATGCCTGTGCCAAGATTCAGGTATCAGATTCATATAGACTGTGTTAGACAAATCACATTTTGCAGTACATCAATGGATATGAAAAAGAGTGAAACAGACAGTGACGCCATTTAATTTGAGGAAAAGCGGGACAGATAGTGACACTGTTATTGGAGAGTAGGAGTGGGATTGATAGTGATGTGCCATTTCCTATAGTTTTTGATCGGTTTGCCCAGTCGGTATGACATATAACAAAATCGACATCATGCCATACTAAATTATGGTATTCATGCTGCTCTCGTGCTGACAATTTTGGCTTCATGCATTTTAGACTTGATTGCCCTGTGATTTGGAAATTGAACTGATCTGGCAATTTTTTGAACTCTGATTTTGTGTTGTGTAATCGGAGTTTTTCCACCATGCTTTCTCCGTACACAGCAATAGAATATGCTGTACTTCATTTACGGAAAATGTAGATATAATGCTAGTGCTACAAGCAGATTGTTTCGTGAAAGACATCCAGATGCTGAGTATTATCCAGATCATTGAATGTTCGTGAATTTGCACCAAATCTTATCGATGAGTCATTTACCTGATCACCGAAAAAATGCAAGAAGACCTAGAGTAGACTATGATGAGCTTTTACAAGAAATCAAAACTGATACGAGTACTTCACTTCATGCAATAGAAGGAAACATGAGAGTGCCAAAAAGCAGTGCACATCGCATTCTACAACATCACAGATTCCACCTGTACCACGTACCACATGTGCAGAGTCTGTTACCATGTAACTATCCCAGCCAGATCACATTTTGCAGAAGAATATTACAAAAAGACACTGAAGATCCAAAATTCTTGGACTGAATTTTATTGTCCGAAAAAATAACAAGTAAAAGAGATGGGTATTTAAATATGCACAATTCGGATTGTCAGAATGTAGAGAATCCAAATCTTATAAGGGAAGACAAGTGTCACTACCAATTTGAAGTGAATCTCTGGACTGGAATATTAAACGCCCAAGTTATTGGACCATTTGATTTTCTTCAACACCATCTGCCAGATTTACAAGAAGACGTGCATTTAGCATCAAATGTGGTACCATGACAGTCGCCCTGCTCATTACGCTTGTCCAGTGCAAGAATACCTCAATGAAAAGTATGGCCACACTATTTTCCAGATTTAAATCCCCTGGATTTCTTTTACTGGATTTCCCTAAAGGAGAAAGTTTATTCCAAACCCATATCAAATATGGCTGAACAATATCGAAGAATCTCAGAAACTGTAGAACGTATCAATTTACGATGATATGAACGATTAATGGTGCCGTGTATGTATTAATGCCTATGTCAAGCAATTCCAACATTTGCTTTAGTGTAGGTAATAAAATTATTACAATGTATCATTACTTTCACTTAAACTTCTTATATCTATCGAGAATTGCAGAATGGCATCACTATCTATCCCACTCTTAGTTTCAGAGAGCATCACTATCTGTCTCACTCTTCCTCAATTAAATAGCGTCACTGTCTGTCTCAGTCTCACTCATATTAATTAACGTCTGTCTAACTCGGACCAGATGAGTATGAAACCTGGATCTTGCTTATAAGCACTGAATGCCATTTTCACCAAGTAAAGGTATTAATATTAAAGTAGTTCTTGTTTAGAAAAAATATAAGTATTTTTTTTTAAAGCAAGATGTAGAATGTGTTGTACCATTTTGAAATCTTAATTAGTTGCGCCAACTTTCAAAATAGCCTGCAATGATAGTGCACATACATTTTTTTTACAATGTGAAGTGTCAAATTTAGCTGAAAACAATTACTTCCAACAATTGAAGAAAAAATTGAAACAAATATTTTTTTGTATTTAAACTATAGCAATTCAGTTTTATTTTGGATTGTTTTTAAGGGCAGTGTTAGGTAGGCAACCGTTACAAAACTTAGAACAATAAAGTTTGCAAATTTGTCATGATTGTATTTAAAAATTTTGTACAGGTGTCGATTTTCAACATTTT
The DNA here is from genome assembly GCA_039881145.1 of Druceiella hillmani. Classification (NCBI taxonomy): domain Eukaryota; kingdom Metazoa; phylum Arthropoda; class Insecta; order Lepidoptera; family Hepialidae; genus Druceiella; species Druceiella hillmani. The sequence goes on from JAYKKI010000051.1 coordinate 10,231,055, forward strand.
TAATAAAATGTTTATATCATAAAGACAAAAAAGGCCTAGATTTTTTTTAAGTAAAACTTCTTTACGCATGCTTGACTTGGGGAGTAAGCTGGTGAATGCGTGACGAGAGCGTTACGAAAACTGTTATCGGGCGAGGTGAACGGAAGTTGAGAGGGAGATATAAGTTAGTGAAGACAGAAAGAGAGTTATGTTTCGTATATTACTGTAGGGACAAGAGAGAGAGGTGCGAGGACACATTTTCTTTCTCTCTTTCTCTCATAGCCAGTTATGTTTCGTATATCTAAGACACGGTGCAAGCCTATTGTCTGTATCACACTGTAGGAGCAAGAGAGAGTAGCGCGCGCGCACATTTCCTTCCTCTTTTCGTCTCATAGCCAGTGCATGAAATATATATATATATATGCGAGTTTGCTAGCTTTACGCGAACGGTGATTTTTTGATTATTTTGTAATTTCATTTCGTTCTTGAACAATTTTATAAATTATTATTTTGTTCAATACATTAAATATTCTACGTTTAAAGTGAATAAAATTGTAAATTCATTTTAAAGTTCATATTTTGTGAATTTGAAGTTTTACTTCAGTCGTGTGGTCTAAAGCACACTTGTTTTTTTTTTATATTTTTTCTGTACAGTCATCTGGCCTAGACTCTACCCCACTTCATGTTGAATTTTAAGACAACTGTATATATTCTATATCAAGTATAATTATATGAAGTAAAGCTAATTATACTTAAAATTTTTGAGACTTTTCCAAGACTACTAAAACTCTCTGAACAATTAGTTTTTTTTCTTTTTCGATGACTGTTTTCGATGAAAATATTATCAGGAGGATGTCAATGAAAAGCCACAATTTTAACTTTGATACCTTGTAACTTCCAGGCACAATATATTCAGGGGTTCTAATCTACAAGAACCAATTATATTGTTTATCATAATATAATTTAAGGACTCATAGGGCGTTAACTTTATTGAGAACTGACTTAATTTTAATTTTTTTCTTGTTTTTTTGCTTTATACCTTTGTTAATTGATAAAAATTTTTGGCCAAAAGATTTGAAAAGTATAGATTTCAAACTTTGAAATTTTTTTTATTTATATTCTACAACTGTTTTTAACAGCATTTTAAATGTTATACATTTTTCTATTTATATCTGGAAATTTTTCGGCGGCAGTTTGTATACATTGCGATTTTACAATAAATACCACAAATAATAGTGGATCAGTCAATTTAAAAAAAAAACAAATTGATCCTCTAAAGAAAATAATCACATCTCTTACTTGTAATTCTCACTTAGAATCACAAATGACAAGAGAATTCGTTACATAATATTACATTGCGTTAAAATGGAAATAGAACTGCTTACCTGAGTGTATCATAAAACAAATCACGTTGTTTCCTGAAATTTTGGAAACTTCTTGCGGAAGGGAAATTATCCACATTATCAGTCTCAGAGTTGAAACAGACGTTGCCGCTTGTATTCAAATCTGACGACTCTGACAAAGATACCAAATCAGCTCCTAGTCGGCCGCTCATAGCTTCGTTCTCAGACCTCACACCATACAGATTCAGCAAAAACTTAGCTAAGTCAGGCAAAAACATTCTCACGCGTTTGTTTTCTCCCAGCAACTTTAGTGACATTTTGTCCAACATGATCTCTAAAATCTTTCTCTGCGTCCACAAAATTCGTACTGCATAGTAAATACAATTCGGTAAAGTTTTAAATATCAAATTTGTTAATTTCAAATCGCCATTACCATCAGCTGTAAAACTTTTAATAGTAACATCCGTATTTTGGTAATCTTCCAAATATTGCTGTGATAATATCAGAGAGATCAAAAAATGTATTTCAGACGTAGCGTTAATTGTCAAATTACGTTCAATTAAGACGCTGTGCACACGTACGAGTTTGTCTAATTCCATACTAAAAGTAACCATTTCTAAAGATACATCAATGTACTTATGCGTAGAAATTTGAGTTTCACTACGTAATGACTTTACTTGAGGAGATTTCAAAATTTTAACAGTGCTAGTGTTATTTGTATTCAAAACATTAAATTTCTCCAACAATTTATGTCTCTCTTTCTTCAAAATATCACGTTCTACATCGAAACTTTTAGAAAACTCTTTCGGATGAAGTTGAGACTCTTTAAATGCTTCATTTTCTTCGCAAACGGATGGCGTTGAACGCTTAAGGCTGTCCGAAGTGAAATTTGCAAAAGTTTTATTTAGGATTACCTTCTCAGCTACATCCTCTTTTACGACTGTCGTAGGTTTTATTCTTCTCTTCGAGGGCGAAGTTTTCGGTTTTCTAGATGCTCCTATTTCAGGAAACATATCATTGCTGGAAAGATCAATTTTGTTACACACTTTAGCCTGGTCGTTCAACGATGGCTGATCGTCCGAATCGTGTGATTTGTTTCTGCTATGGTGCTTTTTCTTTTTCATATTGACCCTTTTCGATGAGTTGACTATGAAATCACCCAGATTAGGAGTTGATTTCTCTAAACTGTGTTTGCGATATGATTGCCGTCTTGGGGTTATGGAACGTTCAGTATTGTTTGGAGACAGCTTGGTATATGAATGTGAATTTTCATATTTTTTCGAAGACTCATTTAGACTGCTCGATGCGAAAGGACTCGGAAGCAAGTTTGGATATTCAGAATTAGAATTTTTTTTTACAGGTGTACTAGATACAACGGAACAGACAAACTTTTCATCAATCGATCTGCGGACTGGAGATGGGTTGAAAGTCAATGAATTCGTAATCACTTCATGATTTAAATCATTTGATTTTCTCGACTCACTTGTGAATGAAGATATTCCGCTGGTTTCCTCTCTGAAAAGTTTTGTTTTTACGCGGCGGACATTTTTTTTAGAGCTATCTAGTGAGTTAGAATCGACTATGTTTTCGGCACCTTTGAGACACGAAGTATTTGATCCAGATATGTTTTGTTCATGTACATCTACGCTTGTGGTAGATATAGTCTTTTTTCTATTTTCTAATAGCTTTTCAGGTGTGTTTTGTAGTATTTGAAGTGCATTTAAATTTGTTTGAAGTATGCTGAAACATAAATTAGACTAACATTAAAATGTATAACATTGAACTGTAAAATTATATTACTGATAATCGAAAACTTCCAGCAAATGTAGACTCAGCTTCTTTACAACAACTGGTCATCTTGTTCACAAAAACTTAGTTACTCCATTTTCTTTCAGAGTAAAAGAATTTGACTTACTAACTCACACTGTCATGGAAATGATGTTAATCGTGAAAATATAACCCCTGAAAATTCCTGAAAATACCTGACGAATTCCTCTCATATGAAACAAAAACTCATGTTTCCCAAACTGCAGTATTTTTTTTGGGATATGTAGATATGTGTATACACCCTATGATACACCGCACCTGGGATACACCCCTGTGACAAATTCAAATTACTCCAAAACCATAAATTAGTTTTATTTTTAACCTTAGAAAAAATTATCATATTTCCAGTCATGAATCTCAAATCGAATAATTCAACATTAGTGTCACAATCTACATAATCCTGTTTTAACCAATATCCCATGAAATATGAACATATTCTCAAGATATATCCAACCTAGATTTTAATATTCATAATTTCAGATTTTAATACCAATACCGCTTGAATTGTTTGGAGACAATCAAGCAAGCAAGAAGGCAAGAACACTCTAAGCAGAAAAGTTTGCTTGCTTGTTTTTTCACAGTAATCTCTAGAACCACATATCCGATTTCAAAAATTCTTCTTGCTTTAGAAAGCTCATACCTTGAGGAAGATTAGTATTTACATTTAATTGTATTATTAGCCGGTAAATCTTTACCATCAAAAATGAATATCGAGCTGTCAAAGGAAATGCCATTGTTCTTAGAAAAGATGAAAGAAGAATTAAAAAAGCGAGCAATCACAATAACAGAAGATATAACTACAATTCTAAATAAAGTAGATGAAAAGATGAAACTGCTGATAGATGGGAACGAAAAATTAAAACTGGAAGTAAATCAAATAAATAAGAAAATTGAAAATCTGGAAGTCAACAGTAGAAGAAACAACCTAACGAATTGCCTATCGGAAGTGAAAAAGAAAAGATTTGTTGCCAATAGTATCGAACACAATCACCGAGCTTGACGTAGTATTGGAGCAAGACCTACTCTTCATCTGATTACAACTTTACAAAAAAAAATGAAGATACATAGAAACAAAAATAAAATGAAACCGTCTACATAGATCACACAAGATCATTCCAAAAAAATACTGGAATAGCGAAAAGCTAAATCAAATAACCAAAAGTAAGGTGAAAAGAAGAAAAGAGAGGATTCAGAAACACCCAGTCCTAAGCTCTATCGGGAGTACAAGAATTATACAAAAACCAAAAAACAGATGCATTTCAACCCATTCGGGGAAGAATGGGTTCTATGCCTGAAAAACTCGTACACAAAGTTTAATACCAACATACTATTATCGGAAATCCAAACAACTCCAACTAAATATGAAAAAAAATTCTCCCACCACAGCCGGTACAGATTATTCCAAAAAAACATTGGAACAGCGAAAAGCTAAATCAAGTAACCAAAAGGATGTTACTTGATTTAGAAATTTTAGGATTTTGAAGGAGAAAAAGACCAATACACTCTAGCAAAACTTGACGAATACCTAAATATTGCAGCATAGAATATGAAAATATTATAGCAGCTAGAGTAGGCCCTTGCCAAAAGGCATACAGAAGCAAGAAACATACTCTAGCAAGGCATAGAAACATAACCTAATTCAAAATAAAAGGGCATTATCATTATACTACAATTTACAGGGACAGAGCAGGTTTAAAACACCTACCAGATTTCGGGTAACGCTGCTTAAGCTATGCAAGGTAGAGAGAAACCAGCCTATCTACTGAATGATCATCTTGAGTATTACCACTGATATATTCTCGATTCTGATGATCAGCGTTATTTAGCGAACGAAGTGAAGGCATTTAGAGACTATAGGGTATACATCAGCATAATTTAGACATATCTAAAGTGGTAAAACTGCTGGATACAGATGGTACCTCAATATGAAATAAAGTTGTATGATGAAGCCTTCACATGTGAGTAAATTGTGGGATCAACTTGATTGAAGTATATATAACACACTCACAATACCATGTTTGAATATCATATAAAATAACGTAATGCTATCAAAGTCCCTTTTATGCCGTCAACGTCCTCTTATGCTGTTTTACCGCTATACCTTCTACACTTCTAACCTGACATATTGCATATTTTATTTGCTTTTTGTACTCAAATGTCTTCCATTTATTATTTATATTTATGTTAGAATATGTAATCATTAACTTGGCTAATATGCTTTTAGTCATAAATTGCCAACTTTTCTACAGAAATTGTCAAAATACCAAAATATTTTACATAAGGTATAAATAGATGGAAGTGTCTTTGGTTAATGACTTAGCGCCAAGCCTTTAAGTGAAGTACGTTAAATAAAATGGATTTAAATCAATATCAAGTAAGGACTCTTCCACTTTATGATTTATGTCTAGTTCGCGATAAAAAGACCGTCACAAAAATGAAACCACAAAAACAATGTCGACTGAAGTCTCGTCAATTTTGTGATGTGCTCAATTGTAGTCATGGTCCACAATTGAGCTCTTCAGAGATTCTATATGCTTATCTGGCTTTTCTATATTTATATATGCTAGCGGTTACGTAAATTAGGAAAGTTCCATATACAGTAATTAGTTCCATATACCCCCTCACTCCAAGAACAAGTTGCATTTAAAAACTTATTAGCCAATCTAACGTTATTCTTTGTTATAAATGTACTAATGACCCATCCCAGCTTTACACGGATACTTTTTAAGGTAGATAAAGATAGTATCTAATACATTTTTTTATAAACCACATAACATGTTTTCTCCCCTGAAATTAAATGATGGTAAAAAATGTAAGAGGGTAACGCGATGTTCATAACCCATTTCCTATCCGTTACTTTTTGCCATATGTAAAAATTATAGATAAATGCTCTCATGGTGTGCTTTTAGACCTTATTATTAATGTACCTATATAATCTATATTTGCTTTCTAAATTCCATATTATTAATATCCCTATATAATCTATGTTAGCTTTCTAAATTCCATATTATTAATGTCCCTATATAATCTATGTTAGCTTTCTAAATTCCATATTATTAATGTCCCTATATAATCTATGTTAGCTTTCTAAATTCCATATTATTAATGTCCCTATATAATCTATGTTAGCTTTCTAAATTCCATATTATTAATATCCCTATATAATCTATGTTAGCTTTCTAAATTCCATATTATTAATGTCCCTATATAATCTATGTTAGCTTTCTAAATTCCATATTATTAATGTCCCTATATAATCTATGTTAGCTTTCTAAATTCCATATTATTAACGTCCCTATATAATCTGTGTTAGCTTTCTAAATTTGCAGAAAAATCTCAACTTCACTTTCAGCTATAGACTATACCTTATAAATATATATATTACTTTAGTAACAATAGACAAAGGGCTTAATAGATTACACTGGCTATTAAAATAACCTTATTCTGTATGACACCAAATCCCATGGCAACTACTTTTAAAGTTACATACGAGTTAAGGGTCCACTTGGAACCTCATTGTTCTGGCAATGTCGCCAATCCATCTACCAATATTAGCTTCTAACTTCTAAACAAAATGAGATAGGGACTTGAGATTCAGACATAAAGTGGAGCTCTTTAGTCACAAACTTGAACTGTATTTAAAATGACTTAAAATATATTCGTAAATAAGATTCATCAACATTTCGTTAAAAATAGCTTATCTAAAAAGAGGACAAATTAGTTTTTTTTTTCATTTAAAAAAAACAACAGTTTAGTGGCCCATCTTTACTATATCTATACCCATTTCGTTACCATTACTCGTCTGAAGAAGTAATAAAATGATGAAACTGATGAAAAAATAAAATGATAGAGGGCAAAGGACAATAAAGGAAAAAAGATCCAGCTTTTTCCAGCAATTTATCAAAATAAAATATATTTCCATATATGAGACAGAAAGACAGTTCACTCGCAGCAAGCAGTACCACTTTTCAATCAGATGACATTCCCTATACACGTATGATCAGCGATTTAGCTATGTGCCATCTAATAATAATTTCAGACTATCGTTTAAACAATAACTTTGAAAATACGGATAAAAGAGTTAATGAGATGATCTCATACTACAACTAAATAATTGTAATTCTTATATTTTAGTTTCCACTGAATAGAATCTAAAGCTCCAAATAAATATAAGATTGGTGATGGAATATAAAGAATAAACATTACGTTAGGGCCTTTTATTTCACTTTATAAACTTGTAGCCAATATCTTCATGTGTAATTTTACTCAACACGGAAATAAATCTAAGTACCTTTCCAAAATGTTATCAGTTAACTGGAATTATATTATTTATTTAACCAATTTGCAAAGAAATACTTACGGAGTCATCTAAGTAATAAATTACTGCAAACAAATATCAAACGTTAGAAAGAATCAAATTTTTATCTATAAATGTAAGTGTGATGAAATGTAAATGTGATCCCATTCCTTTCTTACTGTTGCTAGTGGAACTAATTGTTTGTTCCAAAACATAAATGGAACAAAATGTGTTGTCCTCATAACTAGGACTGATTGAATTTTACATAATACAAAAGCACGTAGATGTGACAACAACTTGTGATAAAAGATAACATCACAAAAATCTACTATTGAAACAATATTTGTTAAAAATGAAGTACAGGGTAACTACTAGGTACATTAAAAAATTATAGTTTCTTTATATGTTCAGTGACGAAAAACTTCATAAACTATAGAAAGAATCTTTCAATTATTTATAAACAGCCTTCATTTCTTTAATCATTTTATATTAACTTCTGAAATGGGATATCCCCTTAACTAGTCATAGCCACCTTCAAATCGTTGCCCGCTTTACGTAAAATATGTATCAAAAATAAAATATATACCTATCTGTTTGATTTCGTAGATAAGACAAGAAATATATAATAAAATCACTCCTCGAGCAGTCAAATACGTTAAACGTACTATCTTCTTCCTGAAATATGCAAGAAAACAACAAGTTCATTTATTAGAAGTAAGGCAGTCAGTTAAATTTACTATATACCATTTGAAAAAATAAGGTTATAAAACGAACCGTCAATAAACTTGATGTGAGCCACTTGGTTAATAAATCTACTGCTATCTGACCACTTAAAATATTTTCTAAAATGCGCTCCGACATTGTTTTTAACTATAAGGATAAAACATTAAAATATACGGTGATTAACTGTATTCAAATGATTACCATTGACAGTGTACACAAATGTCATCCGCCATTTTTCATATTTACTTTTTTGACGTTTGACAAGTTCCCGCCGACAATATAAAAGTGAGTTTACACAAGAAATAAAAACAACTTGTTATTACTTCAAAAATAATTACCTTAATTTATTTTTAAGCAAATAGTACTAAATAAGGTATATTTGATATACTATTTTATTTCATTCAATGATGGCAAAAAACATTGTAATTGTAATTTTTAATATTAAGAATGGATCTTAATACACAGTGCATTGAAAAATAAAACTAAAAAGGGTTTCATATTTTTGTTCTTGTTTTAATATAAAAGCTTTACTTCTTCGTTCGGAGATATTTAAGAAAGCACTTTTAATTAGTTCTCATAATTCCAATTAGTTCTCATAATTAAATCCTATCAAAACTCTTCGATGTCAATATCAATAAAATTATAAATACAGTTGCGGAGGCATTTATAGAATTTTAATTGCCTTTAATTTCTTACTTATATCATACCCCCTTCTTTTTAAAACATTATCCATACTTACCATTGAAAAAATATGCTCAGTTCTTCTTTTAGTATCTACTAATATTCTAAACTATTATATAGCTTACAGTCCTAAGCATGCTATGTTTTTTATTTGCAATCTGAACACACTATCACACGCAATCATCTTATCATTCGTATATCAAAACTATTAAATATAAGTACAGATTTTAGAATCAACATATTGTCTAACGAATTCATTTACACTAGTTCTCCATTACTCGCACTGAACATTTTCCCAACCTACATATTTTATGAAAAAGGTTATAAAGATGCCTAATTAATTCCAATTAGTGTTACTTTATATTCAGTTCCTTCGTTGCATACAAAATCAAAATTAGGCTTGGATCGTACTAACGTTTACAGCTCGTGGTATTTTTTTTCTTCAAAAACATGGCTCACATTCGCGATTCTTATTCCGAGAGTAAAATATGTCCGATTTTTGTTTCTACATGCTAAAACTGCTACAACTTGTTCATTATTCTGAATTACCAGATGTTACAAATTTTGCGGAAAAAACCATGAGTGGAAAACATAAGTATGGTTTACACCTATTGAAGTTTAACGAAAAACTGCCTGCGAACATGCTTTACGATTGGCGTATTCAAAACATTTAATTATCTGGCGGACGTTAATTTCACAAGACACCACAAGGTAATCTACTCGTTACAAATATTTAAGGAGAGAGACCTTTAAAATACTGAAATAATTAAAAAAAAAGAAATTTAATTAAAATCCGATTTAAAAATATTATTTTATACCTATTTAAATAGCAAAACATTTCTTTTCGGAGAATATAAGTTACATTATTCTATTGCGATATATGTCGGTTACCTACCAGATTTTTTTTTCAAAACTTTTTGTGGTAAATATGCCAACGAGTATCGAATACATTACAACACATAATGTGCCCAAGACTGTAAAACTCAACAATGTAGATAGGGATCATAATTACACACCTCACAATATATGTAAATTAATGTCTATACAATTATAGAAATTAATTTCCACTTTTACAAATAAAGTAAGTGTAAATTATTATCTAATTTTTAATACATTATAAAAATACAATGCTATAATCTCTATTTTTGTCCAATATCCGCTATTTTCTCATAGTTACAAATATGTATTACTCACATGCCTTTCCACTTGGACTGACAATTACAACGCTGACAAGCTAGTGGAATAGATATGATCGCGGTCTTGGGTGTGAGTGTTGCGGGCGACTAGTGGAACGCACCCTTAGCAGTGTGATGTGAGAACTTGAGGAGCGACTGAGACCATAGACTAAATATTCACGTTGAGAGCATGTGTCATGTATGTATTCCATCCATTCTTAATCTTAGGGGAAAACCGAAAATGATATCGGTTAATGAGTATAGCAAGAATGATTTTTTAGTTTCCCTTAAAAAAATCCATTCCGACTTCATTACAAAGAAAATTTTCTTAGTAAAATAATTTATCTAACTTTTAATATTTTCTCAATCGTGATTACGTTTAAACGATTGACTATCAAAAATTGAACTTCCATAAAAAAACTTAATGCCACTCGCGAGGATGCTGAGTCCACTAAAAATAAATTTTTGAAAGTATTTGTATTATTTTGACAGGCATAACGCAATTAAGTCTCCATACATTTTTTCGTATTATCGCTCGAGATCTCGTAAGAGGTGTATGTACACCGGGCTACGGCTTTTAATTCAATAAGTATGAGCCGCTATGGGACCTAGTCGTAGGGTTACCAGATGAAAAATTTAAAAGTTCTGAGAAAAAGGCCGATTTCCATAGAATAGTCCTGAGATTTTGTCATGAACGTAATTAATACGTTTGTGGAAAAAATATCAATTAATAATTGGTTATGAACATTGCGCGAGCACGCGCGCGCGCGCCTCACGATTCATCCATCTACCTCTCCCGCGCACGCACAGCACCGCGCTTGCGTTGCAACCACTCTCGCTGTACCTCGGTCCTCGTCAACGGTCGGCCGGTGATTTAATCAGTTCGAATGTGCTATTGCGAAGTATGAAAAGGCATAGGCCCTACCGAAGTATTTTGTTCAATATGTAGCAGTTATGTTTCAATTAAATATAAAGGTGGTGCTGATATCGAAAAACACATATTAAAGTAAAAACACAAGAAAAAAACAGGAGTTTCAAGTAATACAAAAATTTATTATAATTTTTATAATGTTTCAACCGTAAAGTTCTGGGTGTCTCACAAAATAATCCGCTGTCTAGGCCACTCTAGCTTTTCACATAGTAAAGCATCACTAATCATTTAAATATATGGATTGTATCAGACACTTGATGAAGGCCATATTTGCTGACTCCAAGACTGCGAATAGTATTTCTTGTGCACGAACGAAGACTGAGGCTATTGTTACAGGCGTTATATCTCCGTGAAGAATCGAACAGGTGAAAATCTAATTACAAAATGTTAACTACTTGGGCGTTTCCACAGATAGAAGCAATCATGGTGCAGAAAACATATTTCCTGTTACAATACAATTTTTTGAATGGCAAGAAGGCATTATAACAAAACTGGTACACGTGTTAAGCAGGCCTAATGAAACCGCTGACACGATAACCAAGATGATTAAAACGAGCTCGCTAAACACGACTTGTTGGAAAAATAACCTTAATGTTACTTTTGGCGGGATTAATAGGCAACCAAGACAAAATATTTGGGTAAATTTAAAGAACATTCTAGAAACAGATATCGTAGGAATAGGGTGCCCAGCTCACATACTACAAAATTGTATTCAACACAGCACTGATACTCTTTATATTGACATGGAATCTCTGGTAATGAAGCTGTTTAACTATTTTTCCATACACAAGATACGCACGGAGGGGTTGATAAATATTTGCGAGTACATCGATATTACCAATCAGAAGCTCTTGGTTCACAGTAATACAAGATGACTGAGCCTTTTCCCAGCGATCGAAAGGATACTAACAATGTATGAGCCGTTGAAACAGTTTTTGTCAACTTCTGGTGTACCAGTAATTTTGAAGTACTCCTTTGAAAATGAACTGAGCGAAGTTTATTTACTTCTCGTCGCTCCTTTATGTCAATCTTTCAGACGTGAATTCAATAAGTAGAAAAAGAAAGCAACTCTGTTCTGGATATTGCGAGAATCCTCGAATCTACACATGACAATATAGTTGCACGAGCAAATGCAAAATTATGCCTCTTAAAGTGAAAGAATTGTTGGTGAAAGTAAGTAAAAGATTTGTAATGCACTTAGCATTACAGAAAACCAGGAAGATTTCAAAGGTACATTGAATATTTGGTTAAGTGGATAAAGTCTTTAGATGATTTTAAAATATTTAATTGGTTGAGGGTGAAATTATTGATTTTGACCAGTTTGCTCCATCTTTTCATTACCTGAATGGAAAAGGAATACATATTGATGATGCGAAGTTGTTTGACGAAATTAGAGCTGTGAACACATTTTTATCAACACAAGAAGACGCATTTTTTGAAGTAATTCTCCATATATTGTGGACTGCAATTTTCAAAGCCCCCATGGCTTTGAAAATTGCAGTCCACAACGTATCTACTGTCAATCTATTTCAAGATTACTTGAGTTATTGCATATCTGTCAAAATATATTTGCTATTACAGCCCCAGAATGTGAATGTGGAAAGTTTTTTCTATAATGGGGGCTCAATGGTCCAAGGAAAGAAACCAACTAATGGTGTTTTCAGTCCAAGCTTTGCTTTTGACTTAGTATAATTTGAAGAGCTTAAATTGCTAGGCATTACATAAAACAATAATTAAAGACAAATTTCTACTCAATAAGGTGTCAGCACAAAGCAACTACAAAAAAACTAATTAGTGTCACAGATTAATGATTATATTTTTGTTTAATAATTATGTTTTTCTTTGCCAAAGAAGATTATGTTTATGTTTTTGGTCATGTTGATTGTAACTTTCCAATAAAAAAATTTGAAATATCTGCTGTATTTTACAGAAAAATCTAAAAACCTGAGATTTCCAAAATCCGGGCGCAATCCTGTCATGAGTCTAAAAATCCTGAAATCTCAAGACTAATTCTGACATATGATAACCCTATCTAGTTCTCCACAAGTTGAGTTGCCAAAGTAATATCTTTTATTAGTTTTTCTTGTACCACACCAGACTTTAAAGAAAGAGAAAGAAAAATCTGTTAAATGACCAAAAGTGAGAAAAAAATCACAATCACAGAACATACAGTATAATCACAATGTCATGTGCTCACTGCGGAGAGCAATAAGTACTCTTAACAGTGTGCTCAAATTGCATGAAGAACATGTGTTGTATCCATTTTACTGATGTAAAAGTATGTGCCAAATATCAGGAATAGGTTACAATATAAAATCAATTAAAAGTATTTTGATTAAAATTGAATTAATTATTAGAAAGTGATAAGTGAAAGAAGATATGATTTTGCATGTTATCTACATCCTTAGAATATTTATGAGAAAAAAGACTTAATTTCTTTTTAGTTAATATTTTCATTATATGAACTTGGGACTGAAAAATATAATCGTTGAATGGGCATTTTCTTTATTTGATGCTAGAAATATAACTCTTATGCTTCAAACTCTTGATAAAATTGTTTTTTGTAAGAAAACAAAATATATTAAATGTTTCTGGTTTATATATTTATTTATCTACTTTAATGTATCTAATTGATACATATGGCGGACTTATTGCTACGTGAGCAATCTCTTACAGCCAACCATAACACCCGTCCAGTCCCGCTCTACGAACGGCCGGGAATCTAACCCGGGTCTCCGCGTCGTCACAGGCCGCATGCCTTGTGATCAACCCAACACATCACGGCGACGACAATTTACTAGCTGTGCCGACGCAACTTCGTTCGCGTGTAATTCGGTCTTTTTTAAAATTTTTTTGTCACGAATCTATAAGCATAAAGTTCTCTAAAAATGCTAATAGATGGCGTTGGCATTACCATATCGTAACATATCTATAAGCATAAAGTTTTCTAAAAACACTAATAGATGGCTTTGGCAGTACCAATATCGCAATCTTCACCAAGTCAGGGTGTTTTTTTATATCTGTAATATCCAGATTAAAATATTCTGTATGTTGCACGAGAGTAGACTATTATTTATGCCATATTTCATCAAAATCTGTACAGTAGATTTCGCCTGATTAAAAAATAAAATAATACCAGGCAAAAATTCTAAAAACAGGTTTTCTGGTATCTACTATCATTCTATACATTAAATCAATCCTTTTTTTTTAAATATTTTCCCTGTACAGAATTCACTTTGTTACAATTTTATTATATGCATCGATAATATATCTGATTTATTTTTTGGAAAAAAGATCTTAAATTAGATATAATAGGTATTTACAAATTGGGTATATGCACGAGGGGGACCAGGCCCCCCCATGAATCTATTTGTGTAGATTAGAAATAGTGAGTGATGCTAAGGGTTATGAAAAACACTGTTTACCCAGTACAATAAATATTTTTTTCTATAAAGGAATGTTTTATCTTTCATATTCAAATTTCAAAAATAAATTTATTTGCAAATCGCCACAATGTTTACTGTTGCGTTAATAGTGCCACAAGATGCGCGGTGTGCGATGCACTACGTAATGTCTAACACTTTAGTTAATATTGAAATAATGTATTTCAAAGACAGAACAAGATATAAGTAAATTTTATTTATTATATATTTATTTTGTACCCGGAAATATGTTGGTACTGAATCTTAGTTCGTAGAACTCGCACTACTTGTACCACCTTAACGCAATAAAAAACTTTACAAGTGTAAACGTTTTTTATATTTTGATTATATATATTGAAAGAATGTGTAGTCACAAGCTGCCCCATAAAAAATTAACGAAACTAGAGGAACAAACTGTGGAGTCAGTGTTTGTCTTAAATGAAGAACAAAGTGTTCTGAAAAAAATGAAAAAGAAAAAAGTGTCATTTCTGCATATTAAATATTGTGTTTAATTTGCAATTTTTGATATTAGTAGTCTTCAGGTTTTTTTCTGTATTCTGACCTGTTTTGTCACTTCTTACTTTTTTGAGTTTGCTTTTGATATGCAGCATGTTTCCTCGTCCTCATAGACTCACTATGCATTCCATACGGTTATTAAATAGAGTGTTTGCTTCATCGACCTCGAAAATATGTGACTTCCAATATGAAAGTTCCAGTTTCTTCTAGAAAATTGAAGAAATTTCTACAATGTTCTGGTATATTGTCGAATTTACTTTCACTGCTCATTAAGATAGCTTTTCAAATTCTTCATTCAGCTCCATTTTCAAGTCTGGCTAATAACCCTTATTTTGAAAAGTTGCTTTAAAAACAGAGGTTGAAAAAAGGGCTATTAGCCAGACTTGAAAATGAAGCAATTTCTAGTGTATTTTTTAAACTTCCCAGATATTTAAGCAACATATCATAAAAAGGGTAACAATACCCAATCCATCCCCTTGTCCCTGTATGACAGGGTGAAGGTTCTTATGGAAGTTACCACATAAAATTCAGATTTTCCCTACTTTCCACTCGTGCCAAGTCACATATAAAAGTCAATAAAAAATAAAACACACAGACCATTTTTCCAAATAAATTCTTTACATCCTGCTTTTTTATTAAGACTCAAACAAAACATAAGCAATAATCACTCATAACTAAAATTTAACATATTGAAATGGCATATCTTTTAAATTAAGATTTAAACTAACTCATATTCATAACAAGAAATCATGGACGAATACATAACATAATCTGGTACCTTTCTATAATTTGATACCAATAACCGTAAGAGAAAAACCTGTTATCTTTTCGTCATTCTTGAAAACATATATTTAAAAAAATTGCAAAATTTCGTGAAAATCCTACAACATAAGGCTTGGTACTTGGTTGAATGCTAATTCTTAAAAAACAAATGTTTTCCCAGAGGACAGTTTTACAGTAACTTACATGCTAAAACACTTGAGAAAAAATACTCGTTAGCACCTTCAAGACAATTTTTAAAACAATGCTTGCCACATTATAAAAAAGTGACAAGATAATCTCGTAACAAAAATATATTAGATTCACTGATTGTTTCTTCATTGTAATATATGTAGTTATACTGTCTACTTACAGTTTGCATCGCTAATGTGACAAATTGCCCGAAAATCAAAGAGGGACTTTTAAACTGGGCGTTGCGATCCCAAGTTGACAAATTTTACTTAAAGACTAAATACACATTCAACTTAAATACAATACATAAATTATAGTTTAGAAAAATATATAATGTAGAGTATAACATATGCTATACGTTTATGATGTGTGAGGTAATTGAGGTACGACACCGCTACGCCAATATAGACAAAGTTTTGCAACTTCTCCCGAATTCGTCCATCACCAACTTTACATAAATGGTCATGCTATTTGCTCTCTCATAAAATCTTGCTGATAATTCAAATCTCAACGTCAGTATGGTTGTCAGCATATGCTAACATGTAACGAAAAAAGGTTGAGTTAACAAGTTAATCGGCTACAAACAAACACATGGTTGTGTCAGATAGACATGTTATTGGTGTAATTTTATGACTGATCTGTTGTTACGTATTTATCAGTTGGTTTCTCAAATTTGTAACTTTTAGCTTGCTTTGGTAAACCTTTATATATGTGTACATTTGGCGTCGAGGTGAGCTAGAAGCACGATTATCTTGGCTCAAAAAACGAGAGAATAGCTCAAAGAAAGATGTACAAAATTTTGGATGACTTACAACTGAAAATTATTCAGAGAGTCTACCCCAAGTGCAAAAAACAAGTTAACCCTGTAGTTGCAATGACAACAGTACCTCACAAGCAGAATTTGAAATAGCTACAAACCACGCATGCTGGTTTCTAGTATTTTACATCAATATTTCATTAAGCTACGCCACTTAAATGCATGTGCATATAGACGCATACACACAAATAACAGGAACACATTTTTTTTCATCAAAAATGCCGAATACATGCGTGAGTGTATTTGTGCTTTTCAGCAGAAGGAAAATGTTTTCTGAATATAATACGAACAGAAATAGTAATACATTGGTGACATCAATTACTCTGTAATCATATCACAGCCCCTTCTTGACATCATAGTACAAAATGCTTGCGTAAGTTTTGTTCAGCGTTTCCTAGCTTTTATTAGTAGCATATCGTGACAATTTGAGCAAAATTCTGTAACGTTTAATCAACAGTTACTGATATTATTTTGACGTAGAAACTTTGAAACATTACACTCGACTGGAACTTTAATAAAATAACAAATAAATCTTTAACATTAATGTAAAATCGTAAACTATCATAAATCTTGAACAAGATCACTTCAATATGGAGAATATTTATAAGTGGGATTCTAATTTGTATACTTATAATTAACTGTACATTTATATATTTACATTAGAAGACAGTAAAAGTTGATGAAGATTATGAAGATGGCCGAAGACCTAAAATCTGAAATTCTCCAAGCAAAAATACTATAACAATGATTCATACACTTAAGGAACAATCACCTCTCCATAGAAAATTTATTTACCCATTTCTTACCAATGTAGAACCAAGTTATAATTTGAAGTAAACTACGTGATGTAGTATTATTTCTACTTTATTTAACAGTTTGAGTGCCGATGAGCGCCATCGCGCTCGTGCGCGTACTAACTAAATTTGCCACGATCGCGATAGCGCTCGTGACATCAGTTGATCGTTGAGGTTGCTCGCGTGCATCTCTAATTTTTCTTTCTTTCTACGTGTTACATAAAGTTCAAATTATAATATTATTAGTAATTACAATATAAAAAGGATCCAGGAAAAAAAAATGTTTAACCCATAATGTCGGAATACGAAAATAATTCGAGTGAAAACGATCATTTTTCAAGTTGTGAAGAAAGTGATAGTGGGAGTGACATTGGGGTGCGCTCACAATTTGGCGTAATGCAAATTTTGAGTGATAGTGATAATAGTGATGATAACAATTATTTTGCTGATACGAAGGATGTACCGAACTACGAAAATACGATGTGACTTTGATTTCAGTTTTTGTTCACAATATATATTTCCATAATTTTCTTTGTATTTTATTATCCTTGAACAAGTTTTTATTAAGAAAACACCAAACAAATTATTAAAATTGGATAATTTATGGAAGAGATACAGTTTTTTTCGAGACAAGAGTAAATGACATCAAAAACAAAAGATTTCTTTGGCATTTTTAAGTATATATGAGTGAAAAACTATGGTACTAAAACGGTTAAATTCTTTACCACGACTTAGGTTTCATTGTATTGCAACATCTTCAGGTGGGCAAAATTAGAAAAGATGCTATTATACAACAATGTTGTAATACAACGAAACCTGGGTCGTGGTAAAGAATTTATATAAAGTAGAAATAATACTACATCACGTAGTTTCATTTAGTTGTGAATAATACATTTCTACAAAATTAATGCCAAATATATTCAATATACCTAAAGTATTCCTTTTTTTTGCATTATAATAAAACTTTCACTTGGGTCTGCAAGATCAGTCATCACAGATTAAACAAATTGAAACAACCACAGTTTACATTTAACCTGTCCATCATGTCCAAAAGGTAATTTCAATATTACAACTTGCAACACCAAATATTTTTATTGACTAAATGTTTAAATTTTTTGCTGTAATCCATATTGGATTACAGCAAAAAATAGATATGAAAAATGCAAATAATCAGTGATTGTTTATTAAACGAAAGTGTCTTTTTAGGTTCTGTAGCCAAAAACAGAATCTCTATGATTTAGTGCTGTAAGTACAGACAGACGTCTGTATGTCACAGTCATTTTACTCAGAGATTATTCGTTACTTTTATGTATACAGTTATATACATATGGCTTTAACATATTCATATGACGGACTTTTCGCTATGATAGCTTTTTCTTACAGCCAACCAGAACACCAATCCAGACCCGTTCGACGAGCATTGGAAAACATTTCGATGGTAAGCGTTTTCTATGAACCGGTATACAATGAAATAGTGGAATTATGAAAAAAAATAATATTAGGGGTGGCACTCTATACACATGTATATGAGGGATGAAAAAAATCCAGTGCACATAAGCGTGTTAGGTATCGTTAGATAGGTTCCAAAATAACTATATGATTTAAGTCAATAGTTGGTGAGATATACGCTAAGTTTTGAAAGTTTGTCCACCCCCCTCTAAATTTTTAAAATAAACCTTTAACGAAAATTGGTTTGAATAAGATACATTGTATAGTTTTTGAGATGCTTCGATACTGACCGTCGCAATAATTTTGTTTTCCAGAGCGTCTTTGAGAAATACAAACTTATTTTTGCATACGAAAGCACCAAACGAAAACAAAGCACATATCAAATTAAATTGAAAAAATAGCCATTTTCGTTGAGTGAAAATAGTCCCCCTATTTATTTTTTTTTCACCAATTCAATTAATCTATTGACATAATCGGTTAATTCAAATCCCATACAATTTCACGTTCCTACAAAATTTGGTATCAATTTTCATGCGTTTTGTCCTTGGCCCCTTTCCAAAGCAACACTCTTTAACAGTAGGCATATGAATATAAATAACGTAAATGGTATATGAATATAAGTAACGTAAGTAGTAAAAACGAAGTCATACGTAATAAACGTAATTTTTTTGTTTTACTTAGATACTGGCATAGCTTCCTATTCTGACAGTCCCTTAGACTATAATGACTAACTACAACTTATTAAAATATTATCACTTCTTATAACTATTTCGAAATATAAAATTAATTAACCACTAAATCGAAAAGTTAACTTTTGTCCATCTTTCCTAGAATGAGGAGTGCACTGTGCAAACTCTGGAACTGTTGCTCGCATGCGACCATTATATTTCTGAAACAAGAAACGTTTTAATTTTTAAAAACAAAATTAATTTAAAAAAAAAGCTTTGATCTTTTTAAATGCGAGTAAAAAAAATGTACGTGATGTAAAGTCGTATACGATAAAGCCGCAGAGAGGTAATTCTTTCTGATATTCTGAAAAGGATAGTAAAATCTTCTTTTTCTTCATACTGCAGCCTAGAGTAGGCTAGGGCTGTCCCAATGAGGTTTTTCCATCGGAGTCTATTACATGCTTTATGTTTCCAGCTGGTAACCATTAATATTTTTAAGTGCTTTTTCGTGTCCTGGTACCCCCTGACTTGATGAAAGTTAGTAGCTTGGTCAGGCTGTTATGTAGATACCTTATTCGGTTTGATTTGATAACTTTAACGACGTCTGGTTGTTTATATCAAATATAATTTTGTGACTGTAGACAATTTATTAAACCTTATTTTCTCAGATAGCACTAAAAATTTTGCATTTACAGTGAAATTAGTTTTTTGAAATTTTGCATAATAAAAAAGTTATCAGCATTGGTAAAAAATTAAAAGACAATCAGTTGTCTGTTTGAGTGTTAATTACGTAATTGTTAGCTGATTTACAAAATAAACAAAGATACATGTTCCTTGTTCACTGGACATGGCATACCTACTACATACATTGAACAAAACGATGTTATACGTGATATGTTTTAATAATAATAGTTAATTTTGTCAAACCCTGAAATGGTGCGACACAAAATTAATTTAACAGAAATTTTTTTCGATATTTTATCAGTTTTATAGAAATTTTTTTAGACATTTTATAATATCAGAATGAAAAATGTGAAAATTTGCGACAAAACTTCAAATTTGACCTTGAATAACTCTGGGACCGCTTCAAATTTTGTAAAACAATTTTCACTTTTCTCTTCATGACATAGAAAAGAATTACCATCTTCACAGCTTTATCATATTCAAGTTTACGCCCTATAAAAACAATTATTTAAAACTTTAACGGAATTACACTCTCTAAGCAATCACACTTAACACTATGTTATTTTCGATGATATCTCGACAGGATCCAAAACTATTCAGATATTTACGTCACTAAAATGTTTTACAATCTAAAAAATGTCAGTGAGAGGCGCATAGTCAATACGAGACCTACCAGTGTCGGACAAAAAAATTTTGGTCACATTTGCTGACGACAAAGTATTAACAGTAGTTTAATTTTCAATGTTGCGTGTCTAAAAAACTAATATCGTATTGCACTGAATAAAATTTTAAATGTTTCTGTTGAAATGTATTATTTTATAACAAAATAGAACTTTTCAATATCACAAAATTATTACTCCAATAAAGTCTGTCACATGTCACACATCATTTTTTTCCCACTGCCGTAGATAATGACCAACCCTTATTTAAATATTCTCTAGGTACATAATTCCGTCTATCAAATAGACTATTTTAAAAGGAGACAGGTGAAAATCTACTTGGCTTTACAGAAATAGAATATAATTTTTTAAAAGCTAGTATTTTTTCGAAGAAAAAAAAACTAGTATCCAAAAAGTTAATACATAAATGCATATATGTATATTTTTAATCTATTAACAATTGTTAATAAATATCTCACAAAATACTTTATGGCTTTTATGAAAAGTTTACATAAAATAATTAATACTGATAGCTTTTTTATGTGGTACTGTAATGTATAGCCATTGCCCAAATTAATTAAAAACAAATTGTTACATGACATTGACATTCATTCTGTTGTCAAAGTGAATGTCTATTCCGCTCTTTCTGAGTTTTATTTTTTTCGATGAACCTGTTGGGCCTGCATGTTTCATGGATCAGTATATGTATTACATCTGTATATGAAAGTCCGTATATATTACATCTGTGTATGAAGATCTGTATATGAAGGTCAAAGTGCAAATTGTGTCTCATTATATGATCTGGATATCATATATTGAGACACAATTTGCACTTTGTTTCATCTTGCTGGTTCCAAGAGTTCAATAGAAATAGTATTTACAAATAACCTAGCTTCGGAAAATAACCTAGCTTTCCATAAAAAATGTAAGATTTTTCTTTTGTCTAATTGAAGATCTAAATAAAACTTTGAAGGAATTGGTTTTTTTTATTTTCTCCATAAGTGTCATTCTTTTGTTTTTGAAAATTTTCAATATTCAATATACAAAGTCTCAACTACTTCCACTCTTTGTATCATTAAAACTTTTTCTGTCCTTAAATTAAACATTTATTTTCTATTAAAGTTCCTTCATAAGGTATTGCTTAAATGACAATTCAATGTAAAGCTTGCGGTTTTAAAATCAAGATGTACACAGGATTAAAAAAAAGTTTATTTTTTGTTATAAAAGTAATGAACAAAACCTATCATTTGTAGTTAAAATTTCAGCATTGATAAATATTACAGATAGCATTGTAGAAATACTTATATAAATTAACGGATAGATGGCGCTAGGGTAGCATGATATTTTGGTACAGAATTACCCCTCAGCGTTTCATTTGTCAATTTTACAGAAGTTTCACTTCAAAGACATGAAATGAACAAGATATGTAATGTGTATTACTATAATGTGTAGGCTGCATATTTTCTTTTATTCTAATAAAAACTTATAATCTTCATTAATTCTTTTTATACCTCAATTTTCTAAGACGTTGATCGTCCAGTGCGAATAGGGTTCGTTTTCTACAGAGCTAAAATTTGAGTGTCACTGTAGTGTGATGGACTAACAGTATGATGGACTAACAGTGCTTAGCAACAGAGTAGACGAAGATACTGTGCGTTGAACTCTCGAGCTAAACTAAATTAAAAGAAAATTAGCACATTTTGTCTCAACTGCCCCCATTCATCTCAGTTTTTTTCAAAGTGTTTCAGCAAATACCATAATAAGCAATATAGCCCAAATAATTAATATGTACGTAAATGTATTAATATCATCAAAACCTCATGTTACAATTGAATTAAAGTAAATTTGTTGTGAAATCCTAAACAGCATCACACAATTAAACGGAAACTCAATAATACATTTGTATGTATATGAAAACATGTAGGTCAATAAAGGATATGGGTGGATCGTCAATACAGTTACGTAAATAAAGCATATGGGTGGGATGTTTCGTAACTCAGCCACGTTTCATACTTTTCTTAGTACCTAAAGCAGGTATGACTGTGTTAAAAATAAATATATAAGTGTCAATCTTACTTCCGTGTGTCGAAGCACTTCTTCAAGTCGGCTCCATTCAAAATATTATTTTTGAAATTCCCTATCTGCAAAAGATCATTAATTGTCCTTGCCAGATTGTTATAAGCCTTGACATTTGTGATATCGGAACTGCTATCCAATATTCTGCAACAATAAACACATTTTAATATTTATTTTTTATTTATTGAACGGGAGACCAGTGAAAATATGGCTCGAATTTGAGAAATAGTATGTAATTTAAAAAAAGTTAGTATACACACCCGCAACAAAAACGCTAACAGATATTTTTTTTTGTCTAACGATCAATTAATTTTTTTAAATTTCTATGTATTAGAGTATTTTTTTTTATTGTAACACCTGGGTGACTTTTGCTAGTCTCCTTAAAAATACACTAAATACTGGGGCACACCAGATGCATTGCGTCTGTAACCTACAGCACATCATGTTATGACAGCGTATCTATCATGTTATGACAGCGTATCTATGTCAAATGTCATATTGGTGAAGTGACGCGCTAGACTCTGCTGCAACACACTATGCTTCACACACAATGCCCTGCATGACGGCCATTGGCAAACATTTCTGAAGTCAACGTGTCTAGCTTTTCTTATCAAAGATGGTTGGAAAGCAACTCATCTGATGAAGAACTGCTGCTTCTAGCTATAGAAAATCATTAGGAAGGAAAACATATTATGCTGTGCATCACAACATAATATGAAAGACAAAGAGCAGCCTGTACTGAAAACTGGAGTCATTTGAAGACCGGTACTTTCATATGTCTTACAAAATTAATTATTATTCATAAACAAGGGTCCCATGAGCCGGAACGAACTTTGGTAATAAGTACCAGCTGTTCTATAACTAAATAAGTTGTTGTTGCATGCACAAATGAGATTAGCGAAAACGGGCCTGGTCTCACAGAAATTAAATATAATTTTAAAAAAATGCTGAATTTTTGGGATAAGAAAAAAGCAAATTTTAGACGTGTAGCCATTGCCTAAATTAATTAAAAATAAACTGCTGACTGACATTGACATTCGTTGTTTTTAAAATCAATGTTTATTGTCCTTCATAAATTGTCATTTAAATTGCGACTACTCTATAGGGTTTGCATGTTTCATGAAAAATAATGTTACATTTGTATATTGAGGATATAAAAGGACACAATCCTTTGTTTCATCATGGTGGTTCAAAGTTTCATAGAACTTCCATTTTGACAATATTATGAAAAATAACCTGACATTTCATAAAAAAATACAAGAATCCACATTTGTCTGACAATCTAAATAAAATTTTTAAGGGGTTAATTTTTTATTTTGTCTTTCTAAGGGAGTCATTTCTATTCTTATAACATCTGCTGCCAACCCTGTAGATACTTTCCAGCTTTTCTTTCAAATTGTAATTTCGTAGACTAACATTAACCAGATAGGATTGCATAGAACTTGTGGTAGCGCTTGTACTTTATGCTCCCCTACTGACAAATCTGAACAACAATCATAAAAATACCACTGTGCAAACACGGATTTTAGTACCTTTTATGAAGAATGGTAGAAATTGTAGTGGTAGATAAATAAACCAGTATTTTTGGAAATTGAACCTGCAAGATTGTGAAATTGTAACCACTTATTCTTTATAACAACACAAACTTCATAAACAATTTTTTTTTAAACCTTCCCTCAAATGTTTTATGATACAGGCACATAGTAAAATATTATATAATTAAAATCACATAGTAAAATGTTTAAGATTAAAATCACGTAGTGAAGTGAAATGTTTTATGATAAGAAATGTGCTGTCAAATGTTTTAAGATTGGAGTAGTGTAGTGAAATGTTTTATAATTACATCTGCGCAGTGACATATTTACGATCAGAATAGTGTAGCGAAATGTTTTACCATTGAAGTAGTGTAGTGAAATGTTTTATGATAAGAAATGTACCGTCAAATGTTTTAAGAATGGAGTAGTGTAGTGAAATGTTTTATGATAAGAAATGTACCGTCAAATGTTTTAAGATTGGAGTAGTGTAGTGAAATGTTTTATGATAAGAAATGTACCGTCAAATGTTTTAAGATTGGAGTAGCGTAGTGAAATGTTTTATGATAAGAAATGTACCGTCAAATGTTTTAAGATTGGAGTAGTGTAGTGAAATGTTTTATGATAAGAAATGTACCGTGAAATGTTTTACCATTGAAGTAGTGTAGTGAAATGTTTTATGATAAGAAATGTACCGTCAAATGTTTTAAGATTGGAGTAGTGTAGTGAAACGTTTTATGATAAGAAATGTACCATCAAATGTTTTAAGATTGGAGTAGCGTAGTGAAATGTTTTATGATAAGAAATGTACCGTCAAATGTTTTAAGATTGGAGTAGTGTAGTGAAATGTTTTATGATAAGAAATGTACCGTCAAATGTTTTAAGATTGGAGTAGTGTAGTGAAATGTTTTATGATAAGAAATGTACCGTGAAATGTTTTACCATTGAAGTAGTGTAGTGAAATGTTTTATGATAAGAAATGTACCGTCAAATGTTTTAAGATTGGAGTAGTGTAGTGAAATGTTTTATGATAAGAAATGTACCGTCAAATGTTTTAAGATTGGAGTAGTGTAGTGAAATGTTTTATGATAAGAAATGTACCGTCAAATGTTTTAAGATTGGAGTAGTGTAGTGAAACGTTTTATGATAAGAAATGTACCATCAAATGTTTTAAGATTGGAGTAGCGTAGTGAAATGTTTTATGATAAGAAATGTACCGTCAAATGTTTTAAGATTGGAGTAGTGTAGTGAAATGTTTTATGATAAGAAATGTACCGTCAAATGTTTTAAGATTGGAGTAGTGTAGTGAAATGTTTTATGATAAGAAATGTACCGTGAAATGTTTTACCATTGAAGTAGTGTAGTGAAATGTTTTATGATAAGAAATGTACCGTCAAATGTTTTAAGATTGGAGTAGTGTAGTGAAATGTTTTATGATAAGAAATGTACCGTCAAATGTTTTAAGATTGGAGTAGTGTAGTGAAATGTTTTATGATAAGAAATGTACCGTCAAATGTTTTAAGATTGGAGTAGTGTAGTGAAACGTTTTATGATAAGAAATGTACCATCAAATGTTTTAAGATTGGAGTAGCGTAGTGAAATGTTTTATGATAAGAAATGTACCGTCAAATGTTTTAAGATTGGAGTAGTGTAGTGAAATGTTTTATGATAAGAAATGTACCGTCAAATGTTTTAAGATTGGAGTAGTGTAGTGAAATGTTTTATGATAAGAAATGTACCGTGAAATGTTTTACCATTGAAGTAGTGTAGTGAAATGTTTTATGATAAGAAATGTACCGTCAAATGTTTTAAGATTGGAGTAGTGTAGTGAAATGTTTTATGATAAGAAATGTACCGTGAAATGTTTTACCATTGAAGTAGTGTAGTGAAATGTTTTATGATAAGAAATGTGCCGTCAAATGTTTTAAGTTTGGAGTAGTGTAGTGAAATGTTTTATAATTACATCTGCGCAGTGACATTTTTACGATTAGAATAGTGTAGCAAAATGTTTTAAGATTGGAGTAGTGTAGTGAAATGTTTTATGATAAGAAACATGCCGTCAAATGTTTTAAGATTGGAGTAGTGTAATAAAATGTTTTGTGATTACATCTAGTCTACTATTCTATACTATTGTATGATTAGAATTTAAAAGTGAAAATATAAAGATTATAAGTAGTTTGTAATTTAATGAAGCAGTTGCTTACTTAAAAAACAGTAGCACCGCAATCTATAGGACTGGCTAATAAGTAATGAGCGTTTCTTCCAAAAATTATCTAGAAAAATATGGGAATGTTCTAGATGCTTCTATGATCGAAGGTATATAAAAAGTGCGGCACGCTCTCATTGGTACAGTAGTAATAAAGATGCTGCAGTGTTAACACGTGTAAAATATGGACGACATTAAAACGCATGCGAAACACTATCTACTCTATAACTACCAATCTTGTCACGCTGTTGCCGAAGCTACACGTAACATATGACAATGCTAGAAGGACTCCTGCAATACAGGAGCTACTCCTGCAATATCTGAGCTAAAGGAAGCATTAAGAAGCTACTGCAAAATGGTAGTTCCAGCAGTTCTGCAGTGGCGATTACTCCCTGAGTGATCATCCATGCTCTGGTCGATTGGTGGAATTGGATAGCAACAGGTTAAAATTGTTAAATGAGAAAGACAACCAATTAACGACATGCGGATTAGCAACTGAACTCGGGCGCTCTCCCACAGGACTATAGAGAATCATTTACACCGCTTGGGAAAAAACTTGAAATATGGTGCATGGGTTCTGCATGGACACCATGCTGAAATCTGTTCCAAACTTTTGATTTTTCGGTGACATTTCACTGGTTAATTTTCTCTATATTAATCATAACCAGAAAGTCAATTGTTAGGATCGCATGAAACTAGCAAACCGACAAACAGTTTGAACCAAAAAAAAGTTATGCTGAGCTGCTGGTAAAGTTTTGGATTTTAGTTAGACACACATCCCCCACGCACCATATTCCCCAGACCTTGCACCCACTGATTATTGTTTGTTTAGATCGCACAGCAACGCCTCACGTGAAAAAAAACTTTGATGATGAAGATTACCTACGACAATCATAGGCAAATTTTTTCATTCCAAGCCACTTGAATTTTACGCAGATGCTATCCACTCGCTACCAGTGCACACAGACACATGTAGTACACAATGATGGTGATTATTATATCAAAGGTAAATTGATTTGAAATTGGAATTTAACAAAAAATTATAACATTAATGACCGCTCATTATTTATTAGCGAATCCATAAACAAGAGCAATTCCCTAAGAAAGGTATTCAGTTATTTCTTAAAGAGCTATTAAGTAACAAACAAAAACACCTTTAGTATATGATATTAGTTAGAATTAAACATTATAAGTATTATACACACTAGCTAAATTTACAAATGGAAGTGACTCCAGTCATACTTACAAGTGGAAGCGAGACAATAATATACCGATGGCGTCGGAGAGCTTTTTAATCTGTACCACATTACAGTCAGCCACACCCAAAAGGCAATTTTGAGATTGCTTTGTACTCTTCGGAAACCTTGCCCCGAGTGATTCGGAGTATTTTGTGCTGAAATTATTTTCAAAAATTCTTGTGAAAGATGAAGATTTAACGTTTTTTTCTATATTCCATAAATAAAGTTCTGTGGAATGAAATAAACATACTCGAATTATACTCAAAAATATGTTTTAAAATATAATTAAAAATATTACATCTAACTTTTAAATAGTTATGTTAAAGAAGAATTTGTGCAGAAATAAAATTTTTTATGTAAAATTTACTCGAAATATTAGAAAAAAAACTTATTCAAACTTCCAAGTAATTGTTTTTCATAGATAATTTACTTTAAAACACCAACATGTTTAAAATTTTTCTCGTCTTATTGAGTTATATACTTTTGATATTTTTTGTTTTTTATCAATTTCAGTGTTGACATTTTTTTATACTTAATTTTTTTATTTCACATAATTTAATATTCTCTGAACTTTTTAATGAAAATGAATTTTTCACTATTTTTTTTATTTAATTGAAATAAACCTTATTAATGTAAATATATATATATATATATATATATATATATATATATATATATATATATATATATATATATATATATATAAATGTATATAAGAATACCCATTATACTCTTTTATATGTAACCTTGTTGTGTATATATGCAATGCTCACATTCACAAGAGTAATAGATTTTGTAAACAAATCATTTGTCGCATTTTTTCCTGCTTAGTATACAAATTGTCAAATAAAAAAAATAAAACGTTTAAAATAATGTAAACGAAACTGATACAAAGAAAAAAAGTCACGTATATCAAAATGATAATCAAATGTTATAGATAATCAACTGCTCTTTCTATATAAAGTAATAAATTCTTCAGAAACAAAATGATCAAGTCCTTATTGAGGAATTCCTGGTACCACGCAGTGTCCAAAAACAGTGCACTTTAAAAAGATGTTCTTTAATTTGGGGAATTTCAGATACAAGCTGATATCAAATAATTACTGAATGCGTCACACTTAATGAAAGTTATGTGTAGTTCTAATTCAACCCGCCTACAGTTTTATTAAAACTTATCATGTCAGCTATAAATAGGTCATGAGTGTGAGTGGACAGCAGTGGCGCGCAGTGCCATATAAGCAATGACACGTAGCTTGCCCTGAACATTTAGCATATATACATATTTACGAATATTTAAACATATTTAAATTGTGTTATTCAAGAGAAACCTTCGATATACAATTTGTAGTTTGTACACACAAAGCAAACTTTTTCGGTTGGTGGAATTTTAGATAAAATGCACAAACTTCATTCTTATATTGTGTGAAATTACAAAAACTTCTCGAATCAGAAATGGTCTATACGAAATTAAAATTGATTACCTCACTTCAAAACATCAGTTCATAATCTCAAGGCAAGCTGAAACTTGTTGGGTTATCGGCTATATTCAGACTAAAACAATGCCGTAATTATGACATTTGCAAACAAGCAATGAATCATTGTATTGTTATAAAGAGTTCGCTGTCAGTTTTTCGTCCTCTTTTGAAAATAATTTTAATAGTTGTCCGGTTTTTAAATATACGTATTATATTTTGTCGGTGAAAATATTTTGACAGTAAAGTTTTCTTTGTGCATTAAAATTAATATTTTGTTAGTTTATTTTTGACAAAGGTAAGATTTTTTTCAATTTTTCTTTCAGTGAAAAATTAGTATAATTGAGAATGTTAGATCGAAATTATACGTTCGAAATAAATCTAGTATATGGCATTTTCACAGTAATTTTTATGATTAGTGCTGGTGGCTAATCAGAAGTTACATCATATAAAATGTTTTGCTGGCCTTGTTTATCATTCTTATAAATGGAATAAAAGTGGTTTTGACAATCTAGGTAATTTGACAAATTCTGGTAAAAGATATGCTAATTCTGAAAAACATTTACTGTGCACAGTAAAACTACAAAATTTTAGCTCTTCGCATATAGAAATTTGTACCGAGGGGAAACTCGTTATTGCGAATTGGGAACATAATGACATAGAAATACAAATAATTTAAAAAGGTTAATAGATACTATTGTACTTTTAGGTAAGCAAGAATTAGCTTTTTATGGTTACGATTAAGGTCATAGTTTGATAAGTCCGGGTAATTACGTCGTGAGTTTATTGTTTTTGAGTACCTATGATTCAATTACTGAGACACATTTTCAATCTATTACACCTTCAATGCCGTTTTCAGTGCTATTAGGGGAGGTGAACAATGCGCAACCTAGGGGAGGTGAACTTGGTAGTGCTAATAAAAATTTAACAAAAATTCCTTATTTGGATTTGGAGTTTTATTATTTTATCCCACAGCAAGATGGCGGAAGCATACTTTTAAATTTACTAGTTATCGTAAAATACCAAGAAAATATAGGTTATTTTAAAATCAGTAATGAAAAAAATTATTACGAGCGCCTAAAGGAGACCGGTGAAAATGAGCTTAGCATTTCAGAAATAGAATATGATTTTATAAAAGCTAATATTTTTTTAAAAAATAAAAAAGCCAACAATTCAATCAGGAAAGTACAGAAAATAATTATAATCGATAACACAAAACAAAATAAAAACTTTTTTCGTAAACACATACATATTATATATTTTTAATATATCAAGAATCTTTAATAAAAAATAAAAATGTAATTACGTATATGATAGAAACGATCACACAAATAATTAATACTGATTGTTTTCTCGTAATATGTAGCCATTATCTAAATCAATTAAAAAAAAACTGTTAACTGACAGAAAAAATGTCAATACATTCGTTCTACGTTGTCAAATGAATGTCTTTTTCGCTCTTTTCAAATTTTACATGGTTTTTTTCAGATGGATATTCCATGTAATATATGGAATATCCATGATCCATGATCTGCACTCTGTTTCATCTTGTTGGTTAAAGAGTTTTGTAGAAATAACATTTACAAACTGTTACGAAATATAACCTGATTTTTCATAATTACAAATACAAAATCCTCATTTGAATGATTGACAACGTAAATAGAACTTACAAAGGCCTTATTTTTTCATTTTTTTCTATATAAGAGTATCATTTTTATTCTAGAGACACCTGGACCCAAACTATATTGACTGTTGTCGGCCTCCTTAATGGTGGAGATAGAATAGGTAGATTTTCCTGTCTCATTTACTCTTTTGGAATACAGTCAGCATTACTAATAATGACATCATAATTCAGCATTGCCGTTCTTAGTTTTTATAAAGTTTTAGAACATTTGGAACATTAAGTTTAAACCTTTATAACTCGATCAATTTTTAAGATTCCCTCCTCATTTGCTTATATTTTAAAATGGAGATTTATGTAGTAAAAAAGGTAGCCAAAAACCCAATTGACAATTCGAACTTACGTAACACTTGCATATTTTATATGTTAATTTAAAAAAAACAGTGAAAAATGTAGCAATAAAGCACAGTATGCCCTGGTTTTACTGCAATATAGCACTTAGCGACAGTTTTGTTAGAGTCTATTAGTAAAAAAAAATGGACTTACCAGTACGTATATGAATACAGAAAAGCTAGTTTCAGTGCTTCTAAAACATTTTTCTCAACATCCCTTGCAGTATCATTCTTTGAAACATCAACATCAATTATCGTATCAGAATTTCTATTCGAGTGAAAATTATTGCTATGGACTATATCATCGAGATTCACTGGTTCCCGATTAAGACCCTCTTCTACTTTCTGATCCTTCAACCTTTGATGTCCTGACACTGGTTCAGAAGTGTGTTCCGTTGAAAGATTTATAGATGCTTTATTCTTTGTAGCACCATCTACAGAACCGTTTGAGTGTTCCAGCTCATCGTCGGCTTGTTCCTCGCTTGAAACTTCAGGCTCATAATTTAAAGCATCGAGATCGTCGGTTTCTACTGATTTTTTTGGATCGGTTTGTAAAACATTTTGTGTGTTTAGATCGTTCTGGTAAACCTCATCAACTTTTTTCTTCTCATCTTGGATAATATTTGCGGCAATGTTTTCGGCTATTACGCTTTCATTTTCCATACAACTCTCCTGATTACAATCGTTTAAATCTTCATCCAAAATAGCGTTTGGGAAATGTTTCTTAAGATATTGTTTGACTTCAAACAGCGGGTTGTAGTCCTTCTTATTATTCTGCATGAACTGAGGCGGTTCATCGTTAATTGGTGGAGTAATGTCCTCGGGATGAGCTGCAAAATTATAATCCTCATCCGTGTCTGGGTTTTGAATGTCTTTCATTATGAGTTCTAATGATTCTAACGCGATTGTGTAATCATCTTCTGAGGCATGTTTGCTCTAAAAGAAGTTTTGAATTTATTGCTTAATAAAAGTAATTTTTGAATTTATTGGTTAAAAAATGAATATGGGTATATTTAGCTGTTGAGATCAATGAAAAGAATAGGTGAAGAGATAAGTACTGATTGACCTATGTCTTTAAAAACACATGTGGATTTTTAAAATGTTTAGATTTGTCGATAGACCTTTGAAATTAGACAAATGTTGATAAGATTACTCAAAATGGGACTCAGGAACAAAAGCTATCAAGATGTTATCATGATTTTTTAAAAATTTTTTGATCTCAAGAAAAAATGGTGGTGATAAGCAATAGCATCTAAGTTAGTTATACGATACACGGTGTCCGGGAATAGATGTCGGACAAAGAAAGATGCTATTCGTTAGCTATAAAGGAACAAATTGTCGTTGATGTCTTTGTAGGTGTTTGTGGGTTATTCCCCAATTTGCGCAAATATCGTGAGTACGAAAAAGATGACAAATAATTATGAACATTATTTTCAATTTTCTGAAAAAAAGTCATCTTTTATATTTTATTTTAACAACAATCAACTATTTTTTAGTTACTATACAAATCTACACAATACTTATTCCCGGATACTGTGTATGTGCCACTGGGTTAAAAATATTGTGTCTATTTTAAATAATGATAATGGCTATAGTTTTCCTACAACCATTGTGCAGGCTTCTGAAAACTATCTTTTTCATAATTTTAGGATAGGTAGTTTCGGAAATAAGGAAGGGGGAATATATTTTTTTGGCGTATTGTCCAGTATATCTGAATATAACTTTGAATGAATATAACTATTTACCACTTAAAGTTAAACAAAATATTTTTGAGTCTCTCGTTATTTTCTCGTTCAAATCTTACCTCACACTATACACGGTGCCCAGGAATAAATGTCGGACAAAGAAAGACGTTATTCGTTGACTGAAAAACAGTTGTTGTCGTCAAAGTAAAATTTAAAGGCTGATTTTTTTTTCATAAAATTCAAAATAATATTCATAACTGTTTGTCATTTTTTTCATACACACTATACTTGCGCACGTTAACCAGCACTGGGGCATTGACTGCAAACAAGCACTGCTAGCGTAACACTATTTTTTGCACTCAATTAGAAAAAGGGCGTGTTTTACGTTTTATTTCAACGACAATTTATTCCTTTATAGTTAACGAATAGCGTCTTTCTTTGTCCGACATTTATTCCTGGACACTATGTAAATGGACTTGAACAAATTTTCTCAAGTACTTAATTGAAAAATCAATAAGGGAACAAATAACGAACAACTTCTTGCTTTTTACAAGATCATGTTGCACTTGGCAAATTAAGTACTTAAGAAACTCATGTTGCACCGAGTAAAGTAGTGAACAGTTTCAGGTTTAGAGCCTATTTGTTTGTTTTCAAGTATGTATTACATCGATGCAAATTTGTAACAGAATTCACGTATTACATTGAAGCAAATTATGTATTATATCGAAATATGTATTACATTGAAGCAAAGTTGTACCAGAAACATGTTGTACTTAGGAAGTAAGTACATGAGAAATTATTGTCGCCCCAGGTAAAATAGAGAACAATTTTAGGTTTATAATATTTTCGAGTACGTATTACATCGAACCAAAGCTGTACCATAATTCTTTTAGTTATACAAAATGACATTAGGACAATCGAAAAAATTATTTGTATCGTAATTAAAAAATAATTTTATTAAAAAATTACTTGATAATCGGAAAACTATTACTTTTTTAAATTGTTACATGTTTTTATTTTATAACACAACTTATAACAAAATAAATTTTAAGTCGTGATTTGTTAATTCGTAAATATAACAGTACTTTAAAGTTTAATTCAATTTAACTTTGATTTTGTATGTTATTTTCTTCTATAGGGACTGTTAAAGATGCTATCAGTGTCATCTGGTGATAATTAATGAACTATTGGTAACACTGCTGACATTTTTTCTTGTGAAGTCCCCCCCTAGCGTACACATTGTAATCAAATCACTTTATAATGCCTAAATACGGCGGAGCGTGTTGTGCGTGCAACAAGAGTGTTTTAATAATTTGAAAAATAATACAGTGTTTAATTTTTCGTAAGTCAAATCTCTATTCATTCGTACCATAACCGCTTGACATTTAATGAAATTTACGATTTTGCGTCAATAAGGCACTGTACTTATATTTAAAAACATGTAACCAAAAGTATATATTTCTACGATCTTCAAGCGACCTCTATCTTTCTTGCACAGTGCCTATGAAAATAAACAAAAACTTTCAGTTTAAATAATCGTAAAACCAATAAATCGGCCAAGTGAGAGTTAGACGTGCAAACAAAGGTTTTTATAGCACCAAAATATTCCATATCTAAAAACTACCTAACATATTATATTTGAAACAATTTTCATTGAAAGTTTATTTTATGTTCTACTACTTTTTCTGAATTTTACCAACGTGAGTTGAAGAGTCAGAGCGGAGGACAAACTTTTTAAGATTCTAGGAGCGCATATCTCACCAACTATTGACTTAAATAAAAAAGTTATTGTGGAACCTCTATATCATTTTTTAAGACCTATCCAACGATACCCCACACGCCTATGTGCACTCTATTTTTTTTTCTCATCCCTTACTTGTATTGAGGGTCACCCCTAATACTATTATTTTTTTATAATTTCACTATTTCATTGTATAGCGGTTCACAAAAAACACCATTCAAATTTCATCCATATAGTGCCAATAGTTACCAAGTAAACTGGTTGTGACACACAGATGGGCTGGACAGGGTTATAAGGGTCTCATTTTTGTCATTTAGCTACAGAACCCTAAAAGTGGTCAGTATGAATAGTCTCTGTAATATTTATGAGTGATTTAATTGTGTAAATGAGTCTGTAATATTAAAGACTCATTTACACAATACAGTTTGTGTGACAGGTACTATTGTGACAGCTGTCGTAACAGTATTCTGCCATAATAATATGGAGGTTCGTCTGTGACAGTTGGTGGTAGTGAAGCTGCCACGACGGCAACTGTTGCACAAACTCTAACCAGAGAACAACAAGGGTGTTTTTGATTGTGAAATGTAATGTTAGTTAATGATTAATTAAAGCTTACCTTCAAGTAATAGAGAATATTATAGCTATGCGAATACATGATCATGTAATCATCTGCTGTCACTCGGGACATCTTCTCTGTAAAAAAAATTTGTAAATTGTTACTTGCTATGAATTCCAGAGACATAGAACAATTCTTGTCACGGTGAGACATTTAAAATATGGCTTAAAATATGGCTTAAAATATGGGACATTTGGCAACAGTATTCTAGTAACACAATAGAAGGCAGTAACACATAAAATGACTACATTAGTAGTCAGTAATATACATGTAATGTGGGGTGCAAAAATTCTTTTAAATATCCTGTTAAGTGGGGTATATCACTGGATAAGCCTTTTAAAATAAAATTGAAGTTCTAACTTTAGAAATTAAATTTAAAAAAAAAACTCTACTATACTGTATGTACCATCACAAAATAGCCACTTTAATCTGTAATAGTGTATTTTAAAAACCATACCATTTTTTTTTTTAAATTTAAAAATCGTCATAAGTCATTAATATAGAAATACATTTGTCTATACCTTTTATTTCCATAGACGTAAGAAATGTGGCAATATTTCATAAACATTCTTATTAACGATCGATGGTGAACATAACTTGTCTAACTATCCCTCTCATTTGCATAGTTTTACAAAAGGAGGTTATATAAAAAAGAAAGGGATAAAAGATATACAACCCAATTTCAAGGTCAAAGTTGTTTACAATTCGTAAATAAAAATTACTGGTATTTAAAAATTTTTAACATCCATGATTTGCTCAATACCTATTATTATAAAAAATATCATCTATTTTTAAAAAGTGCCAGTAACTCAAACATTGCCATACTCCAACGAATGCAAAATATGATACTGCGCTCAATCTCGAATGTCCCATGGTACATCACTAACATGGAAATACATGAACAGTTGGGTATGAACACTGTGAAATCGGAGTTTACACAAATGACAGAAAGATACAGAGAGAGGCTGGAACGCCACCCAAACAAACTCGCAATTGAACTACTTACTCGTAGTTATCAGAAGCGCCTCAAAAGAAAGGATGTCCTAATCTCCTGATTACGAGTAGATGCTCTTATTGGAGGGCACACTCTACCTGACCTATCGCCCACAAAACATCCGCTAAAAGCAAATGCTGATTGCAGATTATAATAGAGAAAAAAAAAAAAAAATTTTTAAAATAAACTTATTTGAATAACTATTAATATGATATTCAGTCTTATTTTGTATCATGTTACTTTATGAATAACATAAACGTTACCGGGTTATAAGCCTTTAAGTAGACATCCCGCATGCTGTATCATTGTGAAACCTTTATTTTGACAGCTATGTACTTTAAAATGTTGCTTTATTTTACTTTACGTAAAGGTAGTTAAAACAGTAGACATTACAGTCGATTTTACAAGTTATTTAATTATTCTTTTTGATAATTTAGATTTAGCTTTACTAAAAAGTAAAATGACTAATTTTGATAGTTATCGTATAAAAATTATGTTGTGTATTAACCGTTTTAGTGCCATGGTATTTTACTCATATATACTTAAAAATGCCAAAGAAATCTTTTGTTTTTGATGTCATTTACCCTTGCCTCGAAAAAAAACTGTATCTCTTTCAAAAATTATCCAATTTTAATAATTTTTTCGGCGTTTTCTTAATAAAAACTTGTACAAGGATAATAAAATACAATGAAAATTATGGAAATATATATTGTGAACAAAAATTATAACAAAAACTGAAATCAAGGTCACATCATATTTATGCAGTCCGGTACA
Source organism: Druceiella hillmani (assembly GCA_039881145.1). Classification (NCBI taxonomy): domain Eukaryota; kingdom Metazoa; phylum Arthropoda; class Insecta; order Lepidoptera; family Hepialidae; genus Druceiella; species Druceiella hillmani. Next base: position 10,268,318 of record JAYKKI010000051.1, read on the forward strand.
TCCTCCGTATCAGCAAAATAATTGTTATCTTCACTATTATCACTCAAAATTTGCATTACGCCAAATTGCAAGCGCACCACAATGTCACTCCCACTATCACTTTCTTCACAACTTGGAAAACTATCATTTTCCCTCGAATTATTTTCATCTTTTCCTGGATCCTTTTTATATTGTAATTACTAATAATATTATAATTTGAACTTTATGTAACACGTAGAAAGATAAATTAGCGATGCGTGCAAGCAACCTCCCCTACCGCACGCTAAACAGCAACTGATTTCACGAGCGCCATCGCGCTCGTGGCTTTTTTAGTTAGTATGTGCACGAGCGCGATGGCGCTTGTCGGTACTCAAACGGTTAAATTAAATACCAACAGATATTGTTATACCATATTAAAATTTCATCTCGTAACAATTATATTGCATAACAATTATACAGAAGGAATACCAATAAAGTCCGTATTCTATCCATATTCATTACAAATAATACTTTCGTAACGTATTTTCAACTATCTAAAGAAATAGCAAAATTTATAATTGACAATTTGAGACCGAAAAGTGACACGACGAATAAACTTGATGTGCAATAAAACGAAATAACCTAAAAAATGCATCTCCTGTCATCCACAGATAAAGTACAGAACTGTCATCGTTTACGAAATGGCTCCGTCATTTTCTTTCTGCTCGTAAAATTATATAATGCTATTCTTTTCTCTCAAGCCTAATGAAAAATGGCTTAACTTTAATGACGAATAGTGATTAAGGTAAGGCCAGTGCGTGATAGCATGTCAATTTTTAAAGCAAATGTTAAAACAACCGTTATTGTCGTGCGTTAGCTAACGTATAAGTAAAGTGAATGATACAACATAGGGCTGATTGTTTCAATTACAATTTAGATAAAATATTATTTGCTTCTTGGTATTATAATATTAATAACAATTTCAAAATAATTCTACACGGTTTATTTTTTATTTAATATGGTAAGATTCACAAAAGTTATTTAAACCAATCAGTCTCTATTCTGTGGTTTGAATGTTTTTGAATATATATTCATTGTTTTTAAAATGTGGATTCTTGTTTTTTGTAAAATGTGGATTTGTATCAGTAATTATTGTTAAATTTTGGTAATTTCGAGTGAATGGAAATAGTGAATATGTAATTTTTTAGTGCAAGTGAATATTTGGACACGATTTAAACCGAATGTAATTATAATACTCGCTAAGCCCTTAGGATAAAATTTGAGTGAGGGCAGAAATAAATTCTAAAACAAAATAATTTGTTGAATATTTAATATATTTGGCGTTAATTTTGTAGAAATTCATTATTTACTATTAAATGAAACTCCGTGATGAACATCTTCAGGTGGGATATTAGCAAAGATTATCTTTGCTAATATCCCACCTGAAGATGTTGTAATACAACGAAACCTAGGTCGTGGTAAAGTAATTAAAGAAAGTAGAAATAATACTACATCACGTAGTTTCATTTAATTGTGAAAATAATTTATATTTTATTTATTGTGTTGCATGTACAAACTATATTTAAATACTATGGATGCCACAAAATACCGTACAACAGCGTACTCAGAGATTGAATAAATTATAAAATCTAATTCAGTTTGACACATGACAGTTTACAATGAGTACGTTATACTAGTCGCTCGCAATTCCACTAGCTTGTCAACGTTGTAACTGTCAGTCCAAGTGAAACGAAATAGAAACAATGCGTATTCATAACTATTAGTAAATGGCGGGTATTGGACGAAAATCAAGATTATATTTTTTACTATATTATATTTTTTACTATATTACAGATTATATTTATTACGTTAGATAATCATTTAGACTTACAGTAATTATAAAAGTGCAATTTAATTTCTATAAAAGTTTGATGGTTGTATGTTTTGCATCTTTTGGTGTCACCTTTATTTCTATTTAGTACATCTCAAAATTGCATAAAGTGATTCTTTCAGTCACAATGTTTAATCTTCAAAGATTATATAAATTTATTTACGTAAATTTCTTGTATCAATGTGTCAAAGTCAAATTGACAGATAAATGACTACAACGACCCACCTCGTTACATGGGTCGTCGCGGTCGTGAACAATGACGGCATCAATGACGTTTTGATCACGACCGCTATCGCCAAGTGGAACGATGCAGTGAGCGTTTTGAGCGTTGCGATCGCCTAGTGGAATGCACTCAATATGTTGTGCCTTGCGAAATTTACTTATAATGATTTTATACAAAATTTAAACTTTAATTACTTTATAAATTAGGAGACTGACATAAAACATTTTTTTTTCCGAATTGCACATAATTAATTGCACAAGTGATTGAAGTGGTGCTATTTAGTGATGGTACATTCTTGTATTACACTGTATTTTCTTTTAATTTAAAAAGATTAAATTTTCAGGTTTATTAAAACTTAAGACTTACGGTCTAGCCACTCATTTACTTTCTGTGCCAGTGCATCCACAACGGATTCCATCGGCCAACTCTGGCTACTAGACGTACTTGATGATGGTCCATTGTCTTTGAACACCATATTTAAGTTCACCAGTGCTTCGTGAAGGGACCAGGGCGGCTTCATGTCGAGACCACGGTTTGGCGTCAGATGGAGGTTACGATCCAACTGAAATAATAATAATGACACATCTACATTCTAAACTATCTATCATATAAAACAGCTATGACTAACGCTATATGTGCATTTATAACTAACTCTTTTCATGTCACAAAAGCTATCAGTCCGTACCTAAATTGACTGTATATTAAAAAGTAGGCTACGTAGATGACTACAATAAAATTGAAAGTTAAAAAAATTTAATGAAAATAAATTGTTATCGGAATAATCCATAGTACGAACGGTATTTCACAATTATAAATAATTAAAAAATTACTTCCACAACATATGCTGTCAGTGTCTTTGACTGCTTATCGAACCAATGAACCATCGACAAAGAAATTGGTATACTCAATCTTCAGATACTTTGGTCGTATCATCACAAAAAATCCTGACAACCTAGAGAGAGGCTTCTTGCTGCAAAGTTTCCAGTGAACAAGATCTTGTAGCCAAAGAATGGCTCATTGGCCCGACCAGATCATAACAACCATCAAATAACCCTCTACGAGGTTGTAAGATTAATGTAAGATCGGAAGAACTGGTAACAAACCAATTTACACTAAGACAGCACCTATTGTTGTGGGTCGCGATCCTCAGTAATGGGAGAACAACTACAAAAGAAGAAGCTTAGTGGTCACCATTGTTTTTAACATTTTTAATTGTGTTTAAACATTTAGGGTGACCAAATATGACTTTACAGTAGTAAACAGCAATAAAAAAAATTAAACTAATTCATAGAATAGTATTCCTTATAATGTAAAAGGTTTCAAAACCTTGTTATTGAGGCCATTTTCAGAATACTATCAGATTTCATTTAGTTAAAGCGGGCCAAATGTGTTGCGTTTTAATTAACGTTAGAATTTTTAGGACTACCAGAACAATTTTTTAATAAGACGTAGCTCAATATTGGCCTCACAGTTTTTGAGGAGGCATAGCACCTTCCGTGCTAATTTCTAATCTTTGCACTGAAAGACAACCTCGCATGTTCCAAGATCCAGGATATGAATCATGTTTTATTCCAATGAAGTGAGCACTATGATGCATGTAGAGTTTTGTTAAAGAATATGCATCCACTTAGTAATAGAATAGATTCAGATGACTCTTTAGAATGTGGTATTTTTAGTCTATTTAGGTATTTTTATTTTTAGTCAGAGTTTAGTTGAGGTTGATAGTGGAAGCGATGGTCGGCAGATATAGGAAACTATTGGGAATCTTCGGAGGTGCTTGCACACTTTGTGGCATCAGGCTGGTTGTTAAAGGTCCCTGAAACAACCTGGGTGATGGCTTGGGAATAGAATAACACCAGAACAATTTGAGAGCATTTTTATGAACTATTTAATGTTCACACTAATTTTAATTACACATTGCAATAAATACACACAGCAAAGGGGACAAGTTAAATTTCCATTTGGAGAGGAAAGCAGGTCATGAAATGTTATAATGGTTGAGCCAATAACCTCAAGATGCTGAGTTCGCAGGAAATGTTCTAAGAAAGTAATGTAACTACTTGATGAAAAACTTGTGCAGTTTAAATGGATGGACCTTGACAAGAACACATATTGCGCTGGGACACCTCTTAAAACTTAAAGTGCAATCTTAAGGAAAAAAGGTTTTACATTGGTACTTGAACATTGCAATCCATGTGTTTCACAACTTCTGCTTCTTATAGTCATAAGATTTATAATAAATATCCAAGGCAATGAAAATGTGTTTATACGTCTGTCAGTTATAGATCTTTATTGCTACAGTAAACTATATTAATACAGAACCATCAGTTTTACAGCTCTGAGCTTAAAATAAGTACATAATATAGCCAGATTTACAGCCAAGAAACCATGGATACCTATCTACTGGAAAAGTCAACGATGACAGTGGGTAAATTGTGCAGTGAAAATGACACTTTATATAATTTCAATGCACAAAATATAAATATTTTTTGTTTTATTTAAACTTTTTTTCATGTATGGACAAACAAATATCAAGACCAAACAGACAACTACATTTCAAGCGCTCCACAAAGCTTCACCTTTTACGTGAGCTGCCTACACGTATCCATATAAATTACTATGGATAACGTCTCCAGTAAAACGTCTTTGGGTAAAACCAACAAAATCAATATTATCCATGTAATAAAAGTGTTACATTTGGCGTTGTGTAGCATTCTCTGCCAAACCTGGCTTTTGTATGGGGTATTTTGGCATCTATTATTCACAATTAAGTGTTTATTACGTACTTAATTGCTTTATTTGCGTTAGTCCTTTACACCGTTTATTAGCAAATGTTTCCACAAAACATGTGCCAGTATGTATTCCACCTACACCAAGATGTCAAACTCCTTGCCGATACTGCAAGGTGTGTCTATAGACAAGTAGAGGGTGAAAAAGAAAAAAAACAAACACCAAAAGTGTATGTGCAATCAGGGAAATGTGAGCTGGTCCGTAACATCTTGCTTTAGAATGTACCATGAGCTTTTACATTATTGGTTGTCTTTTTAATTTTCCATTGACATTTGTTTCTCGCGTTGGTGTTCCAGTCATTTATTTCTTATGATTGTTTTTAAATGATTTCTTTGTATAAGGGATGTTTGTAATGGTGGTCCAAGTTAAGTTCTGATGTTCTGTAGATTTTTTTAAAAATATTTATACACTATGTAAAATTAGGAAACTTTGGGACTTTAATCTGTAATAGTACTACATGAGTAGACTACTTACTACGTACTTTTTTTTCTATATTTAAATATTGTCATAGCTCATTAACATGAAAATGTATCAACCTATATCTTATATTCCGATAAATGTAAGAAATGTGGCAATATTGCATGATTACTCTTCTTAGCGATCGATAGTGAATTTGATTTGTCTAACTATCCCTTTCATTTGAATAATTTTACCGCAAAAAGAATAAAAGAAAGAAAAGGATAGCAAAATTAATTTCAAGGCCAACTTTGTTTACATATCGTAAATCAAAATGATTGCCATTTAAAAATGTTTAACATCCATTCAATATTCCCTCAAATATTATTCGGAATAATTAATATGATATTTTTTCGTTGTCGTTTAAACAAATTATTATTCGCTTCTTATTAATAAAATAATATTAATTTTAACTGCTTATTTCAAATTCAATCTTTTGGATTATTTATTATTTTATATGGCAACCCTCATTTCTCCTAGTTAGAATATTTTTCAAAGTTTAGTTTGACATAACTGTTGTTGGTTTAATGCGATTTTATTCTGTTAAACGATTTGTTATTTGTGATATCGGGTGAGTGAAATTACGAATATGTCGGTTTTTAGTGCTGACAGAAAATAGTATTAGCATGCCAAATGACATTATAATAAAAATTATTTGTATTTTAATTACTACTAATTAAAATACAAATAATTTTGTTTTGGAATGTATTTAGTATTTACACATACCTATATTTTATGTTCCGTTTCCGTTCGTCCGTTCCCCGTATCGCACTTTCGTAACCGACGACAATAATTTTGACTTAAATTATCTACGTTGTGCGTCGGGTATTCGAATTTTGCTTTCTTCTAAAATGAGTTAGCACATTTCGTTTTAAAATGCGTGTTTAAAAAACTTGGTTTTTTGAAACGGATAAGTGACATTTCATTTTCACACTTGACAGTTTGCAATGTTTTTGCAGTAGGCCAAAATTATAGGGTGTTATAATTATGATTTCCTACAAAATTTAAACTTAATTATTTTTTAAACTAGGCGATTACTTGACAAAAATAACATACTGTCGGATTACACATGATTAACGGGACAAGTGTTTGAAGTGACAAAGTTTCCTTCGTATACATACTGTATACTAAGGTAATTACAGATTGAAAGTAAATTCGTGATACTATCTGGGTATTTTGTTTTGTGGTTTATTTCAACTAAATTATCGAAATTAAGGAACGAAAAGCAACGAAGCGAGAAATAAAAATTATGGCAAGACCTGCAAATAAGATTATATCGCCAATGGAATTGTTCATATTATATTACTGTGAAAAGCAATTAGCGGCTATAGCCAATAATATCTATATAGAAAATAAAACAATAAAAACTGCATAACAAAAAATAGACGTTACAATCTTCTCATAATCGTAAACACATACTAGCCCACACAACGCAACAAAATGACAGACCGTTCTAAACTGATAATTGTGAAATTAATTGTTGCCTGGGGACATGTCTATATTTATTCTAATAATTAGTTTATTCTGTTTCTGATGATTATATAGAGTGGTGCTAGTAGCCGCTAGTGGTAGCGTGACTTAGACATGCATACTCAGGATGAAATCGATAACTGAAATGACTATTTACAATGATTCCGACCTGTGGTAGTGGTAAAAAACCGAGTGACACATCATTTCATTGAACAATGTGTCTCAACCAGATTTGGCTCTCGTGTTATACTAAAATTCTACGTCTTTTTCCCTTTTCAGTTCATTCACCGACTCTTGACGGATACATACAGTTAATAATAACTTACCTCTAAAGACAAAAGATTCTCCATAATCTGTCGTAATCTACAGATCCACTCTTCAAATCTGCCCTCTATCCTCTTCTTCATACTGTGACTACTGAGTGTGAACCTTAACATTTTCGGCTGTACTTTTATATCATCCTCTTTCAACCTATTCATCCCTTTCATCATATCTGTCCTTAGTTTCTGTACGAAGTTAATTCTAATTGAATCAACGTTTTTATTGCTTGTTTCAGTCAATTCAAACACTTCATTGTCACATTGCGCATTAATATTAAATGGCTCAAAGGTTTGATTATTTTTTTGTTTATTATGTGCTATAGCCACATTAAAGTTGTTGGTAAATTTCTGTTGATTTTGCACGTTCCAGTCAGTCAAGCTTTTCATAGGCGGAGTTGTTTTATTTGTCGAGTCAAATGTCATTTTGACATTTGCAGGAAAGAACGGTTGAACAGTTGATTTGTTCACGAAATTCAAACTGTCTGAATTGAAAATTATATTTTGAGGAACATTGTTTACAGTTTCTACAAACTTATTCAATCCTTTCATCCCATCCGCCCCAAGATTCTGCATGGAATTAATTTGAGTTGAATTAACATTTTTCTTGCTTGTCTCGGTAAATTTAAACAGTCTATTATTGCATTGCGCATTGGTGTTAAAAGGAACAACGAATTGCTTATTTTTCTGTCCATTATTCGGTAAAAGCAAATTAGCATTGTTTGTAAATGCCTGTGGACTTTGTACATTCAAGTTGGTCAAGTTTTTCCTGGGTGACATTGATTCATTTGCTGAGCCAAGTTTCGTTTTGACATTTGTACGTAAAGATGGTCGGACATTCGATTTGTTCACAAAATTTAAATTGTTCGAATTGAAAATTGTATTTTGGGAAACATTGTTTACTGTTTCTTTAGGTGAATTGGACATTTTATCTTGATTGATATTATTATCATGATCCAACAATTTTTTATTAGGACTGATAGTTGAAACATTGAAAGTAACATGTTTTCTTGTTGCAATTTTATTATTTGTATTAGGAAATTTGTTATCTACGTTTAGTTGTATTTTTGTCTTGGATTTGTTAAGAGTTACCAAACTGAATGGATCATGTTTTGCTAAAACATTTTGCTTTATTCTGCATTCATTCTTGGGGTCTGTATCTTTGTTATCAAGATCGTAAACAATTTTAACTCTTTCCTTTTTACCGGGCACAACGGGTTGGACTCTCTGCACAGGCTTTTCAATTGTCTTAGGCACATCAATGTCAAAGACAATTTTTTGTCTTTCTTTTTTAAGCGGTAATTTGTTTATACTTTTAATAGATGTTTCGTCAACTGTCAATTTGACAGCTGTCCTTTGATTCTGTGCTTCTTTACTTGCAACGCTAATCTTTTTACGCTGTGGAATATCTTGAGGAATTTTAAAGATTGCTTCCTTAAGAACTATTTTATTAGATAGATTCTGTTTTTGGAGCTCCGTTATTGTTACAGATTTCGAATTAATGCCTTTATTGGTCCGCACCCCATCTAATTTGGGTATATCATCGAAGGAACTAATACTTTCAGTTATGTTCGAGCTAATATCATCACTCTCTGTCGTGGAAGATTGAGAAACCAAACTTTCGGATATTTCAGATCTTTTTTGAATATTCAGAGTTTTGTTCACTTTTTTCTCCATGAATGCAGCATATGATTCAGTTGGCAGCATTATGTTTACAGTTTGTGGTAATAGTTTCGGTTTTTCATTTTCATTTTGCCCAACCTTATTTTTTTCAAGTATTATTTTGTTCAGTTTTTTCTCCCTTAATGAAACATATGATTCATTTGGCAGCGTTCTGTTTACAGTTTGCGGTAATAGTTTCGGTTTTTCATTTTCATTTTGCCCAACCTTATTTTTTTCAAGTATTATTTTGTTCAGTTTTTTCTCCATTAATGCAACATATGATTCATTTGGCAGCGTTCTGTTTATAGTTTGTGGCAAAAGTTTCAGTTTTTCATTTTCATTTTCCACAACTTTATTTTTTTCAAGTGTTATTTTGTTCAGGTTTTTCTCCATGAATGCAGCATATGATTCAGTTGGCAACATTATGCTTACAGTTTGCGGCAATAGTTTCAGTTTTTCATTTTCCACAACCTTATTTTTTTCAAGTGTTAATTGTTGGTTTTCAAAATTTTTCTTCAAATTGTCTTTCTTTTTCTTCATAAGTTCCTCAAAACTCATGTTAAATGTTATTTTTATGGGTTTTGATACTTTATCTAATAATTCAGTCTTTTGTTCATTGACATAGCTTTCGTTTAATGTGGATTCACAATTTTTAACTACACTTGTATTTGACTTTGGAACATTTGAATTTTTGTTGATAAATTTTTTTTTCACTGTACTAATTATTTCTTTGTTAGTTGTTATACCTTCTTTTCTTACCAAATCTTGATTATCATTTTGCTTTCCCGGATTATCAAACTGTATTTTTACCCTTTTGTTATTATTACCAGCTAATTGATCTTGAGTTCTTTTTCTTTTCAGTATTATCTTCTTCGTTTTCGGCTCTTCACTCTGTACTTGTAAAAGATTATTTTTAATCAAAGGCATTTTCTTCTTTTCCTCACAATTGTCTTGATCTTTGGTATTAGGCAAAGTCTTTTGAAGGTTAGTCCACTTCTTATTGATTGCATGTTTTTGCTCTGTATTTTGAACACTGCCTGAAGTATTCGTTGGTTTGGATTTGATACTGGGTTGTACAATATTTATTGCCTCTTTTTTACCGCACATACTGATTGTTCGTTTGAACTGTGACAAATGGATTTTGTCCATGTTTATGGGTGAATTTGCTGAATCAAAACTGTCCTGTTCCCTATTGTCATAGAGTAATTCTTTTATTTGGCTCACAGTGAATGCGTGTATATTGTTGACAAGAGCCTTGTTGCAAAGGTTCTTGTCGTTAGAGAGGACAATCTGCAAAAGAAGACTTAGTTTATAATTATGATTTTGTAAAATTTATATATACTGTAATGTTTGTCATGTCATTAATATAAAAAAGTTTTTTAGTTATCTTGATCCCTTATGATATCAATACTGATAAAAATGTTACTATAATTGTTCATATGTCATTAATAACAAAAAATATTTCTAGTCATCTTGATCTTTTATGACATCACTTACTATAATATTATAGACAACAATTTTACTATAATTATTCGTATGTTATTAATAAGAAAAAAGTTTTTTAGTTATCTTGATCCCTTATGATATTACTTCAGATAAACATTTTACTATAATTGTTCGTATGTCATTAATAATAAAAAAAGACTTTTCACTTCAGATATAGTAAAAAAAAGTAAATTTTGTATTCTATACCATGCTCTTTCAATTAAAATATACCTATCACCGGTGTCAGTGAGAAACCATGCAACTAAAAAATTGAATTTTATATTTTTATATCAAATTTGCTTCCGGCTACTAAAACCAGTTGTTAAAAAATTTAAATAAAACTTGAACAGCTAATTTAGTGACTCACTATGTTGAAAACACAGGCATATTAGTGACACAAATAGTTCAAAGAGAGGTGTGAAGTAATTGACGATTTGCCTCGTTCTGGATGGTCTTCGACATCTACCACTTACGATAACATCGATAAAATCAAACAATTAGTGCTTGAAAATTAATGTTTATTTATTCATCATTTCAGTAATAGTGTTGGCTCGAGGGTTGAATATTGAATAAAGGATTGTTCATAGAATGTTAACCAATGTTTTGCACATAAGATACGTTACCGCAAGACTGGCTTCGAAAAAGGCTTAATTTCTTGCAAAAAAAGCATCAATTGAAGACATCGATTGAACTGAATGAATGATTGGATCGATCGAAGATATCGATTGACCGATTGAAGGCATCAAACGGAATATGAAAGCGGAATATCACCATTGCTGGCAATACAGTTGTATTGCCAGCAATGGTGATAACTTTGAAGGTGTCAAAATAAATTTGAAATGAATAAACTTAAATTTTTAATTTTTTGACAATTCCGGTACTTTTTATACAGAAGGTACTATTCCTGCTTCTGATATCACGAAAGGAAAAAAAATTAAAAAGAAAACTAATTATCAGTTTAAGTTTTATTTTCAATAGGCATTTTCAATACCAATTCTTGGTGTTGCAAAACATTTTTGAAATAAAACTTCTTAACGCACGCTTGACTTGAGGAGTAAGCTGGTGAATGCGTGACGAGAGCATTACGAAAAGTGTGATCGGGCGAGGCGAATGGAAGTTGAGAGGGAGATATAAGTTAGTGAAGACAGAAAGAGAGAGGGGAAGGGGAACTCGAAATACACCGAGCATCTAGACATTAGGTCGACAACTAATAATGAAATACTAATTATAAAATTATTTAGAGTTTTTAATTTTAAAAAGTCTTAATAATTTTATGGTATTTTTAATATTACAATCAGTTTGAAATTTCAAAATACAGATTTAAGTTTCCACTTCTGTAAACAGTCTTCATGACTGCTTCTGATTTTTTTTTGTTTTCCTGACAAATCAATATGAAACCATGTATATTGGATGAAACAGTGACCATATTTTATATCGAGAATATGGGACTTTAACCGATCGGTAACTCGAGGGGCCGATATCGGTTCTGAAATGTACGTGAAATGCGACGATGGGTCTTCTGTGTAAATTCGCAAACTAGCACCTGGGCTCTTGACGGGTTAAATAATGTAGGTATGCAATTCTAACTTCAAATCATATTTGGTTCATTTTTTTTATTATCTAGGGGACTTGAAATATAACAAGGAAAAAATTTCACTTTTTTTTCTCAGCAACACTCATCACTGGCATTGGGAAAATGAAAATAACTTACGACATGATGATTGTTAGCAGCATATTTGAGGCAACAGTTGATGATCTCATCGTCGTTGCCTGTACAAGGAAACACCTTTTGGTTTGCTTCCTGGCAGCTCTCTCCTAAAATTCACAAAAAAAATATTTTTTTTTATACATAGTCCTGCCATAAGTTGTGTCTCTTAATATATATAAGCACAATAAAAGTTGAAATTGGATTTTCCAAAAGGAATCTACACATTATGATGTTTATTTCTTTGCAGAGAAATATGGAGTAGAACATACAGATAAATAAACACCGCAAATAATGTCAATTCTTACTATTCATGGTGGTTATTTTAATGGAAAATGCTGTGTGTGAGTGAGTCCATGAAGGAAGTAGAGAATGCCTGAAAAGGTTGCGAAAGATAGCAGCATTAACGCCTGATATTTGTCAACTGGCAATTAAGTGAATGTATAGAAAAATATAGACGTATATAAATAGGTACGGCAAATGCAATCCATTCTTTCTCAACATGTTAGGAGGAGCCTAGGTTGCAACTTATAGGACTTGTTTAATGGATGCTTTGCTGGTTTTGGCATATCTCTCGTTTGTTGATATCACAGTCGGAGAATGTGTGGCCGATTTCGTTTTGGACCGAAGCAAGAGTTTTATTGAAATTGTAGAAAGACTATATTCCAGGACTTTTGAGGGCCCCCTGTTTTGTATGAGGTGGGTTGTAATGGGCCCCTGAAGGAGCTCTGTGACGATTAAGGTTGTATCTTGAGAATCGCTCATTCTTTCTATTTATGAGGGTTACATTCCCAAAAGTTCCCAGATATGTGTTGCATATACCAAAGCTGCGGATAGCGAAAATAGACTTACATAATACTGTATGGGATAGGATTGAGTCGCGAATACATCTTAAATGGAGGCAGTATTGAATCCTTGTGTAAACAAAGTGGTTATGAAGAAGAATTATGTAAATCAACAAATTTTGTTTATCATTTGTGGTATTCAATCATGTAACTCGATGCTTTGATTATAATACCAATGGAATATTAAAATTTTGAATTAATTATACCAATCAAATGTTAAATGTTTGAATTAATTATACTAATCAAATGTTAAATTTTTTAATGTTAAAGCACACTTAATTAGCGTTTATTTCTTAGGACATCTTTTCATTTTCTACGTATGTTCTTACAAAATTTAGCCAAAGATTAACATTTCTTGGCAAAATAATGGATTCAACGCTGAAGCCGAATCCGAACAAAGCTGAAGGCGCATAACAGCGCTAATAATAGGTGCGTTCTTAAGAGAGAAGACAAGAACAACATGTGATTGATATCCTCTTGCAGATGTGCAAGTGTCTTTTTGTTAAGAATTGAGCTCCGATGGTGTTTATGTGAGGAACGGGGGGTTCCTGTGAGTGATAGTATGTTTAGAAGACTTCAAGGGCGTAACATAAGACTTTACGTACCAGTTACAGGACCCTAACTGATGGCCAGTGTATTAAGGGCCGGTTACCGTTTAGGCGTAATTTAATTCAACGGAAACTTGGTCATCCACAATGCCGCACGTGTGAACTATATCTTTATATCGAAGTTGATAATGAATTTTTGATGCTTCGTGATATTTAATTTTTTTTTATTATTTAAAATTTCCTTAGCAATAAAAAAAGATGCCGCTTGTCATTAGTAATATGCTGGATATCTGTTTAGGCATATAAGCAGTATATTATCCGGATAAGCTGCGAAACGTAAACTCTACACTACTATAAATATGAATATTAAATGGATAACCTATAGACGAATTTGATGTCAAGTTAAGGCTACGTTCCTGTTTCACATATAGTCCACATTAATTAATTTTAGGCATTCGCTTCGCCAAACAGTAGTAAATATACTTATCCACACAATTGTTGATAATAAAGATTTAAACGCTTATGAAATGATAACAACTTGAAAGTATTTATTTTGAATATTTCTAAACTTATGATTTAACTTATTCTTACATTCCTACAACATAACCAACATTATTCACTAAAAATATATATATATATATATATATACATACATACATACCTACCTACAGACATACATACACACACACACACACACATACATACATACATACATACATATATATATACTATGCTGCAATAATTGTCACGGTATTGCAATTTTTTCAATATAAGCTTTGTCTTTAAATGATATCCAAGTAAATATTTCATAAAAACTGCACTATTCACAGCCTGACAGTAATGCATTTATGTTGTAATCCCATTAACATTATATAGAGGCAACATTTTGTCTAAAACCACTAATCTAATTTGTTTACAACTTTCGCAATAGCATATATTTTCCGGATTGCCACAGAATATATAGTATATACGTGCCGAGATAGCCGAAAAAAATGTTTTTGATTAGGTGTTTTCGTGCAAACGCTGGGAAAACTATTACAGATACATTAATACTAAAAATGGAGGAATTATAGGTTTTATAAATGTATATAAAAAATCTGGAACAGTTATTATAAACGAGCCACAATAACCGCTTTTAAGTTAATAAAGTAGTCTGTGGAACAAAAGTAGCGTAATTTAGGTTGATTTATTAATCCGTATTAAAATAAATGTTCTAAGTCATTTTTCAAGTATTTCAGGAGATAACAATTGCCCTTGACGTGCCCTTTATGATTAGGTTCAGTAGTTGAAGTGAAATTAAAAGTTTTTGAGAGGTGGAAACACGTAGGATGCTTAGCACAGCAATATCGTAAATTCAGGACTAAATTCAATATTAAAAAATCTTAATAAAACAACTTAACTTAGCAATACAAACATATATCTACTGTAGCAATAGAAACATATATGTACTGTAGTAATTTTATGATACATTGTATGGATTGCGTTCAACCGATCAACTTACAATTTACTACAGCATTTTTAAACACAAGACAATTCAGCTGTCAATGAAGCGTCATAAAAATATAGTTCTATTTCTAAACGTCCATAATTCAAGTGGTGACACGAGATTGCACCTACCATTTTAACCATTAGAGTGCCGACGAGCACGATCGCGCTCATGCGCGTACTAACTAAATTTACCACGAGCGCGATGGTGCTCGCACGCATCACTAATTTTTTATCTTTCTACGTGTCACATAAAGTTAAAATTAAAATATGATTAGTAATTACAATATAAAAAGGATCCAGGAAAAGAAAATTTTTAACCTATAATGTCGGAATACAAAGATAATTCGAATGAAAATGATTGTTTTTCAAGTTGTGAAGAAAGTGATAGAGGGAGTGACATTGTGATGTGCTCACAATTTGGCGTAATGCAAATTTTGAGCGATAGTGATAATAGTGACGATAACAATTATTTTGCTGATATGGAGAATGTACCGGACTGCAAAAATACGATATGACCTCGATTTCAGTTTTTGTTATAATTTTTGTTCACGATATATTTCCATAACTTTCTTTGTATTTTATTATCCTTGTACAAATTTTTATTAAGAAAACACTGAAAAAATTATTAAAATTGGACAATTTTTGGAAGAAACAGTTTTTTTTTCGACGCAAGGGTAAATGACATCAAAAACAAAAGATTTCTTTGGCATTTTTAAGTATATATGCGTAAAAAACCATGGCAATATGAAATTGTTTCCGTAATACTAAAAATAATAAAGCATTTTATGTATATTTATGTCTTTAGACAAAATAAATAATTAAATATAAAATCATAAGTTTATAGTCTAAAAATGGTCAATACGTGGCTGGTTTGAAAATTCACTAGGAAATATGAAATTCTTTCCATAATACCAAAAATAATAAAGCATTTTACGTATATTTATGTTTTTAGACAACATACATGAATTTAATGTCTAGTGCTGATGATTCACTTTAAGGTACATAAAATTATATATATTTATTTATATTATAAGGTATTTAACAAGGTATATAAAAAATTAATTTTATTATGTAAATTTTTTGCCACAAAAAATATAAAAAACCATTTAAAAATTGTTACATTATATTTAAACATTACATTTAAAATATTTAACTTTAAAAGGGCCATGGAAGCTGGCGAAAAGGTAAAGTACACATAGCTATTCTCAATTTTTAGATATATTAATTTTTGATAACACTATTCATTTCCGAAGAGCTTCATGTCTTCAGTTAAAATGAACATAAAATTTAAACGCCAGAAATAAGTTTTTAAAATAAACATTAGCAACGAAACAGACTTTCGTTATATTTATAAAAATTAATTAATTCACAAGAAAGAAGTGTGAAAGAGTATATAAATTTCCGGTAAGCTTTACCAAAGCATTTCGCTGATTTAAAAGAGTTTAGTGAGTAATGGTCGAAAATTAAACTTTTCAAATCATTATATAAGGTCAGAAACCAAATGCAAGAAAACCATAATTCTGAGAAAATTTATGTTGTTAATTGAGTGTTAATTTCCAAATCTTTCAATATTTATAAAAAATAAAATGAGTCAGAGGGAAGAAGTGGGAAGAGAGTATATATATTTTTGGTAAGCTTTTGCTGATTTAAGTGAACTCATTAAGTAATGGTCAAAAATAAAACTTTTGAAATCATTATTTAAGGTCAGAAACCAAACAAAGGCAATAAAATCATAATTCTGAGAAAATTTTGCCGAATTTATTGAGTGTTAATTTCCAAATCTTTCAATATTTATAAAAAATTAATTGAGTCAGAGGGAAGAAGTGTGAAGAGAGTACATATTATATTTCTGGTAAGCTTTAGCTAATTTAAAAGAACACTCAGTGAGTAATGGTAGAAAATAAAACTTTTGAAATCATTATTTAAGGTCAGAAACCAAACAAAGGCAATAAAATCATAATTCTGAGAAAATTTTGCCGAATTTATTGAGTGTTAATTTCCAAATCTTTCAATATTTATAAAAAATTAATTGAGTCAGAGGGAAGAAGTGTGAAGAGAGTACATATTATATTTCTGGTAAGCTTTAGCTAATTTAAAAGAACACTCAGTGAGTAATGGTAGAAAATAAAACTTTTGAAATCATTATTTAAGGTCAGAAACCAAACAAACGCAATCAAATCATAATTCTGAGAAAAATTTGCCAAATTTATTGAGTGTTAATTTCCAAATCTTTCAATATTTATAAAAAATTAATTGAGTCAGAGGGAAGAAGTGTGAAAAGAGTACATATTATATTTCTGGTAAGCTTTAGCTAATTTAAAAGAACACTCAGTGTGTAATGGTAGAAAATAAAACTTTTGAAATCATTATTTAAGGTCAGAAACCAAATGCAAGAAAACCATAATTCTGAGAAAATTTATGTTGTTAATTGAGTGTTAATTTCCAAATCTTTCAATATTTATAAAAAATTAATTGAGTCAGAGGGAAGAAGTGTGAAGAGAGTATATATTATATTTCTGGTAAGCTTTAGCTAATTTAAAAGAACACTCAGTGAGTAATGGTAGAAAATAAAACTTTTGAAATCATTATTTAAGGTCAGAAACCAAACAAACACAATCAAATCATAATTCTGAGAAAAATTTGCCGAATTTATTGAGTGTTAATTTCCAAATCTTTCAATATTTATAAAAAATTAATTGAGTCAGAGGGAAGAAGTGTGAAGAGAGTACATATTATATTTCTGGTAAGCTTTAGCTAATTTAAAAGAACACTCAGTGAGTAATGGTAGAAAATAAAACTTTTGAAATCATTATTTAAGGTCAGAAACCAAACAAACGCAATCAAATCATAATTCTGAGAAAAATTTGCCGAATTTATTGAGTGTTAATTTCCAAATCTTTCAATATTTATAAAAAATTAATTGAGTCAGAGGGAAGAAGTGTGAAGAGAGTACATATTATATTTCTGGTAAGCTTTAGCTAATTTAAAAGAACACTCAGTGAGTAATGGTAGAAAATAAAACTTTTGAAATCATTATTTAAGGTCAGAAACCAAACAAACGCAATCAAATGATAATTCTGAGAAAAATTTGCCGAATTTATTGAGTGTTAATTTCCAAATCTTTCAATATTTATAAAAAATTAATTGAGTCAGAGGGAAGAAGTGTGAAGAGAGTATATATTATATTTCTGGTAAGCTTTAGCTAATTTAAAAGAACACTCAGTGAGTAATGGTAGAAAATAAAACTTTTGAAATCATTATTTAAGGTCAGAAACCAAACAAACGCAATAAAACCATAATTCTGAGAAAATTTTGCTGAATTTATGAGTGTTAATTTCCAAATCTTTCAATATTTATAAAAAATAAAATGAGTCAGAGGGAAGAAGTGTGAAGAGAGTAGGTATATATTTTTGGTAAGCTTTTGCTGATTTAAGTGAACTCATTGAGTAATGGTCAAAAAGGAAACTTTTCAAATCATTATATAAGGTCAGGAACCAAACAAACGCAATAAAATCATAATTCTGAGAAAATTTTGCCGAATTTATTGAGTGTTAATTTCCAAATCTTTCAATATTTATAAAAAATTAATTGAGTCAGAGGGAAGAAGTGTGAAGAGAGTATATATTATATTTCTGGTAAGCTTTAGCTAATTTAAAAGAACACTCAGTGAGTAATGGTAGAAAATAAAACTTTTGAAATCATTATATAAGGTCAGAAACCAAACAAATGCAATAAAACCATAATTCTGAGAAAATTTTGCTGAATTTATTGAGTGTTAATTTCCAAATCAAAGTAAATTGAATCAGAGGGAAGAAGTGTGAAGAGAGTATATATATTACTGGTAAGCTTTCGCTAATTTAAAAGAACTCTCAGTGAGTAATGGTAGAAAATAAAACTTTTTAAATCATTATTATAAGGTCAGAAACCAAACAAACACAATAAAACCATAATTCTGAGAAAATTTTGCCGAATTTGTTGAGTGTTAATTTCCAAATCTTTCAATAACTTCCGCCCTCAATAGATGAAGTTTCACACCTGTATAGAAATTTCAAAGCATAGTGCATACAGCATGCATCGACAATACAAAGTGTAACGGAAGCAAATGTGATTGGCTACTTACTTGCCTTAGATGAAAGCAACCTGGAAAAGGTTTCCTTGTTTAAGTTTTTAAAGTATCTTTGGTCTTAATGTAAAGTATATGCAAAAATATCTAGTTTAAATTGAAACCAAAGCTACGTATGAGAGCCACACCTTAAAGTTTAATCTATAGCTAGTTAATTTACTTTCTTTTTTAACCCATTACATACGTCCAACCCCTTTATAAAGAATGTATTAAATTATTTTTTGGAGATATTGAAAAATATTAAAGAAACATACACAACACTTTATTTATTGGTTCTTTGGATACAAGAGAAAAATTAATTTTTTTTTAAATAGGGAAAACAATGCTTCTCATTCATAATTTCTTTTAAGATGAGTAAATTTGAAAAATTTTTAATTTTTGTAAAATAATACTGTAGTTATAATCAAAGGAGCCATTTTTTAGGAAAAATATATATGATTATTTGTCGGGCTTTATCTAAAAATGTGATAAGTGATTAAAACACTAATTTTTGGAATATGCTGGATGTATATAACCCCCTTAATACAATGTTGATCGGTTCTTTTATGCAAAAAATAAAGAACTAAAACGTGTCATTGATTTAGGCCATACAAAACTTCTGGCACAAACTGTCATATTGTGTTTTTTATAAATGGCCAAATATTTTAATGTTACTTATGGCCAGTTTCTGAGATACATTTGACAGCTGTTTATATATTTGATATTCCGGTTGAACCAATGACTTGATAAAAATTGTTTCTGAATGCCAGCAAGCATATTATCTATTCTATAACCAGAGCTGTCATAAATGACACTGACATTAGCATTAACCTTTTTAATGCATGTTCTTAAAAATAAATATATTGAAAAATTTAGAACAGTTTCAATGCTTCTTTTTCATTATTGAATGGCATGCACAAACAGACGCATGGCTCTTGACCGTTTTTAGTTTTGCTATCGCCAGGTAAATGTCAAATTTAACCTTTTACAATCAGCGGCAAGGGTACAACCTACGTTATTAGAAAGTTAAAAGATTTTTCAAAATATTTGTATTTAATAATTAATATTAATGCATCCAAAATAACTTTTTATTTTCAATATATTTTATTAAAAAAAATATTTAAATTTTTATTTCCAAGAAATAGCCATCTTGTGGTGCACAGGGACTCACTCTGGCTTATCGTATCGTCAATGGAATGTAATAGGGTTCAGAAACACATTCGTATTCGTAGTTTATCAAACCGACAATTTAATGAAACGATAATTGTGAAAAGGCTATTTAGTATTCTCAGAATCTAAACCTTAGGCAAAAAGAATTTGTTTAATACAAAAATTTTAATTTCAAAACTAAATATTCAAAGAGATAATTAACATTATCATGAAATAAACAAAATATGACACTAAATAGCTTTAATAACTGTGCACATATGCACATGTTTAATGCACATGTAAACATAAGTTTACTAGTTATCAAGTCAACTTCAATTTTGTACAATTGCAAGTTTTCTTATTGTCAAACAACAATGGATTAAGGATACATTACGCCTAATGCCCTGGCTGTCTTTATAAGTCACACGATTGTAACAGGCTACAACTTGAATTTTAATTGTTTCAAAGATTAACATTTTTTCATCAATGTGTCACATGTAATTGGTAAAATTGTATAAAAGACACATTAATTTCATTTTAAAATATTTCCATAACACTATTTTTTACATATAGTCCAATCAGTCATTTGTTAAAAAAATTTCCATAGACATAAAAATAGACATAGGACTGTATTTTCAGGAATCATAGAAGAGACCAGCAAAAGTGGGTTTGGTTATACAGAAACTGAATATAATCTTAGAGAAAGCTGGTATTTTTAGAATATAAAACGGCAACCAGTTCAGTGAATTACAATAAAAAACAATTAATAAAGCCGTTATGTAAATGGGAGCCGTTATGGGACAGGTGACAGATGTGAAACATCTAAATTTTTTTATATCGAAATATTTTTAGGACGTATGTAACATAACGAACTTTGTAAAAACCAATATAAACAAGTTGTAACTTTTAGTAAATAAGAAACAATGCTGATACAGGAACACACACATAAAGTAGTGTGTGTAGAAGGATGGGAAGCATTAAGTGGGAAAGAGCCGACAAGATGCGAAGCTGGTTGAATGGCACTTCGCGACATGCCCTCAGAATGTTTTAATTTCCATCCAAACGCACCATGAGATGTTTCGCATAAACAAAAAAAAAGCTATCTTCGTAAATGCATACACATTACATTCTCTTTTTTTTTAAGTGAAGGCATTGGCAAATTAATTAAAAAAAAATTTTTAGAGTTTTTACATGATTTTTTTGATGAACCTGTCAGGCCTGCAAACACACTTTTCAGCTAATTCCCCTCACATTTTTTCTTCAATGCTTCTTTAAGCTACTCCAGTAGACCAGTGTAGTACTCTCCCATTATAGAAACATCTTTATCTTTGAAGTCAATGTGCCGGATACCCTATGTGTCCCCGAAAACCGTCACCATTGGGACACATTGAACTTCTTAGGGGGTTGAGTACCCTCTTTATACCACTTGATGGATTCCTGCTTGGATTATAGCTTGTAATGATGAACCCAAGTTTCATCACCCGTAACATTTCGGCTCAAAATGTTATCCTCTTTACGGATATCTGAAAATTAGTGTGAACATTCAGCACGTTGTTGCTTTTGCAGCAGCATGAACATTCTTGACCATTTTGAATATTCATCATGACATGCCAAAATGGTCATGATGAATATTCAAAATGGTTGTTGAACATAGTCCAACCCTTTCTCCCAATTGTTTCTTCTTTGATTGGGCATCTTCAACACTTTTTCAACAATATCTGAGGAGTGGGCCTCGATTGGCCGTCCTGAGCACGGATACTCTTCTATCGAATCTCTGTATCGTTTGGAGGGATTAAGGAACTTGTAAATTATGATTTTATTAAGGCAAAAATTCCTCGTAAACCAAATACATCTCATTCAATATGACTTGTGTTGCTTTCCTTGCTTTACCAGCAACTTGATGACAGCTTGAAATTTCCTCCATAATCGATAATTTCTACTAGAATTAGTTGCTTGATCAATGATAGCTCAGAAATTAATGACACAAGTAAGCTGAAACTCTGTATATCAATTGAGTAAGCAATTCCCCTACCCATCACCTCCATCCTATGAACTTTTTGACCCAGCCTCATAGGTACAAACATATTTTTGTATAATAAGTGACAAATGTATTTTTGTATGATAAGTGACAAATATATTTTTGTATGATAAGTGACAAATATATTTTTGTATGATAAGTTAGAATTAAATAGCCAATGTCACTCAACATTGTCTACAGATTTAAGTTTATTGATACTCATATTTATTATTCTAATGCATATTTTGATGAAAATTCAATCTCCTAAAAAGAGTATTGAAATGCCGACACAGTATGGACATTTACATGTTATAATAATGCAATAGGGAGATAAGTGACAAATGTATTTTTGTATGATAAGTGACAAATATATTTTTGTATGATAAGTGACAAATATATTTTTGTATGATAAGTTAGAATTAAATAGCCAATGTCACTCAACATTGTCTACAGATTTAAGTTTATTGATACTCATATTTATTATTCTAATGCATATTTTGATGAAAATTCAATCTCCTAAAAAGAGTATTGAAATGCCGACACAGTATGGACATTTACATGTTATAATAATGCAATAGGGAGACCATTTTTCTTTCACTTTAAGGGCCACACGAGTATTCAAAATTAAAACTATTGCACTTAACTTATGTGATTACCACCTCAAAGTATATATATACACAGTGTCCGGGAATGAATGTCGGACGAAGAAAAACATTATTTGTTGACTGAAAAATGGTTATCGCCAAAATAAAATTAAAAAATAACTTTTTTTTTTAGAAAATTCAAAATAATATTCATAATTATTTGTCCGTTTTTTCATACATACGATACTTGCGCACGTGAATCAGCACCGCTCGGGTTAATGTAGTGGTTGCGTATGGCTAGCGCAAACTTGTGTGCGTGCGTTAGCGGTATTAGGTGTGTTAAAAAGAATTACGTGTAATATTTTTTTTTGCATTCAATTAGAAAAAGGACGTGTTTTAAGTTTTATTTCAACGACAATTTATTCCTTTATAGCCAACAAATAGTGTCTTTCTTTGACAAATAGTGTCTTTTTTTTTTATATGTATATATATATATATATATATATACATATAATACATATATACGTACCATATCTAAAAGGGTCATATCGTGAATTGCATAATTTCATTACGAGCTATGCATAAAAAAAATTCGCAAAACTAATATAAAAGAATTTAAAGATGCTATTTTATCAAGCATGTGCATTAAACGTTGTTAAATGAATTTTAACAACAACTTTGAACTTCACCAAAGTCACAAATTTTGCAGTCATGATCTCTATCAATAAGAGGGGCAGCCAATTCATAAAAAGAGTTAGATTCAAAGAAGAAGGTAATGTAAGAAGTAACAACAATAGAATAATATGTTTGAAGGTGAACGAAATGAAGGATACATAAAAATTATAGAAAATCCATTATATCCATTTTCTCTACACGTGTACGAAACAATTACGTAAAAATACAGAATACAATAGGATATTTGACTGACGTCGATAATTTTGGAAAAATGTTTTAAAACTGTGGAGCAGGTTTAAAAAACCTTGTGATGGAAAAAATAATGCACAAACAAACAATTAATCGAAACTTCTTAACAAGAAAAGTGTATATTTTTTGTTCATTAAATTGAAAAAGTTACTATGAATTTAATAGAAAAAAGTTATTTAGAATTTAGTAATTAAAAGTTATTATGAAATTAGTTGAACAAAGATTTTGCCTTAAATTTTGTGGTTCTAACAAAATTTTTGTGCTAAATCGTTAAACATTTTAAAAAAAGGTCTATTGTCACTTGAGTATATCAAAAACACAGGCATACGAGTGGTACAAATCGTTCAAAAAGGGGCATAAAGTGGTCGAAAATTTGTCTCGTCATGGACCTCTATTACTGACGATAACATGCAAATAACAAACAATTAATTGAAACTTCTTAACAGGAAAAGTGTATATTTTTTGTTCATTAAATTGAAAAAGTTATTATGAATTTAGTTTTCACACAAAAAAATGAGAAAATTATAATACGCAATATTTAACGAGATACTAAAAATAGTTAATAAACTCCCTTATAATGAATGCTAAATAACAGACCAGTGACGTCATAAACCAACCATGTTTTGTATGAGGCATTTTCACGGGAATCGTAGTTCGTCAGTTTTTATGTTGTTATAACTTTGTAATGAAAAGTCCTACGTAAGATATATTTATTTTAACCGCTTTTAATGTTATTATTTATTCGACTTTAGTAATAAAAAAATATGCAAGCCTACGTACACATTTTATGTAACGACAGAGCAAAATTGTATTGTTTTATTATATTTTTAGGCTTACAAAGCACTAATCATTGTTCCCCCCCCGCTATGTCTGCATTCAATGTACAAACTGGCGCAATTTACTCCAGTTTTGTATGAGAAGTATCCTAAGAGACGTTTTTGGAAACATTTATTTTTAACTTTTTTCTTATGACAAGTATTCATAATTCCAAAAATAAAAAGTATATTTATAAAAGACACCCTAAGCAGAATGCATAAAAATAACAGTGGCATCTGTTATTTTTATATTGTGTCACCATTTAACAACCCCCAAATTATTTCGATGAAATTCTGTGGGAAAATTTACTAACGGAAAACGGTATAATGTGCAATTTTCTGTTTTGAGAGATTCCATTTTATAACAATAACCTCAAATGATCTGTAAGTTACCATTGATAACTTATCCTTCCAGTAAGTACCTAATATCATGTTTTTATTTATTATAACTTTTATGCAATTTGAACTCCATTGGTGAATTTAAAAACAGAAAAAAATTTACATTGTGAATATTTTATGTAATTTATAATTTTGTTTAGCGATCGAGAATAGCTATCCAGAATAGAATGAATCGCTTAAAAGAAATCAGTAAATTTTTTTTTAGTTGATAGAATTTTTTTTTTTAGTTGTTTAGTTGGTAGAATCTTACTTAATTACCAAGCCAAAGTTGAGCGCGATCTCTCAACTAGTGTGTTTACAGCAGCTATCACGACAGGTCGACCTTAAAGTGGCTCTGTAAATTTTATTATGGATAAATTAGTTGAACAAAGAGTTTGCCTTAAATTTTGTGTTTCAAATAAAATTGTTTGCGCTAAATCGTCAAAAAAATTTGTTGTCACTCGAGTATATTTAAAACACAGCCATACAAGTGGTACTAATCATTCAAAGAGGTGTGTGAATTGATCGAAGATTTACCACTTCATGGAACGCTCGAAACAATCAAACCATTAGTACTTGAAAATCATTACTATTATCATTTATTTGTCATTTCATTATTAGAGTCAACTCTCGTGCCAACGAGAGTTGACCATTGATAAAATGACCATCTGAATTTTCACCAATGTTTTGCACACGAGACGCTTCATTGCAACACTGATTTCGAAAGAGCTTAATTTCTTGCAAACAGAGCATTGATTGAAGACATCAATTAATTGATTGAATTGAATCGATCAACTGAAGACATTGATTGATCGATTGAAGACATGAAAGGTAATTTGCAGTGGGAATTATAGGCCATACTACTTTCTGCCTATGACATGTGTATGGAAGAGTGGGTCTGGCATTATCATAGTTGTTTTGCAAACGATGGGATTAATATAAAGGTGACAAAATGAATTTTGACGAATAAACTTAAATTTGTGTTTTTTTTTAACAATTCTGAGTAGTTTTTATACAGATGGTTTATAAATTTAAATAATAATATGTTTTAATGTGCTAAATATATCAATTAGAACAAGCAGGTTTTATTTATAACAAAAGACCGGAAAAAAATAAAAAAATGTCATTTTACCACCTCTTCCACTCTCGTAATGTAAATATTGAGTTTGATATATTTTATAAAATATCTCAGTCGTCATAATGACACGTGTTGTATTTTTTCTTTTAATTTTTCAACTTTTATTTATACCTGATATTGGCCACGTATATCTTTTGAAAAGGGCTTATTACCCTAAATAGAGTAAAAGAACCAGAGCTGTCTAATGGCTATATTTACCGCACACGGTCAAGACTGTCAGTCAGGCTTACTTATAGTTAAAAACATACTTCTGTTTTTTATTAAAGGTCAGTCGAGTCGGAACAAGAGCCTGATTTAACAGCCGTGCCTTATTGCACAGTCCAATCGGTAAAGTATCCAGACAAAATATGTTTTTAACTGTCAGTAAATCGGACTGAGAGTCTTGACTGCATGTGGTGCATACGGGAATAAGTTGTTGAGTATTTTGGGCAACTCATATTTATTAGGCGTGTTCCGAAATTGAGGCCAATGATGACACGGCAAATGAACATTACGTGCAACAAGTTTGTTATGCAAATGTTCATGTGCAAAATTTTTGCACATCAAGTGCAACCAAAACAAAATAACCTATGAAAATGCATCTCCTGTCATCCATGTATAAAGTACAGTGGTGCGTTTTCGACGGAATAGCTCCATCCTATCCATTCTTCTCATTAAATTATATAGTGCTGTTCTTTTCTCGCAAACCAATGAAAAATAGTGCTAGCATATGGTACATTAGCAAACAATAAGGGCAAGGACAATGCAAGTGTGATACAATGTGCCAATTTTTAAAGAAAATGTATACAGTATGTAAAGTAAGGAAACTTCGTCACTTCAACTACTTGTCCCATTAATCATGTGTAACCCCACAAAATATTATTTTTTTTAATTAGTCACCTAGTTTATAAAATAATTATAATTAAAATTTTGTATAAAATCATAATTATGTTTAAATTAAGACCCTATAACTTTTACACAAAATGTCAATTTGGCAATATGGCACGCTATTATAAATTGTCAAGTGTCAAAATGAAATGTTATTTATCCATTTCAAAAAACTAGGAAACACGCGTATAGAGTAATTAAAATAAAAATGATTTTGTTTTAAAATGTATGTGTAAATACATTTTACCTAAATTTTACGTTCAAAGAACAGGGAGACACCTGTTCTTCGAGGTACTTTAGCAGCAGATGACAATGGGTGGGGTGGGGTCCTCTCTAATGCGCTGTCTTATTATGTTGAAAGCCTGTATAATCCTATTTCTCATTTTGTGATTTCTTGCAGAAGACAATTTGTTTCACCCAGCCTCAAAAAAAATCTAGTGTTGTTAGGTCAGTCGAGTGAGTACAGTGGCCCCTGTACAGGACCAAACCTGCTTATCCATTGCTCACCAAATAATTCATGGAGAGGGCTCCTGATTTCAGACACAGTTCTGGGTGGAGCACCATCATGTTCAAACCACACGTCTCGCAGCATAGCTAGCGGAATATTGTCTAAATATCAGCTGAGTGAATCATTGAGCAGCGCCAGATATCTTTGGTTATTCAAAGTGCCTTTAATGAAAATGGGGCCAATAATCATATTACCATGTACACCAGTTCACACATTAATGTATCATCTTGCTTGATGAGATAATTGGCGTGTGACATGTGAACGTCTACCTTTCTACGGGCAATGGTGACAAATTCGTTGATTCCACATTTAGTTTCTTGTAAATAAACTTTCATCAGATCAAACAACGTTTTCGATCCAATGAGAATTTTCACTACACATTTGGAACGTCCTTTCAGAATAATTTATACTACGTGCATAATCTGCCATCTCCGATGCTTGTGTTTTTTAAATAGCATATGGATATCGGTTGTTTTTTTTTTAAATTTCACGTATTGACGTATGACTTAAATTAAATAACCTACTTGCTGGTACTTGAATGTGGCTTCCTTCTAAAGTAACTTAACACATTTTCTTCCATATTTACCGATATTCTTGGAGTATTACCACCTGAATTCAACAGAGCGATAAGCCTATTCTCACATAATCTCGTAATTGCATTGATAATTTGGCCTCCACTGGGTTGTAGCCAATTCGGATAACGTTTGGCGCACATAAACACGCCAGCATTAAAAAGCTACATATTTGTAATTCCGCTTACTCAATATCACAAATAACAAAATTATTTGACAAAAACCAGCAACGCGCATTAAACAAGTCAACTGTCATGTCAAAACTAAACTTTCAAAAACATTCAACGTTCTTATTGGTCGAAGAAATGTGTGAGAGTTGCCATATTAAATTATATATAATCCATAACGATTTCATTTGGAAACGCAATTAAAATTAATATATTATTATTGGTGAATAATAGCGAATAATAATTTATAGAAATGACAATTGAAAAAATTTAATTAATTAAAACGATATATTAATCGTTATTCCGATAAGTTTAATTAAAAAATCGATGATAGTATTTTTTGTTATCTTACATATTTGAGCGAATTACGGATTGATGTTAAACATTTTCATAAGGCAATAATTTTGATTTACGAAATGTAAACAAATTTGACTCTGAAATTTAATTTTTTATCCTTTTCTTTCTTTTAACCTATTTTTGTAAAACTATGCAAATGAAAGGGATAGTTAGAAAAGTCAAATTCACCATTAATCGCTAAGAAATGTAATTATGCAATATTGCCTCATGTCTTACGTTTATCGAAATATAAGCGATAGTTTGATGCATTTCCATAACTTTTGACAATTTTTAAATATAAAACAAAAAGTGTTATGATTTAAAAAAATAGGTGTATTGTAATATACCCATGATATACTATTACGGTTTATGTGGCGAAGTTTCCTTACTTTACGTACTGTATATATTATTCTCGTGCATTAGTTCATGTATATGTGAAGTAAAGCAAAATGATATAAAGTAAGACTGATTAACGAAAGATAACTGTTAACAGACATTGACATTCTTTCTGTTGTTGTCAAAATCAATGTCTTTTTCGCTGTTTTCGAGTTTTACGTGGCTCTTATTTGACGACCTTGCCAGATATGAGAATTTCATGGATTAGTATATTACATCTGTGTACAAGGAACAACACTTTGCACTTTGTTTCGGCATGTTATTTAAAAAAGTTCCTTTCAAAAAGTCATTTATCTGATTAACAATTAAAAAAATTTCTCAAAGTCTATTTTTTTATTTTCTATTATATAAGAGTGTCATTTTTATTCTTGTGGTCCTTATTACAACTGGGCCAAATATTTTATGGACTTTTGCCAGACTGCTTTCGAAACTGGACCGAAAATAATAAAAAAGAACTTCAAAATGTCGAGTCTAGAGTCCCGGGATGAAAGCTCTATGATATAGACCTTCCATCCTGGGTTTTCATTTATTTCACTTCATACTTCGGATTTTCATTTTTTTCAATCCATAATCTATATTTAAAACATTAATCAAATTGAAGACATAGAAAAATGTGTATTGTTTGCAGCCAAACTGTGGGATTTTTACAACCGAGGGAATTCGAGAATGACTCAAAACATGATAAAAGATCATAAATAACGATAAAAAAATACAAGTTGGTTATTTTATATCGAACCTTAAAAACGCAGACTTTCCTTTAATCCAATAGTCACCATTTGTCACTAAAAATTAAAAAGAAAATTATACCAAATTTCATTTGACTCACCAACGAGCCTGGAATCAACGCAAGATGTGGGTCTGATGTTAGCATTAATGAAAGCTTTGGCACGCCGGGCTCTTTTATGCCGCCAGGAAGATGACGAAGCCGACATGGGTCTCGCATCCTGCTCCGTCTTGCCCAAGCTGTCCAACTCGTGGAGAACACGCCAGGGTACCAGGATTGTTGCAGCGCACCTTGTCCCTGTTAAAGGAAGAATTCTTAAGTTTATTAATTTATTTATGTTCAGATTCTTTTAGTCAAGCAAGAAGACTTGCAACATCAAGCAAAATGACTCGGTAAGAAATTGTACGAAATTGAATTTTTTAACTTGATTGGGATTTAGACGATTTAAATCCCAATTACATAGTAGTACGATAAAATTTGACTAAGTAAAAAAGTGTGACACAATAAAAAAAAAACTTGCCAAATAGTTATGTAATAGTATGTATTAAATACAAAATGACTGTCTAGCCCACGCTATTTGCAAGATGGAGATTAAAGACACAGGCAAACGACAAAGGGAAAATAATACAATTTTACACAATATTCAAAAAATTAAAATTCTATATGTTTACCTTCCTTTGCACTGAACAACATCTTGACTAGTGCCAGGTTGGAGAGCCACACATTGGAATCAACCATTATGTACCAATGTAAGTTAAGGTCCAGGTTCCTGCTTCCCATTCCATCCAGGGATAGTGTGGCTAATTTGTCCAGGTTTAGGAACGGCAGAGAAGTTGAATCCGAGCAGTCCTAATAATGTTAATGAAATATAGACAGATGAGTAAAAGAGTGATCATCTAAGTGCAGGAGATCAACTGGCTATTTTATATCAGATGACAACACCAAACAACTAAGACAAACCATCTCATCAAACATCTTCACATCTTAAGCAAATCTTTAATTCTCAAAATTCTAAGTAATTCAAATACTGTCATCAGGCCTATAATAAATCTTTACTGTAACAGTTTCTTACAAATAGCATGGTATAAAAGTGATTTGCGAGCAATACGAAAGTAAGGTTTAAAGAAATACAAAAATAAGGTCTTAAAATAACACAATACAAAATTAACACGTAAATAGCAACGACAATAACACAACAGCCATCTTTTTATTTCACACACATGGCTTATTTACACTTTCAGCACCAAACGTACTAGTGACTTTGAGACCATTCCGTTTAATTGTCGCCAAATATTGGTTATGGTATTGTCATCATACCCATTTTATTTTACATAAAATGAATGTGAATTTTAGTGCAATTTAGTATCTGTACACTACTTATCTGTTGTAAGTTTACCTAGAAAAAAGAGTTTTATTTATTCAATGTTTTAAACGAATACAAAACTTTACGGCCCAATGTTTTAACATAAAACGATTATAAGATTAGGTACTTGAGTAATTTTTTGTATTTCATAAATTATAATTTTAAATAACGAGTGAAAAGATTTTCGACAAATCTTAAAATTAACGAGTTGTAAAGATTTAAACTTAACCTTTAGATAAGTACAGTAAAATTTAATTATGACATCATTCTTAGTAATGCTTGTCATGTTCCACAGGATAACTACAAGAGAACCTGTCTACTAAAATGTTTTAAATTTAAAAGTTAATAATTATGTTTTACAATTAAATGAGACTACGTAATGTAGTATTATTTCTACTTTCTTTAAGTTCTTTACTACGACCTAGGTTTCGTTGTATTACAACATCTTCAGGTGGGCTATTAGCAAAGATTCTCACCTGAATATGTTGTAATACAACGAAACCTAGGTCGTGGTAAAGAACTTAAAGAAAGTAGAAATAATACTACATCACGTAGTTTCATTTAATTGTGAATAATGAATTTCTACAATATTAACGCCAAATATATTCAATACTTAATAATTAACCACAATATGAAGAAAAACAATTTCGTATTGAATATTTTCGATATATCATATAAAAATGAAGTCTTTAATTTACACAAATTGAAAATAATATGCTTCTTTGTCCACGTTTTCAGTAAATATTCATAACTTCGTTTATAATAAAGACCTTGCAATATTTTTTAACAAGCTTTGTACTAAATATTATTAATCACAAATATAAACATTTTTTAAACAATCATGTAGCATAACTATAAGGACTCTACTCGACTACTGCTTTGCGGAACATGTGTCGTAACAAATATTTCGATGTGAGTTGCATTTAGTATTAAGCTCCATTTAGGTTCACAATGCTTTATGCCCTATTTTCAAAATTAACATATTTAATTATGTTTTAAGTAAATTTTTATAATTTCCCACTATTACTTCTAAAAAATAGGCTAATTAGCCTATTTTTTCATGATATTTTAGTAAAAGCAGTAAATTCAGAAATTGTCCCGATTAGATTATGTGATTATTGTAGAGTGAAAAACAATTTTTTTCAATTATCATCATGGAGTGATAACAGATAAAAAGTGTGTGTCGGTGAGTGGATGCAAGACAGAAGCAAAATTTGTCAGGTTTTTCTATAAAAATAGAATCACTCTCTCTTTGTCTCTCTGTCTCCTTCTCTCTCTCTCCCTCTCCAACCAAATCCCTTTCCCTCTTCCTGTCTGTTTCTGTCTCCCTCCCCCTCTCCCTCTCCACCCCCTCCTCTCCATCCTCTCTCTCTCTCCCTCTCTATCTTCCATTCCCTCTCTCTTCCTCTCGCTAAGTTTACATTCCTTGCAATTCAGAAAAGACTTTGTGTATTCAGAAATGACATTGTGTATTCAGCAATAGCATTGCGCATTCAGAAAACACATTGTGCTTAAGAAATGTATTTTGTAACTGTTTAAACGAAAAATTCTACCACCCTCTCCACCCCCTCTCTCTCTCTTCCTCTTGCTAAGTTTCCATTCTTTGCAATTCAGAAAAGCCTTTGTATATTCAGAAACGACATTGTGTTTTCAGAAATGGCATTGTGCATTCAGAAAAGACATTGTGCTTAAGAAATGTATCTTGTAACTCTTTAACCGAAAAATTCTACGACGCCCTCCCTCCCCTCCCCCTCTCTCTTCCTCTCGCTAAGATTCCATTCTTTGCAATTCAGAAAAGACATTGTGTATTCAGAAATGCCATTGTGCAATCAGAAAAACCATTGTGTTTAAGAAACGTATCTTGTAACTCTTTAAATGAAAAATTCTACGACGCCCTCCCTCTCTTTCTTCCTCTCGCTAAGATTCCATTCTTTGCAATTCGGAAAAAACATTGTGTATTCAGAAAAGACATTGGTTTAAGAAATGTATCTTGTGACTCTTTAAAGGAAAAATTCTAGGACCGGTGTTATTGAGCAAACTTTCATTCTTAGTACCAGATAATTTCCTACAATCACACAACCATAACTTTTTGTTATACCTATCACTAAACCCAAATTATACTGGTACTCTCTAGTTTTCACGGTATTCACTTCCTCAACCAGCGAATCGCTATGGCACCAGAGTGTGATTTGTTTATGATAAGTGAAAGTAAATTTGTAGAAATGAATCGTTACCTTTTATAATCCTTATGTACTTTTGTGTTCAGTTTATCGTACTTTTGTGTAGAGTTAATCGATAAGTTTAAATTTTTAAAGCTGTTAATTCTTTATGATAATAGGTCATCTGTGTTGTATCCAAAAATGTGTGTCTAAATAAATAAATAAGTATACTCATTGTACACATTTGATTTGAAGCCTAACTGCACCAAGTATACCATTACATAGTACTGTCAAACATTCGTTAAGTTACCAAGTGCTATTGGCAATTGCCATTATAGAAAGAACGATACTACTCAGTCAAGAATACAGAAAGAACAGTCAGATCTCAACATATTCTCTTGTAAATCCGTCTATTTTACAATTAGATTGAGAAGCAAAATAAATTCTCTTCATGGGGGAAAAATATAGTTAATAACAATGGTTATTTCTTGTTTTTACATCTTGTTTATTCTTACTTTATATCATTATGTTATATCATTCTTGTTTTAAATAAGTTAAATATTATTATTCACATATCATTGTAGCGTTTAATTATAATTAAACAGGGTGTCGATGGCATTTCGCATGGTCCCTATAAGGGTTAATTATCAATTGAATATCCATCATAAAACTCACTGAATTGAACCCGTCTTCCCAGTCGCTGTTTCTGTCTTCGATGCTGTCCATCTTAGTATTGGAGTCAAATGACACTCTCTTCTGTGACGTAGTCGTGTTCTGACTGTCGTCTGCAATGGCTTCTTCACCTTCCTTGTCCGTTTGCTCTTCATCGGTGCCTATCAAATTAAATTGATGTTACTTGTTTTATATTGAGAGATTAAGCTTTGTTTGTGGCATTATATTTGGAAAACAGTTGATAAGAACTAGCTAAAACACTTTTAGACTGAACTCAATTCAAAATAAAATTACATACGAATATATGACAATTCTCTGTAAATTTAGTTACAAAATTGGAGGCAAGTGAGAAAGATTCACATTCTATCGTGTGATGTAACATTCAAATTTCTTTTTTCACATTACAAATTGCAGCTAAAACAATGATTGCAACGTAAAGGACAAATTCCCAGCAATTGTCATGAAATACAAGTCGGAAATGTCACTTTTATATATTTTTGTAATGTAACAATAAATTTTTAGTGTTTTATCTTGTTGCAGGGTTTGCAAACAATTTGTATTCATCTCCGGTACCTCCATTGGATTTTTTATGGGAAAAGAAGTTATAGCATATTATTTTGACTCATTTTTCAAATTAACTTTTAATATTGAATTTAACATTTTTCCCATGTAAAGTATCCTAAATTTTGAGGTAAGATAAATATAAAAATTCATCTATTTCTGTTCTTTAGTTTAAGCGTTAGATCATCACAAGGAAACTCACGAAATATATTTACACATACACATGACCACAAATGGACGAACACACAGTTGCACACACAACCAGATGCAGTTACGCACTCATACGTGCATGGATACAGAAGCGCGCACACACACGCACAGACACAGATACATTGTATTTTATATATATTCTGAAAATAATCCACTAATTTAAATCTATGATTTCAATAAACACACCGCTTGCCCTAAACACCATTTTCTTTTACATTTCAGTGTACTTCCCCTGAAAATAATCCACTAATTTAAATCTATGATTTCAATAAACACACCGCTTGCCCTAAACACCATTTTCTTTTACATTTCAGTGTACTTCCCCTGAAAATAATCCACTAATTTAAATCTATGATTTCAATAAACACACCGCTTGCCCTAAACACCATTTTCTTTTACATTTCAGTGTACTTCCCCTGAAAATAATCTACTAATTTAAATCTATGATTTCAATAAACACACCGCTTGCCCTAAACACCATTTTCTTTTACATTTCAGTGTACTTCCCCTGAAAATAATCCCCTAATTTAAATCTATGATTTCAATAAACACACCGCTTGCCCTAAACACCATCTTACATTAGATGCTTAGCTGGGGTACAGCAGTGTCAGCTTTTCTGTGCATACATATTTAAAGATTACAAGAGTCCGTTGTACTGTTAGATCTTATTTAATTATTACTAAATTCATAGTTATGTTTCTGTTAATTTCAGTAAACATTAAAGTGATAGGATGTGTAAATTGTCTTTGATTTCGAAAAAACAATATTCCTGCAATCAGATCTGATTGCAGGAATATTGTTTTTTCCAGAATTTAGGCCCAACATTGGAATTTAATTCCAGAATTAAAAACGTTATAATTTTGCATGCCCTAAACACAGCCTAATTACAATAAATATGTATTTTTTCTTGAACTCATATTTGTGTTAGTAACTTACATTTAACAACT
Source organism: Druceiella hillmani (assembly GCA_039881145.1). Lineage (NCBI taxonomy): Eukaryota > Metazoa > Arthropoda > Insecta > Lepidoptera > Hepialidae > Druceiella > Druceiella hillmani. The sequence continues at coordinate 10,303,745 of JAYKKI010000051.1, forward strand.
TCACTGCCAAAAGAAGACCTGTGAAAATGGGCCTCGCATTATAGAAACGAACTATAATTTTTTTTAAAAAGCTGGTATTTTTCAGAATAGAAAAAAGCAAACAATTCTCTAATTGACAATCAGGAAAAAGCCAAAAATAGAAGGCTATTTGAAACTATGATACAGAACAAAAAAGGTATTTGCGTGTTGACACCATATATTATATTTTTAATATCTCAAAAATCACAAACAAGAAATAAAAATAACAATAAAAACTGAATGAAGCACATAATCAATTTTTAAAAACCATTAAAAAAATAATCAGTACACATTGTTTTTTTTTAACTGCATATTAAAAAAAAACAATGCCTAGATTGCCTAGATTAATGAAACTATTGAATTAATGTTTTGAAAATTAATGATATTCTCTCTTTTCTGACTCTTTTCAAGTTTTATTGGCTTTTTTCATTAACCCCTGCAAGTTTCATTAGTATGTCATATCTGTGAAAGGAAGACATACTGAAACACAATCTGCATAACGTTTCATCATGCTAATTTAAATAGATCTGTAGAAATAGCATTTACAAACTATTATAGAAAAATAATTTGACTTTTCTATGAAAAGTTTTCATAGAAAAGTCAAATTTTTGAAAAATTTAATTTTTCCATAATATAATTGGCGATTTAAATAAAACTTTTAAGCAGCTTATTTATTCATTTTTTTCTATTTAAAAATGTCATTTCCATTTCTATAAACCTTTAAGTTGTCACAAAAATTATGCATATTTCCAATTTAAATTTTATGTCAACTGTTTTATTCGAATATAAATGTGTAGGATAATAATATCTTAATACACTGCACGGTTACATAGGCATACCACACGTAAACTGACTTGTTAAATTAATCTAACGTGCAGACTCACACGGGCCGGCCACACATGCACATACGGTAGTAGCGAAGCTGTAAATATGGACCTGTCGCATGCAGTATATACCCATATTCCGTATGAAAATCCTTAAAGGCACTTATCTTTTACACATTTTATTTTTAAGATCGTGTTATAATTTGATAATTTCTAACATATAATTTTACCTCTGCCGAACGTACAACAAATGATTATTGCATATGTGAAACTGGAGCGAGTCAAGTGGGTAGTTGCTCGATTATTTCTGATGATCATTTGGTGGTCATCTTATGGAGTTAAACTGTGTTCCATCCTCGCTCCCAATACGAAACTTTTGTCAATTAAAAACCTTAATTAACTTTTAAAATCCTAACATATATTTTACATTACGTTAGCTACTAATAAAGCAGACGCTTGTCTAGAAACTTCTAGAAAATTATAAAAACTTCTTGAAAATCTAAAAATATCTTGAAATCTAAATATAAAGAGCACAGTGTTTGATCTGACCGAACGGATATTCAGTAAGAGTGTTTGATTTGACTGAACGGATATTCAGTAAGTAAGAGTGTTTGATATGACTGAACGGATGTTCTGTAAGTGTGTTTGATTTGACTGAACGGATGTTCAGTAAGTGTGTTTGATTTGACTGAATGGATGTTCAGTAAGTAAGAGTGTTTGATTTGACTGAACGGATGTTCAGTAAGTAAGAGTGTTTGATTTGACTGAACAGATGTTTAGTAATTTTCAGAAATTTCTAAGCGAAAACTAGAGACCTTGTTTCATGAATATTGTTTAGCGTAAAAAGTGAGTGAGGCCCATAATCGTAGTGCGTAGCTACTCGAACTAGTGATGCTGCTGTCAGTTACTAACCTGTGACATTTTAGCTATATACTTACAAACATCACTCTAGCCCCGCTCCACGAGCAATTGGAAATCAAACTCGGAACTCTACTATGCACTGTACCCGTCAAAAGCCCCTAAGCATAATAAATAATGCTACACATCATGGCCTCAACCACTATTTTCTATCAATTTCCGAAACATCGGGCGCACAAATATTTAGAGTATTTTTAATTTTTTTGCAGTTTCCCATGTCGTATTCTTATCATAACGTATCTAACCGACAAGAGAAACACAGACATAAGCAGTAAAAATGTAACAATTTAATAAGCGGTTAGCAAAATATATATGTATATATATAATATATATATATGTGTGTTCAAAATCAATCAATATATTTACTGTAATAGCCTGACTATATAATAAATAGGAATCATTAGGGTGATAGATATTTGAAAAGTGCCAAGCATTACTTATTAACAAAATACAATAAGACATCATATTAACATAAATATTAAATAAATGCAATAAGACATCACATTATTATAAATATGCACTTATTAAATAAATTAAATAAGACACCACATTGCTATAAATATGCACTTATTAAATAAATACAATAAGACGTCACATTATTATAAATATGCATTTATTAAATAAATATAGTAAGACATTCACATTACTGTAAAAATGGACTTATTAAATAAATTAAATAAGACGTCACATTATTATAAATATGCACTTATTAAATAAATAAAATAAGACACCACATTGCTATAAATATGCACTTATTAAATAAATACAATAAGATGTCACATTATTATAAATATGCACTTATTAAATAAATTAAATAAGACACCACATTGCTGTAAATGTGCACTTATTAAATAAATACAATAAGACGTCACATTATTATAAATATGCATTTATTAAATAAATACAGTAAGACATTCACATTACTGTAAAAATGGACTTATTAAATAAATAAAATAAGACACCACATTGCTATAAATATACACTTATTAAATAAATACAATAAGACATCACATTATTCTAAATATGCACTTATTAAATAAATTAAATAAGATACCTCATTGCTATAAATATGCACTTATTAAATAAATATAATAAGACGTCACATTATTATAAATATGCACTTATTAAATAAATAAAATAAGACACCACGTTGCTATAAATATGCACTTATTAAATAATACATTATTATTAATATGCACAATAAAATATCACATAACTATAAATTATGGGGACTACAGGTTGTATAACATTGATTCCAACGATACAAAGAAGGTACTCCTACACTAAATGCAGTATGAACCGAAAGGCTCTTTTTAAGTGTCTTTTAAATGGAATTATTTATAAAAAAAAAATACCTTCCAACTAACAAGACAAACACTGACCCTATTTAATGTGAATAATTGATCAGTCGTCGCTAAACTTCCAGCAAATTAAAGCAAATTTTTATTTTTTATACGACAATAACTGCCTCGACATATCAACTGTGACATGTGAAAAAATTACTTTTTCGCTTAATTTACTGAATACTAGATATTGGAGGAATTTTCTCATATCGACTTGTTCTCCTGGTCGATTTGCAACTATAAAGTCTTTGCTCTCTATGCCGGACCGTGCCATGGCCATAAGAATAATATTTCGTTCTTTTATATAAAAACGTAGTATCTTCTAAATAACGTAACCTTGTTCTTTATTTTGTAAAGACTACATATTGCTTAATCAAATTTGGTGTTGTGTGTTCGACGATATCAAAAGAAATTTTTAATTCTGTCGTTTTCATTATCACCTGCGTATTTTATTTTCCCTATAAGAAATTTTTTACATAAATAATGTATGACTGTAATGTAGCATAGGGTATTATTGCAATATTTCTTAAATTAACAAAATCACTTAACGGTTAAATGCAACCAATTTTACTTAATGGAATTACCAAGCTATTTTCCAAAGTCGTTGAAGATATGAAAATAAATGAAATTTTTAACATTTTAAATAAGTGTGTATCAAGAAATAATATTAATATAATGGTTTGTCTAGTATTATTTTTATAGCTAAGTGTTTTCTATTTTAAATGATGTTCCAATGGATAGAGCCCGTCATGGGCGTGACGTATACCTACGTCACACACAAGAACAGATTGTCATTGTGCTACTATAGGCATAATGTGGTTCAGGCCCATTAGCAAAACGCAGTGCAAATAAATTCGATGCCAGCGTTTCTATATACATATTTCGTTTAGGCTTCTTGAGATACAAACGTGGATTTTGTTGTGGAATTCCTATTTACACACTACTTTAATTAACTTTTTACTATTTTAATTAACACGTACTTTTCTACTTTAATTAACATTTTACTACTTTAAGTAACACTTACTTTTCTACTTTAATTAACATTTTACTACTTTAATTAACAATTACTTTTCTACTTTAATTAACATTTTACTACTTTAATTAACATTTTACTACTTTAATTAACATTTTACTACTTCAATTAACACTTACATTTCTACTTTAATTAACATCTATTCCTGATCATACTTTCTAGTTAAATAATTATTTGCTAATAAGTTAACGACAAGGAAGGGAGGACTTAGGAACATCATGACGTCAATGCATTTGAAGCGGTGTACATGCGTGATTAGCATGAGGTTGACTGTGCATAATGCAATTAACGGGTTTGATAATTGCATGTGCTAAGCGTGAAGTGGTCTGCCACCTGACAAATATTCTAGGAGAGATTACCTAGCCAGATCGGCTATGACATTCTCTAGTGCGAACAGCTTGCGGGATGGTGTAATGTATGCTATCTCTTATATATTCATACAAAAATATAATAGATAGCATACATATAAGAGATAGAAAATTTATTTGTAAGAGACAGTACAAATACGTTTATGGCATGTCCAGAGAAGTTTAAAGTAAAAATTGTGGAATATTTTGGGTTATTCACGGTCGGCTCATAGTTTTCATTTGGTGTAAAATATGTTTGTATTATTAATATGTTATATTGTGTATTTCTGTGATACATAATTTTTGTCTATTTTTTTTTTATTAATTTGCTTTGGTAATAGGCCGTATAAAATAACTTTGAGATTCACAATTAAATGAAACTATGTGATGTAGTATTACTTCTACTTTATTTAAATTCTTTACAAAGATATTTCAAAGATATCTTTGCTAACAGCCCACCTGAAGATGTTGTAACACAACAAAACCTAGGTAGTGGTAAAGAACTTAAAGAAAGTAGAAATAATACTATATCATGTAGTTTCATTTAATTGTGAATAATGAATTTCTACAAAATTAACGTAAATATATTCAATGATTTTGTGAATCGTGACGTCAGATTTATTGTTGTCAATCTAATATTATTTATCCATTAATTGTAAGCCTGGATAAAGTTACGTTCCTGATTTCAAAATAAGACGACAATCATTAATAAAATTTCTTTGTATTTATTTTGATTTCAAGATACACTACTTCAGCTTTAATACAAGGATTAAGCCATCTGCAGTGCACGCACATTGAGCTACACGCAACATCGTCAAAAGAACGCAGTAAACACGTTATTCAGCTACGAATATTGAGCAATACGGATATTACTTTGCTGAAAGAAAAATTTGTGACACTATATTTCATTGTTTCGTTATATCGTAAATGAAAAATAAATTTCTCAGAAGTAAAGGCCAAATGAAAAAAATGTACATTATTTTCGTCTCATATGTTCGAGTAAAATCAAAAGAATATCATTTTTTTTCCTAGAGGTTCTATTTATGATAAAGGAACATTTCAATATAATCATGATTTACAAAATTTCGAAAATAATAAGTATTTCATTATTGAAAAATACATTTCTCAGAAGTAAAGGTCGAATGAAAAAATTGGGTGTGGCTGTGTCATGGACACGGCCGCGTGTTGTACGTGAATACGTCTAGGTAACGGGTAAAATTTTTTTAATAAAATATTTTTATTTATGTATTTAGGATAAAAGCAAGGAAACAAATAATTATTGTGTTACAATAGCGTAAAGGCCGACGTTATATATTTTTTTATTCTAACACCTTATTATATTCACTGTACTTTAGACTAATGTTTTATATAAAATCGATAGATTTTGACGACAGCTGACGATTAAAACTTAATATCGTAGCTTTTCCGAATCAAAAACTTATACTAATTGCAAATCTCGATACGCAACAAAATAACCTCAAAATGGTGGCGCTTCCCCCTCCACTGCGCGCGATGCGTCACTGTTCTCGCTTATCGTAATGAATTCTTTGATCCTTTAGCTATCCAGTGGTATAATTTAATTTTTGATGTAGAGGATAGATTCGAAACTGTAACGCCAAATTATGTCCCCCGATTTTGTTATCATTAGGTTTTTTGGACTGCCCCCATATGGTAGCAAATTTAAAGACGTATTCACGTCAAAAATGTTGTACATAATTTTCGTCTTATCCCATACGGTAGCAAATTTAAAGACTATTTCACGTCAAAAATGTATATTATTTTCGTCTTATGTTTGAGTGAAATCAAAAGGATGGTACTATACCAAATAACTAACACTTATATATAAATTATTCACACTAAAAACTATCTATACATGCATAATTTATAATAAAAATCCATGTTGCAAAAAGTATCCAATTCATAAATGCCTTCCAGTTACTCTTTGATGATATAAAAAAATGTTGAGAAGCTATGAAGAAAGCCGACAAAAAGAAACATATGTTCTTTCATTTATAAAGTTGGTATGAGAGAGCAGAGGAAATTAGTATGTGTGACAACAAGTTTACCTTGCATGTCGTGTTCCAAAATAGCCTCATCCTCTTTCATATTCTGGTACTCTTCTCCCTCAACTTCTCCTGATTCGTCTACCTCGAATTGATCCAAGTCGGCAACTTCAACTTTTGGATAAAAAAAAATTATATAGACAAAAAACTTTTCACTGGGGCTTTATGTGGTGTTTTACGTGTCATGTATTATGATGTTTTGACTGTAAATAAGTTTTAAAATTAATTGTTAGGTACCTATTGCAAATACGGCGCAGTCTAAAATAAGGGCACGGAACAGAAAATATATTTTAATTATTTTGATAACTTTTTACTTATGTAGAATGACTCACGATGATGACTGAATGATGACTCACGATAGAACACTGGATGTCAATCCATTGGACTGGCTGCTGTGGAATTTCTTAGAAAAAAAGTCTGCTCTAAACGTCGCCGGAATATTGAGGCTTTAAAAGTAAATTTGCTAAAAACAACTGCTTTAACGCTTCGGACGCATTTCTCCCTTAAAATGGAAATGGCACACGTGGCGATTAGCGCCACTCCAACATAAATATTTCGGTTCAAATGAGATAACAATTTATATAGAATTATAAATTATAAGAGAATGAAATAACCAATTAAATGTTTATAGAGTCATCTGAAATAAATATTTATTTTGGCAGCTACGAATTAGTGAAATTTGATCCACGTTTGACTATGGTTGCGTCACGTGTGCTAGTTGTTTTGTGGTTATAATTATGGAAAAATGGGAAAATATATTACTTATTGTATAGTTTTAATGTTGTAATATCTGTGCTGTACTTATCTACTAGTGTATTATTGTGATAAACATATATTTTTAAGTTGCCAAATACGTGATGTATGTATGAAAATATCAGTATATATTGACGAAAACGTTATATTTATATACGTAATCTAGTATATAAATATAGTAATACATATTGACAATTAAATGAAACTACGTGATTCAATCTTTGAAACTACGTGACGTAGTATTATTTCTACTTTCTTTAAGCTCTTTATCACAACCTAGGTTTCGTTGTATTACAACATCTTCAGGTGGGCTATTAGTAAAGATTCAATTATTACTAACAGTCCACTCGAAGATGTAATTCCATTATTTTTTAGCATTGCACTGGCCTCTTCTGTTTACTCTTTTCAATTGTCACATTTTGAGGACAGAACTTGAGATTTGAAAACCGAAATGATGAAAATGTTTTTTGAAATTCCGAAATGATGAAAAAGAATTTTCATTTCTTTCTTAAATGAGAAATTTTTTTTTCATTTTATTTTGCACTCATAACTGCATAAATACGGTACAAATGCTTCGACTATGTAACTATACGTTTTCTCAGCCTTCATAAAAAATCTCATTTCAATAAAATGCCAAATTTCAGAGTTATGCATTATAGTTTATCGATAAGTGCGAATGTATTTTATAAAGAATTTTCATTTCTTTCAAGTCTTTCTTAAATGGGAAATTTTTTTTCATTTTATTTTGCACTCATAACTGCATAAATAAGGTACAAATGCTTCGACTATGTAACTATATGTTTTCGAAGTATTCATAAAAAATTTCATTTCAATAAAATGCCAAATTTCAGAGCATTATATTTTATCGATAAGTGCGAATGTTGATTTAATATAAGAGCTATGCGTGCTCAAATTGTTAATACGTAAGTAAGGGTATGATTATGACACACGATACCGATTTAATCAATAAATCTAGGAAAAGTTCAAAATGTATGAGTAATGGATACTTGTTTGGCCTCAAAAACTACTATTACATTTCCGAGTTTAGATCTTGGCTTAAATGAATGGTGATTCACGGCGATATTCTTTCATTATCATTACATATTCTTTCATCGCTTCATAATATTTTAAACACTCCACATCTCAGCTCTGTGACACATTCACAAAATTATCCAAGGCCTAGATCTGTGTTTTGAAAACTTACGTATGCTTCTTTTTCCTAGAAATTGTTTGTCCTTTTATGAAGATTCTTTCACTGTATACGCTATGAAGTTATGGAATTCATTGGCCCCTAACATATACACTTTCAAAAGATGTCACCATTATCCTTATATTCCTATCCTATTCATACATGACTTTTTCCTTTTTCTTACCTGCGAAAAGGAGACCAGCAAAAATGGGCCCAAACATTACAGAGAGAAAACATAATTTTTAAAAAAGCTGGTATATTTTAGAATGTAAAAACCAAACAGTTAAGTAATTGACAATCAGGAAGGAAAAAAAATTACAATTACAATTTGTAAACATAACACGAAACAAAAAAATTATACGAAACAAAAAAAAACAAAAATATTCTATTTTCAAAACTGCGCATATATTACATTTTTAAAACATAAAGAATTGTTAATTGGAAATAAACCCAAAAAAATTTAACAGAATACAAAACAACTCTTCAGAAATGATTAAAAAAAAGCAACAAATGTCTTTTGCTTTCTTTAACGCGTAGCCATTGCCTAAATTAATTAAAAATAAATTGTTAACAAACATTGAAAATAATGTTGTTGTTTGTTGTCAAAACGAATGGTATTTTCCCTCATATCGCAGTTTACGTAACTTTTTTCGACGACCCTATCGTGCCTGTGAGCATCATGGATTAATATGGTACATCTATGGATGGAGGATATAACGAGACACAATTTGATAGAAATTACATTTATAAACTATTATGAAAAATAACCTAATTTTTCATAAAAGAATACAATATTTCTCGTTCGTCTGATTGACGATTTGATAAAACTCTTAAGAAGCTTATTTTCTTAATTTTCTCTATATCAGTGTCATTTTTATTCTTGTAACACTTGGGCCCAACACTGTATGGGCTTTTGCCGGTCACCTTTACTTTTTATCGCAAAATTATAATAACATACATTTTTTGACTGGAAGAGATAGCACTTGTAGCAATAAATCCGCCTATGTACAAATGTTACGTTAACGACAAATAAATGAGTGACTGAGCATTTGAAGAAGTGTGCGAAAGTAGTTAACGTCATAAATAGAATTTTAATGGTTCAATTTTTTTATAAATTACAGCCCTTAGGTTTTGTACGTAATTTATGGCAGTACTATGTATACGCATAACTACTACTCGTTGCTATTATCTCAACAAATATCTCGTTTCTATTATCACAATAAACATATTTTATCGAGTATCTGCTAGGAGAATAATCAACTTACCTCGCTTCGCCCTCAGTAACAATCTCAAATCATTTGGCTCCAAACTATCAACGACGTCTGAGCCATAGGAAGTGATATCTTCATGTTCCTCCACCTGAGGGTTCGTTGTAAATTCAGCCGCATTATTCAAGAATTTGAATCTTGTATTCAAAGATAAATTTGTACTTCTTCGCCACAGATGTGAATTTGCTTCATAATTCTCTGCTTCTTCATCACCTTGTGCTACATTAGTAACGACGATGAGGTTATCTGATTTGTAATTTGAGATTACCTCCTCTGATGGAACATCCACGTTACAATTATCAAATTCATTTTCAGGTGGATTGTTATACACGGTGACACCCGGGGGTTTTCCTAAAGGTTCTGGATAGTTTCTTAAGGAATTCTCATTCGGATGTTTCACATGCCACGGTTGTTCTATGTTGATGTTTTTGAGTGTGATCTTTTCTTTTGATTTATCATGTAATTTGTGAGCCACATCGCTCCTGATGATTTTCAAAGTAGTTTGAGATCTTTGCTTCATATTAGTTGTTTCATTGTGCTGTGGAGCAAAAAGAAGTTTTGGAAAATATGTTTTTATTAGATAGAATTTAATCCAGGTCATTGCATATAAGTAGACAAACTTAGTCCTACATTTTTAATTTATGGCTTTTGTGATTATTCGTCCAGTACTCTCATCCAGTACCATCTTGTCCATTACCTCCAACACATAATGAAACTGAAATTTATATGAGGGCAACACTGAAAATCCTGGAAACTGGCCATTTATATTATATACATTCTTTCAGTGTTGCCCGCATATAAAATCAAGCAACTATATGAGCCATCCGCATACCCTGCCTCAGTACACACATGTAAAGTGTGTAAAAGTTGATTCGACCCACTTGCGACCGATCATATTAGTCTATTTTTTGGTTATTTAAATGATTATATAGGCTTTTAACCTGTATTTTTTCATAGAGACGTCACGAAATATCAGTTCGCGACGTCACGAAACATAAATTCAAGAATTCTTGACTGAAATTGAAGAATTCTTGAATGAAGTTAAAGCAAAAATTGTCTCTAAGGTGAAATGTAACCTTGAATGTGTTGAATATGATTATTTTTAGACAATCTTTACACATACTAAGTTCTCATATGCTAATCATGATGAAAAAGATAGAAATTAAAATAAGTTTCTCAACTAATATGCCAAATTTTCAGATTTTACGAAAAAAAATTTATTGTTCATAATTTTTAGTTTTTTTTATAATTATGTTAAATGTATAATTAAAATTAAAAAAGTTTCGTAGCGTTTATGAAAATTAGGTAAATATAGCTAATTTTTGTTCATAGTAAAAATGGGTATTAAACAATTATCGTCAACATTTTGGTATATAATTTAAAAGTATTATTTAACACATTCTTTCACTATTTTAGTAATTAATTAATTAATTGCTTAAATGCCTAATATTATTTAATAATTATTCATTTACATTACATTAAATGACCCTGTAATGGTCATTTATACACAATGTGGGTGTCCACGTCAAAAAATGTGGTGCGAGTCCTAACGGGTTAAGAATACTCCAAATACCAAATATAAGACCGGCTCCATCCTGGTTGTACATAGAGTGTTTTAACTTTCATATCAATGAACCCAATTTTGTGTAAGTTATCACATTTTCTCAAAAAAATACTTGGCCTTTCCAAGAAAAATTATTGTCTTCCTTGTAGAATGAAATTTAAAAGAGAACTTTCAACATGACATGTTACACTTTAAAAATCGATAAAAGTAACTTTTGTACGTAACATAGTGTTTTTTGAGTTCCTTTTATGTGCTCCGCAACAAACTATAAGTAATAAAGTGTTTAAGGTTGATATTATAAAAAGTTCAAGAGAAAAAGTTAAAAGAAATAGAATAGAAAGAGGAAAGGGTTAAAAGTAAAGAGAACGAGACTAAATAAGTGTGAATGTATGAATGATAAACAATAAATGAAAAAATTCCTTAAATATGTGACATAAAATATAGATTACATTTTATTGACATATACTGACATACTTCGAAGAAAAATCATTGACTTCCTTGTAGAATGAAATTTAAAAGAGAACTTTCAACATCACATGTCATACTTTAAAAATCGATAAAAGTAACTTTTGTACGTAACATAGTATTTTTTGAGTTCCTTTTATGTGCTCCGCAACAAACTATAAGTAACAAAGTATTTGAGGTTGATATTATAAAAAGTAAAGAGAAAAAGTTAAAAGAAAAAGAATAGAACAAGGAATGGTTTAAAATTAAAGAGAACGAGACTAAATATGTTTGAATGTATGAATGATAAATAACAAATGAAAAATTCCTTAAATATGTGAAATAATATATATATTACATTTTATTGACATATACTGACATACTTCGAAGAAAAATCATTGACTTCCTTGTAGAATGAAACTTAAAACAGAACTTTCAACATCACATGTTATACTTTAAAAATCAGTAAAAGTAACTTTTGTAAGTAACATAGTACGTAACATTTTTTGAGTTCTTTTTATGTCCTCCGCAACAAACTATAAGTAATAAAGTGTTTGAGGTTGGCATATTATAAAAAGTTCAAAGGAAAAAGTTATAAGTAGAGATACAGAATAAATAAGTGTGAATGTATGAGAGAAACAGAATAAATATGTGTGAATGTATGAACGATATATAATAAATAAAAGAATTCCTTAAATATGTGAAATAATATATATATATTACATTTTATTGACATATACTGACATACCGACAAGGTATTCATGAAATAGCAGATACATTTTTTCAATAGTACTATCCTACTTACTGTGCGATTTTTATTATTTATGTCAACTCATCGTCCTTTTTTAAAATGAAGTGGACAACTAGTTTTTAGCACCTGGCTTTAACATCATTATAAATAGACCTTGAAACTTTTGAGAAGACATACCCTACGTAATAGAAATTTTGTTTTCCAAGATAATCGAGAAACAAACTAACACAAAGATACATATTAAACATTATATAGTCTACAGAACGATGAAAATCTGACCCAATGTCGTCTATTATTGTTGACCCAAAGCGCTGCACATGTTCAAGCGCCCCGAAATACAATTTTGTTTTAAAGGATAATATAAACAAAAATAAATATTTGAGAAAAACACTCATTAATTCAAATTCAAAGCCAAACTAATTATCAATAGTGAACTATCAAGCGACTCCATAATCACATTCCTACAGAGGTTAATAGAGCACAAAAAATATCATGATTTGGTCCCTCTCGCAATACTGCGTTAATCAATGTAGGTATACAAAAAATTGGCGAACAATGCATAAATATACCAAAATAACTAAGTAAACAGAAGCTGTAGTTTATATATATAGAAATACTGTATTAATCATCATATCAATAGAGAGCTCAAAAATTGCCTATCTGAAAGACCAAAAAATGTTTAATCATATTGTGGTCTTAACGTTACATTATATTCTCGAAAAAATTTCAAATTAAGAATAGGAATTCTTAATGTTACCTCATGATTGGACAATAATCTGGAAAAAATTTCAAATTAAGAATAGGAATTCTTAATGTTACCTCATGATTGGACAATAATCTGGAAAAAATTTAAAATTAAGAATAGGAATTTTGAATGTTGCCTAATCTGGAAAAAATTTCAAATTAAGAATAGGAATTCTTAATGTTACCTCATGATTGGACAATAATCTGGAAAAAATGTAAAATTAAGAATAGGAATTTTTAATGTTGCCTAATCTGGAAAAAATTTCAAATTAAGAATAGAAATAGTTTCAGAGGTATGAAATATAATCATGCAATGGAAAAAATTTCAAATTGAGAATACAATAGTTTCAGTGGTATGAGTTATAAAGTAATCAAACAAATAAATAGTCTATGGATAAGTAAAGCGTTATACACAGGTTTTGATTAATTGGTGCAGTTAGAATTTTCTTCAGATTTCTCTCGAAAATATAAGATAAAAACAATATATAAAATGTTTCAATTTGGGCCTTTATTATAGAGAAATAATTTATATTTCAATAAAAAATACTTCTTATTTTCAAAATTTTCTGAATCATAATTATATTTAAATGGTTAATAAATAAAACCTTCATAATCTTCAAATCTTAAGGAAAACGAACTACCATTTTCATCAATTTTTCTTTCTGTGAAATGATACTCATATTGCTCAACAAAGAAGGCAGAATAAAGTGTTCGGTGTATTGTTTTGATTATGCTGCGCAGTGCCTGGTGTGTAAAGACCTCAGAATGCTTAACCCTTTTGTTAACATTGACATAGTGTTTATCAAAAAAGAGACATGAAGAATTTAATTGATTATAATTGTAATATTTATATATATATAGAATATATAGAATTTAACTTGATATATAGATTATAGAGCTATAGAAGCCAGCTTGCCATATGAATTTACAATACCGATTTAACAACACCAGCAGCACAGACAACACTGAAAGTTTTTGGAATATCAAAAATGGAAACAACTAGCCAGTTTGTCATGATAATTTCTATGGCAATTTATGCAAATTGACGAGTATTAGCAGCTAGCATTAAACGTTGATCAAATTTAGCACACTTAACGGTTCAATGTGCTGTTACGTGTTACGAGTTGATGTAAACAGGCATTGATTTCATCCACTCATCAATTGCGAGCGTTGATTAACTGTTAACTTATATTATCGTTCAACAGAGTTTGTGGAATGAATCTAAGAAATATCTGTTCTACTTTTACAATTTACCTATTTATGTGTTGCGAATATAAGGAATGATCAATTTAAGAGGATATTTTAACCTGACAAATCAATGCTACGGTCATGAATTAATTATAGACTCGTACCTAAACAAGCTCCCGGCACTGTAAAGTATTGAAACATGTCTGCTATGATTTCCTTCTCAGCTAGGATTTCCTTCTCGGTGAAAGTGTACATAAATAATTTTTTTTAAATCAAAATTTTCATTTATTAACATAGTAATTTAAAAAAATATTTTTAACTTATTTGTTTTTTTTCTGACGCATCATATTTGTTTAGACCACTCTAGTTTGATGTACTTGGAATTTTTTTAGGTCATTCCAAACTTAATAATATACATGGAATTGTTCGAAATTTCTGTAAAGTTAATCACGCATTCAGAATAAAAAAGAAAATTTGAAAATATCTAAAGTTTCGTACATCAGTTATAGGAGTTTAGATTTTATCCTTTTCCATAACTTATTACAACATTTATCACTCAAGTTATACAATGGCTATATTTATATTAAAATTTTGTTGTAACGCGCAGACCACTGAAAAATTTCCCCACTTCTTTTATAAATATACTCCCATACTTATCTCTAGCCATGTCCATTTCGCCAATATACATCTGGATGGAAAACTTTATTGCACAATTTAAAATGCACGTAGCGCAATCTATTGATCTACTTACCACCATATTTTTAAATTATTTTTGGTTATTAAGTTTTAATTTATACTAGTGGTTGCACAGTGGGGGGAATTTGGCAATAATTCATTAAATTTTTAAATTTCAACATTATTGAGGTTTTTTGCCAAAGAGTATACCTCTATAATCATTGCATAAGATTTGTTCTATTACGTCAGCTGAGAGTGTGTACAAATATGTCATTAGAGTGTGTTGTTTGCCTTAATTCTTTAAAATACCTATGAAATTTTAAATAACATATTAATATATAGACATATTACATATATACTTAAAACTATATAAATGCCTTTAAAAATATTTTATCTATACTTTTCAATTCGTTTAAAAGATACAGAGGAACGTTAGTTCATTGAAGGTAAAATTTTAAACTTCTTTTATCTTTCAATGGATAAGAAATATATATTTCTTTTAAAAAAATCTGTTCAGAAAGTTCAGTAGCACAAAACAATGTTCGATTAAAATCGATTATTGATAATATGGATACTATCAGAAATGGCGCAATTAAACGACTTTAAAAATTAACTCTGTTTACATTACCATTTTCTTGTTGGTGTAACAGATGACAAAGTTGAACAGATGAATAGGTAGATGGGAGATATTTACATATTTATATCAACGACAGTTACAAACATTTTATTTTTTTAGAACAATTAATTTTAATTAAACTCGCTCTTTCCGTCTAGAGATATTTTCCATTTGATTAAATGCCTCTAAAATACCATTTTTCAAAAATGTTATTGAAATAAGCTTCACTTTAATTTATAAAGACTAATGATAACTTCAAGAAATAGCTCCTTAGTTTTCCCCCATTTTAATAGCAAAAGTGGTATCTCAATACTTCTCCACTAATAATAGCAAAGAGGATCAAGTCCAAGTACAAGGGCAGACCTAACCAATCAAGAAATAAAATTACTAAACAACATAGCATCTCCACACTTGAAACTTAAGCTTTATAAGGTTGGTACTTTCGACCGTAGTAATTTTTTTCAAGCAACAATAACTGCCGTCTATATGCCAGATTGGGTACTTCGGGGACAACTCTAGTACCACAAAAATGTTTCAAATCAGTTTATATTATTATTCACATTTGTCTATGATTACTTCATAAAACCATAGAAAAGCTGTTGACAGAAATTATTACTTAAATAAACATAATATTAATGTTTTAATAAATGAAATATTCCATGCTTCCAATACTGCAGATCAATTGATGTTAAATAAAAGTAAACGGCTTTTAAATAAGCACTAGAATACATTTTTGTAAAATATTACAACCGTTTCTTGACAAAATAATGAAGGTTCGTATCAAGATCCCTTAAAAATGAGAGAGAAAAAATTGATATATTAAAACTATAATAAACGAAATGCAATGAAAAAATTAAATTTCATCCATAAAAATGTATACATATAAATATTGAACGCATGAAAAAATTGTTCATTAAAAACAGACCAACCTAATCTGTCTAACTTTAAGGGGTCTCGAGACGGCCCAACGGTTTGTTATAAACTTCGCGTATCTGATGACGGTTTGAACACACTTACCGAACGAAATTTGTATCAGGGATACATCAAGTACAACAAAAATACACATTTATATCATACATTCTGTAAACAAGTGAATGTTTGACAAACCTGTCAACGTAATGCCGTACGCTGTAGATACGGTTTGATTTAATACAAAATGTATTTGTTTTGTTCCGTCTCGGAGGTCGTTTAGTAAAAGTTTACATTAGATTATTATATACCAATAAAAACAATATACTCCAAAAAAAAATTGATACCATAACTGACCTGTTTTCCCACTAATCCTGGTAACTCCCAGGTAGAACAGCCCGTGTTTATATTAAAATAATATATAGTATCGGGATATGTGGACGATCGACATATTTGCCACCCGTTGGGTAAAGATGGTTTTACTTTCAAGCGTATTTTTTCATTATGGGGATTCTCTGAAGTCATTTTCAGTTAAATTCAAGGTGAAATTTAACCTAGATTATCTTATAATTAATTCTTTTTACGGTATTTAAGCTAGCGAAATAAACCATATTCGAATTGTCTAATTTCAACTGACTGTCATTCACGAAGGTTAACTTTACAAGTATGAAGTTTGGCGCTTTTGTCGCAACAATAGTGCTGCAACAAATGCTCGATATCGAATTATGTAAATTTTATTGACAAATCTTGATCTCTTGATACTGACCAGGTATTGTGTTTACATCAAGACGTACGGTTTAATTAATCAAATAAAATGTTGGCGATTTTCTTTTATTTTAAAGGTAGATATATCGTTCTAATTTATTTAATCTGTTCTTTTGTTAAATGACTGACCTCTATAAATGTTGGTGGTTTAAAACAATGATCTGTGGGTTAAATTTAATACACGATCTATGGTTAAATGTAATCTCTTGTCGGTAAAGTTATAGAATAGAGAGAGGTAATGAAGTTTCAAAATAAATCGCAATTTAACAAGTGATGCCAGAATTGAATATGTGAACATATTATTAGTATAATTATATAATATGGCCAATTTTTTATTAAGTTTCAAGACCTGTAAGTACTTCTAATTCTACCCACTGAACCGGCTGGAGACCCTAAAGATCTTTTAGACCCACTGACAACGGACTGAAAACCAATTAGACCAGCTGAGACACACAGAGTTGAAAAATACAGTAGGGTTAGAAGAGCAGCTACTTGTTTAGCTTTTTTACTAATCGTGCTGAACTGTTCTTGTATTAGATAAATGTTAATCAAGGAGCCAAGACCCAAATTGTCCTCTGGATTATTTAATTTTCTTGTAGTTTTTGTCTAGCGAATGTTAACAGTGATAAATATTCAATGAACGGCCATGTTTTCAAACCTTGAAATGTAATCATATTCATTTATATTTTTTGTGTAAAAATACGCACAAAATACCATGTTGTCGTCACCGTGGTGTGTTGGTTGTTGATCACTAGACATACGGCTTTTGGCGGAGCGGCGTACCAGGGGTATCCGTTCCATTTGATTCCCGGTCGCTCGTCGAGTGGGATTGGATTGGTGTTCTGGTTAACTGTATGAGATTGTTCTAGTAGTAATAAGTCATCTATATGTATCGATTAGATACATTAAAGTCGATACATAAATAAATGAAACATTTAAATACATCATCTTAACAAAAAATGGCTATTTTATCCAAATATACTAACACTATATCTGGTGTCATTTACTAATTTGTGGTTGATTTTGAAGTCACATTACCTGTAGATTAGATTACCGGTTTACCTTTCATGAAAAATCAAGGCAATAATCACAATTGTCAAAGAGAAATTATGCCCTGATTACTATGGATTTAAATATTTAAAAAATCTGCTGAGTTGCTTCAAACTTTTAAGTTAAAAAATATGTACTTTGTTATTTTTTCAGCATATATTAGTAGTAATCATATATTGTTATTAAGTAGAAATATGTAGCAAAAGAATAGTGAAATATTACGATTGGCCATTTTATCAAACTGGCTTTATTACTCTCAATTAGCTTAAATATTTATTTATACAGAAAGATATAAATATTAATAGTTAAAGTTTACAAATAAGTTTAATAATCATTATTGTAACAGATATTAGTCTTGAAGACTAACCATTAATTATGCATTTCAATTTTTATTAAAAGGTGATATATAATAAAATGGGGAAGCTAACTCAAAAATAATTTTAGATGGCACTGTTATGCTTGGTGCTTTTACCTGAGCTACATTAAAGCTGGGAACAAATTATCCCGCTGACGGATTGAACACAAACACAGAAACAAATTATCCGACCGATGGAAGTGATTGATGCCACATCTGGCCAGTACTTATTACACCAAAACGTGCAAACTATCAGCAATAAGTCGCGGACGTGAACTTGAGCCCTCGGACGTCCGACCAAAGTCTGGCTCACCGGATATTTCTATCAGTCGCGGACGCATTGGTCGCATGTACACGTGGCTTGGACGCGACCGAGCCGCAGACAGTTGGCAACTGCGTTGTAATGTAGCCGTTTTTTCGCAGCTATTCGTGATGAAAAATTAATTAATATAGTTCGCGAATAAGAATATTTATATAACAATAATCAGAATATTACAAGAATGTTCCAACTCTGTAGAATGTTTACGCGACACGTCCGAACGCGGGTGTGCAGGCTGTTAAGTCGCGTCCGTCGGTCGCGACTGTAAGTCGTGTCCGATAATATGTTCCCAATTTTATGTGATTGTCTGTATTCATTGTCGTTTCACACTGATCATTTATATAGGTATGCGTCAATTATTCTTTTTTTACTGATCGATTCGGTCATCGAAAAAATATTGAATCGTTTATATCAATTGTTAATTCCTTTTTTCATTGATAATATGTTTTGCTTGTTTAGACCCGATCCTATATAATCTGTATAGAGGATTTATCTTTTAAAATCTTTACAAAAAGTGTTGTATGGAGATTATAGTTAGTTTTCTCTACGTACGTAAGTCAACTACTTAAATTGCAATTTACCGTTTTCCACTACAGCCAAGTATAATTAAAAGCAACATTTTGGAAAAAAGAAAGAAATGAAGAAAGTACTCAATATTACTGTAAAGGAAATTTAGAAAACTAGAATTAATTATTTTGTTCAGAACAAGTTTATTATACGTCAAGGAAATTTCAACTTGATAACAAATTAAAATCTCCTGGGAAAGTTTAAACCCTTTGTGAAAAACTAAAACAGGAATCAGAGTGATCTATCAAACGAAGTGTGTCGGTGTCTCGGTTCCTGATAAATTTGATTATATTTTCTGAGTCCTTTAGTTTGCTACAAAATATTTATAGTTTTATAGTAAAGTTTATTACACTTTTTATAAAGCGTCGTACATCGTCGATCCCTTTTATCTTGGTTATCTTCTTTTGTGAAGAAGAACTTAGTTCTTCTTTTTTATTCTATATATAATACGACCCAGTGTATTTCCCGTAGGTCAAATTGATTCTAATATTCCTCTTAAGCCATTGGACCTGCCGTTGCTTCGTTATAATGTCTCTTCGTTGAACAATCATCTTCAGTTAATTTTGTTTAAATTATGGGTTATGAAACTGCTTTAAAATTTAAATAAATCCAAAAAAAATCATCTCAAAATCGGCAAAATTTTAGACTGATTCTTCCTGCAAAAGCAGATGATACCGTGCCAGGAAGACACCTTGCTGCCATTCTTAATTCCTCCAAGGACAATTCTTCCCCTCCCCATACTATATCCTAGTCAACACTATCCGTCTCTCCTAATTATTTTGAAGGCCGCTTGTATGTTGCTGGCGATGTTAGATCTTTCATAGTTCACGTCTAAAGAAAAAAAAACCAGCTCAATTCCGGTTCTGGCTACATGCGATCACCCGTTCGATTCTGTCCTAAAACAATATAACGTTGATGGTATAACTCGAGGTGGGTTAAAAAAATTGGATGAAATAAGATTTCGGTAGAGTTCTCTTCTGCAGGCTTTGCCAATCGATTCGTTAATCACTCTACTTTTACAGCCCTATATAAATTTTTCACCCCATCATTTAATGTTTTGTTCACAATGTTCCGATCGACTGGTGGGATGATGAGATTACACATTCCATTGAAGTTCCTGAAGGTTGTGGTAAAGTTACAAAAGTTTGCCACCTGAATTAAAAAAAAATATTGATGGCCGCCCACAATACTTTCCTTAGGAGACAATGGTCATCCCTTTTGATAGTCGAGTCCGACCCCAACATATCTTTATGGCTGACTTGTCACTACCCGTATCTAAATATGTATATTATACATTTCAGTGCTTTAAATGCTGCGGGTTTGACCATGTAACTGAGAAATGCCGTTTTTTCAAACATTGCTTCTGATATGTTGAAGGTCATCTCGGAAAAAACTGCACCCTGCCTGTCGACAAAGCGAAATGACTTCCATGTAGTGGGAACCATAACGCTAGGAAGGAAAATATTCTGAATTTAAAAGACAGAAGAAAATCAAATTCGAAATATCTGAAAGAGATATTTCTTATACTGAAGCAGTCAAAATGATTTTTTCTAAAAATATCATGTGCTTCTGTTACTACTCATCCTTCCTCTCATCTTGTCGAACCCTGCTTTTCATTGATTCCTTCTCGTCCAACTAATTTATCTTACAAAAACATTACCCTCCCAGGTTAAGCCTGCCTGCAGGATGACAAAGTGAATGGTCGGGGTGGGTCCGCTCTGCTGCTTGGCAAGTCACTTCCTTTCTCCCAGGTGTTGAGGATCAAGGATATCACCATCTTCTCTTTATACATTCCCATTCGTCCCGTCCAATCCCTCTTCAGCTACGCAACATTCTTTCCTCCATCCCTGATCCATACATGCTCCTGGGGGACTTCAACACCCACCACGCGTCATGGGGCTCCGTAAATAGCAGTCCCTTAGTTGACGCTTTGGCGGAGCTTCAAGATGACAGGCCTGTGCTTACTTAACGATAGTTCCCCCAAAAGAGTACCCGTCCCATCTCAGTATCCTAGCGCAGCATAATTTCTTCTGTTCCTAATCGCATCGCTAGTCACTTGGAACATCCTGTCGAATCTTTTGGAAGTGACCACTACCCTATAATCATCACTTTCTCCCGCTTAAATTTAAATCCAACACCCCCCCTCGCCTCACCCTCCACCCTCACAGCTCTCTTCCTTGGTAGGGTGGCGAATGATAGGTACATTGATAAGACCCTCTTATTCCGAAAGTCCCAAGCCCAAACAAAATGCATCTTTTTAAAAGAAAATGAAGGTTGGAAGAAATTCTGTCTCTTCCTCTCTCCTTCTGTTGGAACTAACATCAAGCTTTTAGTATATTTTTCAGCTTGACATACTCAATCCAATTTTCGGGAAAAAAAACTTGCAGCCCCCCTCCTCCGTAACTTAGATGAGCTCAATATTAGAAATAATCCTACAAATTCCAATCTCTAGTTAGAAAAAGAATTCTCCATTAATGAATTGGAATTTTCCTTAGGCCACTTTCAGGATGCTAACCTTGGCATTAACGGTGTAATAATGGGGAAAAATTATCGGCTGGTTTTTCATTGCTACCTTCTTAATAACACGTTCAAATCAAAATGCGAAGTCTTGGAAGTTTCCAATAATTATTGTCTTTCCGCAGCTTACAATAATGTAAATATTCCTATCCTCAGGCAAATATTGCAAGAATTGAAGATTCCAGAAAAGATTTATAATTTTCTTCTTAACTTCCTCCTAGACAGATCAATCATCCTGCAAGCTTCCAGGATCCCTCTTCCACCCGTTTCTGGTCCGACTTTATTAGCAAATCGACGCACACGGAACTCCTGAACGAATGAAAATCGCAACAGCTGCACCGTCAAAATTTAATTATTAACTAATTGTGAAAATTACTTCAATGGTCGAAAATTACTTCAATCTACAACCATATGTTTTCAAGAAGTTTCCTAAATGAGGAATAATCTTTTTATTTACAAGTACATGTAGAGACAAGTACATATAGAGATGTTATTAAATTGAAATGTTATTAAATTTTTGAAATGGGGCTATTTCTCGCCTGATTTTCAATTATTTCACAATATTTGTACTACTTTTTTTTTGTAAAAAGAATTTAAATAAATTTGCAAAGGAAACGTCGAAACTTATATGAATCCAAATTATATACAAATATAAAAATTTAATTAAAAAAATTATAAGCACCATGAAAAAAAGTGTATTGGCCGCGCTCGGAAAAAAATTGCTATAGCCAGTCTAAAAATCAAAAATGAAATAAAAGTCTAAAAATGAAGAAAATCGGCATAGACACAGAATTGAAATTAATTTGCTATAACATTTTGAAAAAAATTGTGTAATTTTCGTAAAAATAAATGATAAATTATCCAAGAAAAAGCGTGGAACATTTATTTTATTTATTACTGTAGTATGCTCCAAAATCTGTGAATTAGTGTTTATTACTCGAATTATATACCTCCATTTATGCATAATCTCCAAAATATTCATAAATAATAAAAAAATGTTACATTTATCTCATAACTGCAAGTACTTTAAAATTAATTATGAAGTTTTATAGGTCCCCGGCCCATTTTATGCTAGCGGGAAATATCTTCCTTGTTTATAATCCTTTTATAGGAAACATACTTTTGTTATTTTCGAGAGTATCTCTGACTTTTAAAACAATGACTGACGGATGAGATATAATAGTAAAAAGTTTAATAGTCTTTCTAATATTCACAAGTGGAATTGACGGTACAGTCACAGCCAGAGTCGAACCTAAAGTCGTCGGTAAAACTGTCGCTAAAACCATCGGGAAAGTAACGCGATCAATTACATTTGATTTTGGCTGATTGTAATGAAAAAAAAAACCTGAATGCAGTTAAAGCTTTTAGAAGCTGTAGAGAATTTAAAAAAAATATCACATAACCTTTTCATAGTTAGTGTTTCATTAAATTCGCCAAATTGATAAATTACGAATACAATAAATGTGTTTCTGAGCCCTATTTCATTCCATTGATAGTTATCGGTACGATAAGCGAGGAGGAGTCCTCGCGCATAACAAGATGGCTATATCCTGGAAATAAAATTTTAAATGTTTTCTTTTTAATAAAATATATTGGAAATAAAATGTTACTTTAGATGCGTTAATATTAATTATGAAATACAAATATTTTGAAATTTTTTTTATCTTTCTAGTAACATAGGTTGTATCTATATACTTTGCTGCTGATTGTAAAAGGTTAAATTTAACAGTTACCTGGAGATGACAAAACTAAAAACGGTCAAGTCTTTAAATAATCGAAAGGAGAAGAAGTCGAAAGCAGCATTGAAATTTATTGCTTAACTTAAAAACAATATTCATTAAAAAGGTTAGAGCTAATGTCAGTGTCATTAAGACAGGTCCGGTTATGGAATAGATAAATGGCCACTTTTGAGGATTTAACGAGGGCTTATTGAATAAATGCTTGCTGGCATTCAGAAACAATTTTCATCAAGTCATTGGTTCAACCGGAATATTAAATATATAAATAGGTCTCAAATGTATCTCACAAACTGGCCATAAGTGACATTAAAATATATGGCCGTTTATAAGAAACAAAATATGACAGTTTGTGTCAGAAGTTTTGTATGGCCTAAATCAATGAAACATTTTAGTTCTTTATTTTTTGCAGGTTTATATACGTTCAGCACATTCCAAAAATTAGTGTTTTAATTACATATCAGATTTTTAGATAAAAATCCGATAAGTAATTATATATATTTTGTGTCTCCCATCTTTTTGTAAATATTGTTTATATTTCTAAAAAATGGCCCGATTGATTATAAGTACAATAATATATTACAAAAATTTTGAATTTTTCAAACTTACTCATCTTAAAAGAAATTATGAGTGAGGCAGCATTGTTTTCCCTATGTAAAAAAAAATTCCATTTTTTCTTGTATTCCAGTAAATAAAGTGTTGTGTATGTTTTTTTAATATTTTTCAATATCCAAAAAAATAATTTAATACATTCTTTCTAATAAGTATGTAATGCCTTAAAAAATGAAGTAAATTAACTAGCTATAGATTAAACTTTTTATGTGTGGCTCTCATAGCTTTGGTATTAATTTAAACTAGATATTTTTGCATATACTTTACATTAAGACAAAAGATACTTTAAAAACTTAAACAAGGAAACCTTTTCCAGGTTTCTTTCATCTTAGGCAAGGTGAGTAGCCTATCACATTTGCTTCTGTTGCACTTTGTATTGTCGATGCATGCTGTATGCACTATACTTTAAAATGTCTATACAGGAGAGAAGCTTCGTCTATTGAGGGCGGAAGCTAATGGAAGATTTGGAAATTAACACTCAATAAATTCGGCAAAATTTTGTCAGAATTATGGATTTATTGCGTTTGTTTGGTTTCTGACCTTATATAATGATTTGAAAAGTTTAATTTTCGACCATTACTCACTAAATTAGTTTTAAATCAGCAGAATGTTTTGGGAAAGCTTACTGGAAATTTTTATACTCTTTCACACTTCTTTCCTGTAAGTTAATTAATTTTTCATAAATATATCAAAAAGTTCATTTCGTTGCTAACGCTTATTTTTGAAACTGATTTCTGGCGTTTAAATTTTATCTTCTTTTAACTGAAGACATGATGCTTTTCAGAAATGAATAGTATGTTAATGCATGTTATCAAAAATAAATACATTGAAAAATTGAGAATAGCTATGTGTACTCTACTTTTTCGCCAGCTTCATATTTTTTTGGGGAAAAATATTTACATAATAAAATTAATTTTTTAAATAATATGTTAAATACCTTATAATCTAAATAAATATATAATTTTTTTGTATCTTAAAGTGAATTATCAGGACTAGACAGTAATTCGTGTATGTTGTCTAAAAACATAAATGTACATAAATTGCTTTATTATTTTTGGTATTACGGAAAGAATTTCATGTTTCCTAGTGAATTTTTAAACAAGCCACGTATTCACAATTTTTTGAATATAAACTTAGGATTTTATATTTAAATATTTATTTTGTCTAAAAACACAAATGTACATAAATTGCTTTATTATTTTTGGTATTACGGAAAGAATTTCATGTTTCCTAGTGAATTTTTAAACAAGCTACGTATTCACAATTTTTGGAATATAAACTTAGGATATTATATTTAAATATTTATTTTGTCTAAAAACACAAATGTACATAAATTGCTTTATTATTTTTGGTATTACGGAAAGAATTTCATTTTTCCTAGTGAATTTTTAAACAAGCTACGTATTCACAATTTTTAGCCTATAAACTTATGATTTTATATTTAAATATTTATTTTGTCTAAAAACATAAATGTACATAAAATGCTTTATTATTTTTGGTATTACGTAAATAATTTCGTATTTCCTAATTAATTTTCAAGCAAGCCACGTATTCACAATTTTTGGATCATAACTTAGGATTTAATTTAATATTAATTTTTTTTAAAATGGTATATGTTAAAAAATTAACCGTTCAACAAAGAAAAACTAAGGTGAGGAATATATTAAACCTAGACAGACATAAACGGATGTATAACGAAATCAAATTTTTATGATAGCTGTCATCATTTCTGTTGACATTGAAAATTAATATTTGTCATGTTTTTCGAGAACTTATGTAAAATGGCTCTGTTTTTATTTCCAGCATTGTGTTTCTCTATGTGTATGATATGATAGTATCTATATAGTATTCCTAAAAAAATAGACAAACCGAATTTAAAAAAACATTTTTTTATTTGTTAAATGTAGAATAACCCAATAAATACTTGCATTGCAATATATTGAATTAGTCACCAACATTTCAGTATTTGGTATTAATCAAAGGAGACCGGCAAAGGTCCATATAGATTAGGGCCCAGATGTTACAAGAATAAAAATGACACTGTTATAGAGAAAATTAAAAAAATAAGCTCCTTATAAATTTTATCAAAATTGTCAATCAGATATAGGAAATGTCTTGTATTTTTTTATGAAATGCTAGGTTATGTTTCATAATAGATTATAAATGTAATTTCTATGGGCTTCTATAAATTAGTGAGATAAAACAAAGTGCAGATTGTGTCTCATTGTATCCTTCATGCACATATGTATCACAGAATAGATACGGTACAGAACGGACACGATCCATACTAGCCCTTATAAAAAGAGTCGCACATTTTCATACATGGCGAAACGCTGTCAAAATATTTCCCCTTTCCCCTCACCTCACCCTTCCTGACCAAAGATTTGTGTAATTATTATTAATGCCCATAGATGGTGTAATCACTTACTCTCTGTTGCTCACAGATGGCTTTATCAAAGAAAGTTTAATTCATAAATTTATTAAAATTATAAAAATATTTCACAAAAGACAAATATGAAAATAACATTACTATACAATTGAATATATTTTAAATTCATTACTATGAAAATACAATTCAAGAAAATGTAAATAAAATCGAAAATACAATTGTAAATAGCATCAGGTGTCTCCAGGTAGCACTCTGGAATCAACTAGGTGGTAATTGCATAAATGAAAGTGGGCGACTCCTCAACAACTGAAAACAAGCAAAAACATACACAAAGCAGACATGATTATAGCAATGTATGTCTTCCTTATAATAGTCGTATTCATGACATGTGTTATTTCAAAATTATACATTTGTAATTGATGTTTATATGACATATTCAGTTGTGTAAACAAAAAATGAGTGCATAAGGATATTATGGTATTATCACATAAATAACCTTAGACATTCTCCTACAAAAGCCGCCAAATACTGGCTCGGTGTAGCATTACTGTATAATAATTTCCTAGGCTGGAAAGTTTTAAAGTTTTTATTAATAAAGTGTCTTCCGCAGATTCTATGTTTACGTCTGAGGAGGTCATTCCAATTAACTGTCCAATTCTTCCTGCCATACAATTTCAACCAAGCTTTTGCCCTGCAAAAAAACAAAACATTAAGATAGGTATAATAAGTTCAATCAATCCGCCTTTTTCTTTCTTTCAATTGGAAGAAAACTTACAACAAACAACGTTTGATTAAATATAAGTGATGCTCACAACATTATTTAGTAAAAAATTCAATTTGGAAAACCAATTTACTACCAGCAAATACACCCAACAATGTCTGAAGTAATTTCACGGAGTTTTCTGACAAGAAAATAATTTGTCACGAAACTGTGGAAATATTTTTAAAATTCATTTTTTTACCTTTTTTATTTTTTATTTTCCTATAACTAATTAAAACATCGTTTAGTTCAAGTTTTCTTTTAAACAAAACAGTAAAAATTCGTTTTAACCAGGACTTTGCAACTCTTCGAATTAAATTTTAACAATAAACAACTGTAACGTCGCAAGTCAACAATTGCTTTGCGCCGTTAGTGTATAAAATTTATATTAATTTTTGAAATGTTTTGTAATAAATAATAATGGATAACAGTTACTGGCTTTCGTTACGAGGCAGGGAAAAAAATGAAAATTTTGTCCTTTGTCCTATGTAGGAATTATACCCCAGTACAATACACGCCATTACATAATAAAATGAAGATCTTAATATACAATAAAACAAAATAACAAAGATCTGAACATATAACAAAACAATAGCTACCACACCCTTTTTACTTAATTAATATGCTAAACTTATAATATTAAATATGTGTAATATGTTTTTGCGCCGTAAAGTACTGTCAGTCATTCAAACAGACTCAGTGTTAAATAGTGTCTGTCTGTGTTTTCTAGAGTGTTCGTAGTGTCTCTTGCATGGTGACACATAGCTATCGCTAGATGTCGCTGTACACATTTAAAATTTGCCACCATCTTCCTTAAGAGATGCTGTTACTAAATCGAGGACCTGCTTGACCACCCCCTGATATGTACCATATTAATCCGTAATGCTCAAAGGTACGACAGGGTCGTCGAAAAAATTTATGTAAACCTCAATATGAGGTAAAAAGCCATTTATTTTGACAACAATAGCACCATTGTCAATGTTTGGTAACCATTTATTTTTAATTAATTTTGGCAATGGGTACATGTTATAGGAAGCAAGAGTATTTTTTGTAATCCTTTCTAAAAAGTTATTATGTATTCTGTTCAATTTTTTTTGTTTACAATTAATACTTCTTTATATTTTAAATATATAATATACGCGCATTTATGAAGACAGCTTTTTCGTTTTCTGTTATGGTAATTCAATTTTTTCCTTTTTCCCGATTGTCAGTTACTGAATTGTTTGATTTTTTATATTCTAAAAAATACCAGCTTTTTTAAAAATCACGTTTTATCTCTGTAACGTCTGGACCATTTTTGCCGGTCTCTTTTAACTATGAATTGGTGTAATGTTGATTATTTTTAGTGAAGATATATTAGTCACTCATCGATTAAAAATATTAATTGATTACATTAAAAAGCACTAACACACTGTCAGACATGACTTAAAAGTGTATATGATCGACTGTAACTCATGTGAGTCATGATGTAATTTTGTGAAATGCGTCGATCTTTTAAAATATTCATATTTAATTTATTTTGCGTTGAAGTTTTTATAACTGTTCATTTATATTATTTAATTTCAAGTTTAAGAATGGTCAGTTTATGGTAGTAAATCTATACTTATAATGTCCTTTAATCTTTTGTTTTGTCCATTTAATATTAAAATGGTAGGTGCAATCTCGTGTCACCATTTGAATTGATGGACGCTTCGAAATAAAACTATATTTTTATGATGCTTGATACAGCTGAATTGTCTCATGTTCAAAAAAGCTCTAGTAAATTGTTAGTTTATAAGTTGAGCAGTTAAGTTATTGAATGCAATCCACACAATGTATCATGAAATTAGTACAGTAGATATGTTTCTATTACTACAGTAGATATATGTTTCTATTATTACAGTAGATATATGTTTCTATTACTACAGTAGATATACGTTTCTATTACTACAGTAGATATATGTTTCTATTACTACAGTAGATATATGTTTCTATTATTACAGTAGATATATGTTTCTATTACTACAGTAGATATATGTTTCTATTACTACAGTATATATATGTTTCTATTACTACAGTAGATATATGTTTCTATTACTACAGTAGATATATGTTTCTATTACTGCAGTAGATATATGTTTCTATTACTACAGTAGATATATGTTTCTATTACTACAGTAGATATATGTTTCTATTACTACAGTAGATATATGTTTCTATTACTACAGTAGATATATGTTTCTATTACTACAGTAGATATATGTTTCTATTACTACAGTAGATATATGTTTCTATTACTACAGTAGATATATGTTTCTATTACTACAATATATATATGTTTCTATTACTACAGTAGATATATGTTTCTATTACTACAGTATATATATGTTTCTATTAATACAGTAGATATATGTTTCTATTACTACAGTAGATATATGTTTCTATTACTACAATAGATATATGTTTCTATTACTACAGTAGATATATGTTTCTATTACTACAGTATATATATGTTTCTATTACTACAGTAGATATATGTTTCTATTACTACAGTATATATATGTTTCTATTACTACAGTAGATATATGTTTCTATTACTACAGTAGATATATGTTTCTATTACTACAGTATATATATGTTTCTATTACTACAGTAGATATATGTTTCTATTACTACAGTATATATATGTTTCTATTACTACAGTAGATATATGTTTCTATTATTACAGTATATATATGTTTCTATTACTACAGTAGATATATGTTTCTATTACTACAATAGATATATGTTTCTATTACTACAGTAGATATATGTTTCTATTACTACAGTAGATATATGTTTCTATTACTACAGTAGACATATGTTTCTATTATTACAGTAGATATATGTTTCTATTATTAAATTAAGTTGTTTTATTAAGATTATTTAATATTGAATTTAGTCCTGAATTTACGATATTGCTGTGCTGAGCATACGTGTTTCCGCCTCTCAAAAACTTTTAATTTCACGTCAACTACTGAACATAATCATAAAGGGCACGTCAAGGGCAATTGTTATCTCCTGAAATACTTGAAAAATGACTTTGGACATTTATTTTAACACGGATTAGTAAATCGACCTAAATTTCGCTACTTTTGTTCCACAGTCTACTTTATTAACTTAAAAGCAGTAATTGTGGCTCGTTTATAATAACAACTTATGCTATTCCAGATCTTTTAATGTATTAATGTGTCTGTAATAGTTTTCCCAGCGTTTGTCACGAAAACACTTAAATCAATATCATTTTTTTCTCCACTAGAAATCTTTACGGAGGTGTTCTATAACCTACACATTTATCAAGCGCTCACCGTGATATCAAGCTAAAGTAACACAATAGATTAGCGGATATTTTTATTCAGAAAATTTAATTTTATGAAGTTTTGATATTTACGGGGACAAAAATATTTATTAATGGAATTTATCACAAGAAAATAGTAATGTATACGCATGGTGGTAATTGCGAAAATAGAAATAGTTACAGAAAATAAAAACAGGATTTAAATAAATCTAACACTAAAGGGTTCTAAGTTTCCAGGGAAAACTAGGTTCTCAAAACAAGTTATAGTTCCCATTGACCAAAATAACTTTAGTTTTAGTTGGTAAAATGTTGTTGTGTGGATTAAAATCTTCAGGAATTGCATAGCAGTGAAGCTACTGAAGACGTTACAAGTTTAATAAATTACTGATTTGCCTTAAATTCCAGACATATAGATGTGTATAAAGTGCCGTTGTCAGATAATAATGAAGACAAAATGCTTTCTTTGTTTCAAATGCGAGCAGCATTTAAAATTTCTAAAATAAAATATTAAAAATATTGTTTAAAATATCTAAATTATAGTCCTTGTTTTTATTAAATACAAACTTTCACTTTTCCATCATTAAATTTAATAACAAAATCTATTAAGCAATATCTCGTTTTCATTTGATTAAATTTTCTTTTAAGATGCTATCTTTAGCATCCAAAATTTCTAAAAGTCGAAAAATAGAAAAACTTGTGAAACTTAGTCTTTGGAGAACTGGTGTAATTCAATGTGAAGGAGTAATCGATGAAAGTACTCTCCATTCACAACTCACAAACTAACCAAACAGCTGCACAAATAATCTAGAACTCAACGTATTGCTACGAAACTTGTTTCCTGCATCATGACAAATTGAAGAGATTGATGCAATTTGGCGTTTCAATTTTAGCTACTAAATATTAATGGATAACGCAATGAATTGCAAACATACCAGGTATATTTTTGTTAAATGGCTTATAAAATCGCGACAGCACATAAACATAGATTGTGCTCCATCTGTTACCACCTTTATATTTAATAAAGGCATCGCTATTTGCAGGTTTGTGTAGAACAGTTTTTAAGACCTCTTCAATGGCTGGAAAAATGACTACCTCGGCACATATATACCCTATATTCTGTGGCAATAAAATACAAACATACAAACAAGGACACAAAATTTTCCTCTATATAATGTTAATGGGATTACAACATAAATGCATTATTGTCAGGCTGTGAATAGTTACAGTTTTTATGAAATATTTACTTGGATATAATTTAAAGACAAAGCATGTATTGAAAAAATTGCAATACCTTGACAATTATTGCAGCATAGTATATATACATATTTTTTGGCAAATATATGTATGCTAGAAAATATGCAAGAACAGGTTTTATAAATAAAAATCAAAATATATAAAGTTAACGATTAAATGAAACTACGTGATGTAGTATTATTTCTACTTTCTTTGAGTTCTTTATCACAACCTAGGTTTCGTTGTATTACAACATCTTCATGTGGGCTGTTAGCAAAGATTGCTAACAGCTCACCTAAAGATCTTTCTTAACAGATGTAATACAATGAAACCTAGGTTGTGATAAAGAACTTAAAGATAATAGAAATAATACTACATCACGTAGTTTCATTTAATCGTGAGTAATGGATTTCTACAAAATTAATGCCAAATATTTTCAATATAAAGTTAAATTAAGTTTAATACTATAATGAATTTTTAGTGAATAATACTGGTTATGTTGTAGGAATGTAAGAATAAGTTAAATCATAAGTTTATAAATATTCAAAATAAATACTTTCAAGGTGTTATCATTTCATAAAGCGTTTGAATTGTCTGGAAAAGTTTACTACTGTTTGGTGAAGCGATTGCCTGAAATTAATTAATGTGGACATACAGTCCAAACGGCAACGTAGCCTTAAATTAACATCAAATTCGTCTATAGGTTATCCATTTAATATTCATATTTAAAGTAGCGTAGAGTTTACATTTAGCGGCTTATCTGGATACTGCTTATATCCAGCATTACTAATGGCAAGCCGCAACTTTTTTTAATGCTATGGAAATTTAAAATAATTGAAAAAAATTAATTATCATAAAGTATTAAGAATTCATTATCTACTTCCATATAAAGGTGTAGGTCACATGTGCGGCATTGTAAACAAACAAGTTCCCATTGAATTAAATTATGTCTAAACGGTATCAATCCTAGCCCATAATACACTGGCCATCAGTTAGAATCCTGTAACTGGTCTGTAAAGTCTTATGTTATGCTCTTAAAGTCTTCTAAACGTACTATCACTCACAGGAACCCTGCGTTCCTCACATAAACACCATCGGAGTTCAATTCTTGACAAAACACTATTGCACATCGGCAACAGGACATTGAATCAGACGTTGTTCTTGTCTTCTCTCGTAAGGATATGTCTGGAATTTTATGATAGACTCGGCAGACTGCTGAAGAAGAGAATTAATTTTTGGGCCACCACTCTCTTAGCATTTCATTAGTATA
Source organism: Druceiella hillmani (assembly GCA_039881145.1). Classification (NCBI taxonomy): domain Eukaryota; kingdom Metazoa; phylum Arthropoda; class Insecta; order Lepidoptera; family Hepialidae; genus Druceiella; species Druceiella hillmani. The sequence continues at coordinate 10,337,281 of JAYKKI010000051.1, forward strand.
ATTAATTAAAAAATTTAATATTCGATTGGTATTATAATCAAAGCAGCGAATTACATGTTTGAACACCACAAATGATTAACAAAATTTGTTGATTTAAATAATTTTTTTTCATAACCACTTTGTTTACACAATGATTCAATACTGCCTCCATTTAAGATGTATTTGAAACTCAATCCTATCCCATACAGTATTATACAAATTTATTTTCGCTATGCGACACATGTCTGTGAACTTTCAGGAACGTAACCCTCATGAGTAGAAAGAGTGAACTATTCACAAGATACAACTTGAATCGTCTCGGAGCTCTATCAGGGGGCCCATAACAACCCACCTCATACAAAACAAGGTTCCTTCAAAAGTCTCTGAATATTGTCTTGTATCTACTATAGAGCACTTCTGCACAACAATGTTAGACACTGCACAATGTGTTTTATGAGCCATTTTGTTCCTCCATTTTTTCTAGAGTGCTTTTTGTGAATGCTTTAAATGCCTCAAAGCCTTGTCTAACATACATAAACATATCAGTAAATAGAACAAATAGAAAGTGTCTTTAGACACCATGACTTGCTTACTAAAGACACCACTTCTATTTGTTCTATTTACTGTTTTGTTTATGCATCCTCTTAATTAAAACTCTACATGCTCACTGCAATTGAATATAACATGATTTGCTTGAAACGGCAAGAACATTCCGTTTCATGTTTCTTAAAGTAAAATGGTGTGAGCTTGCGCAAAAGACACCACATCCCGTAAGAACCTCTGAAGTGTAATAATTATTGACAAACCAGTTTTTATTCAAACATAAGGGCAAAATAACCTAGAAAAAAAGAAACATAAGGACAAAACAACCTAGTATTCTCCCTTTTAAATTCAGGAGAATTTCACCTAGATTGTCAGTGGGCACTGATGATCTTTAAAATTCATCTCTTGCTAAAATGGGTTTATTTCAATAAAACTCTTGCTTCGATCCAAAACGAAATCGGCCACACATTCTCCGACTGTGATATCAACAAACGAGAGATATGCCAAAACCAGCAAAGCATCCATTAAACAAATCCTATAAGTTTTGGTCAGAGCCATAAACAGCAATTTGTTGCGACCTAGGCTCCTCCTAACATGTTGAGAAAGAATGGACTACATTTGCCGTACCTATTTATATACGTATATTTTTGTATATATACGTATATTTCGTATATGTTGTATATTTTTCTATACCTTCACTTAATTGCCAGTTGACAAATATCAGGCGTCAATGCTGCTATCTTTCGCAACCTTTACAGGCATTCTCTATTTCCTTCTACTCACACACAGCATTTTCCATTAAAATAACCACCATGAATAGGAAGAATAGACGTTATTTGCAGTATTTATTTATCTGTATGTTCTACTCCCTATTTCTCTGCAAAAAAATAAACATCATAATGCGTAGATTCCTTTTGGAAAATTCAATTTCAAATTTTATTGTGCTTAAATATATTAAAGAGACACAACTTATGGTAGGACTATGTATATAAAAAAAATTAATTTTTTTGTGAATTTTAGGAGAGAGCTTCCAGGAAGTGAACCAAAAGGTGTTTCCTTGTATTGGCAACGAAGATGAGATCATCAATTGGGTATTTGACTAAATTTTTTTTATTTCATTAATCATAATTTCAAGGTACAAGCTGATGAAGAGTGAAATTTTTTTTAAATAATCTTGAAAATTGACTGAGTTATAAAAGTTTAAATTTAACCTTTAGACAAGGACAGCAATACTGTGTTGTGAGGTCATTTTTAATATTGCACATTATATTCTATAAGAGGAAAAGGGACAGGAATATACCCAACTCTATCCGTATCTTCAAATTTAGAAGCCTACGACTGGCTTATTTTTCAATCAATTTTTGAATTTTTTTCAAGACTGGTTTTTAATTACTTATATTTCACAATATTGTATGAAAAATATCAAAATTTAGAATGAGTACTACCGGATTGTTGCCTCAACTATGCTGCTAACAATCATCATGTAGTAAGTTATTTTCACTTTCCCAATCCCAGCTATGAGTGTTGCTGAGAAAAAAAAGTGAAATTGTTTCCCTGTTATATTTCAGATTTTGATGGTCCCCTAGATAAGAAATAAAAAGAACCAAATATGAATTGGGGTAGAATTCCATACCTCTATTATTTAACCCGTCAAGAGCCCAGGGGCTAGTTCGCGAATTTCACGAACATTTCGGGACTGATATTGGCCCCTCGAGTTACCGATTGGTTTAAGTCCCACATTCTTGATACCAAATATGGTCACTGTTTCATCCAATATACATGGTTTCATATTGATTTGTCAAGAAAGCAAAAAAATGTTTTGCAACACCAATTTAAGAATTGGTATTGAAAATGCCTATTGGAAATAAAACTTAAACTGATAATTACTTTTCTTTTTAATTTTTTTTTCTTTCGTGATATCAGAAGCAAGAATAGTACCTTCTGTATAAAAAGTACCGGAATCGTTAAAAAATTAAAAATTTAAGTTTATTCATTAAAATTGATTTTGTCACCTTCAAAGTAATCACCATTGTTGGCAATACAACTGTGATAACGCCAGACTCACTCTCCCATACACTTCTCATAGACCGAAAGCCTGTAATTTCCCTTACCAATTCCGTTTGATGCCTTCAGTCGGTCAATCGATATCTTCGATTGATTCAATCATTTATTAAATTCAATCGGTGTCTTCAATTGATGCTTTTTTTGCAAGAAATTAAGCCTCTTTCAGAGCCAGTCTTGAGCCAACACTATTACTGAAATGTCTATGTAGTGGGTCACTAAATTAGCTGTTCAAATTTAATTTAAATTTTTTAACAACTGGTTTAATAGCCGGAAGCAAATTTGATGTAAAAATATAAAATTCTATATTTTAGTTACATGGTTTCTCATTGGCACTGATGATAGGTATATTTTAATTGAAAGAGCATGGTGTAGAATACAAAATTTACTTTTTTTTACTATATCTGAAGTGACATCATAAAGGATCAAGATAACTAAAAAACTTTTTATGTTATTAATGACATACGAACAATTATAGTAAAATTGTTGTCTATAATATTATAGTAAGTGATGTCATAAAAGATCAAGATGACTAGAAATATTTTTTGTTATTAATGATATATGAACAATTATAGTAAAATTTTTATCAATATTGATATCATAAGGGATCAAGATAACTAAAAAACATTTTTATATTAATGACATGACGATCATAGCAGTATATATAAATTTTACAAAATGATAATTTTTAAACTATGTCTTCTTTTCCAGATTGTCCTCTCTAACGACAAGAACCTTTGCAACAAGGCTCTTGTCAACAATATACACGCATTCACTGTGAGCCAAATGAAAGAATTACTCTATGACAATAGGGAACAGAACAGTTTTGATTCAGCAAATTCACCCATAAACATGGACAAAATCCATTTGTCACAGTTCAAACGAACGATCAGTATGTGCGGTAAAAAAGAGGCAATAAATATTGTACAACCCAGTATCAAATCCAACCCAACGAATACTTCAGGCAGTGTTCAAAATGCAGAGCAAAAACATGCAATCAATAAGAAGTGGATTAACCTTCAAAAGACTTCGCCTAATACCAAAGATGAAGGCAATTTTGAAGAAAAGAAGAAAATACCTTTGATTAAAAATAATCTTTTAAAAGTAGAAAATGAAAAGCCAAAAACTAAGAAGATAATACTGAAAAGAAAAAGAACTCAAGATCTATTAGCTGATAATAATAACAAGAGAGTAAAAATACAGTTTGATAATCCGGGAAAGCAAAATGATAATCAAGATTTAGTAAAAAAAGAAGGTATAACAACTAACAAAGAAATAATTAGTACAGTGAAAAAAAATTTTACCAACAAAAATTCAAATGTTCCAAAGTCAAATACAAGTGTAGTTAAAAATTGTGAATCCACATTAAACGAAAGCTATGTCAATGAACAAAAGACTGAATTATTAGATAAAGTATCAAAACCCATAAAAATAACATTTAACACGAGTTTTGAGGAACTCATGAAGAAAAAGAAAGACAATTTGAAGAAAAATTTTGAAAACCAACAATTAACACTTGAAAAAAATAATGTTGAGGAAAATGAAAAACTGAAACTATTGCCGCAAACTGTAAGCAGAATGTTGCCAACTGAATCATATGCTGCATTCATGGAGAAAAACCTGAACAAAATAACACTTGAAAAAAATAAGGTTGCGGAAAATGAAAATGAAAAACTGAAACTATTGCCGCAAACTGTAAACAGAACGCTGCCAAATGAATCATATGCTGCATTCATGGCGAAAAAAGTGAACAAAACTCTGAATACTCAAAAAAGATCTGAAATATCCGAAACTTTGGTTTCTCAATCTACTACAACAGAGATTGATGATATTAGCTCGAACATAACTGAAAGTATGAGTTCGTTCAATGATATACCCAAATTAGATGGGGTGCAGACCAATAAAGGCATTAATTCGAAATCTGTAACAATAACGGAGCTCCAAAAACAGAATCTTTCTAATAAAATAGTTCTTAAGAAAGCAATCTTTAAAATTCCTCAAGATATTCCACAGCGTAAAAAGATTAGCGTTGCAAGTAAAGAAGCAGATCAAAGGACAGCTGTCAAATTGACAGTTGACAAAACGTCTATTAAAAGTATAGATAAAGTACCGCTTAAAAAAGAAAGACAAAAAATTGTCTTTGACATTGATGTTCCTAAGAAAATTTTAAAACCTGTTCAGAGAGTCCAACCCATTGTGTCTGGTAAAAAGGAAAGAGTTAAAATTGTTTACGATCTTGATAACAAAGATACAGACCCCAAGAATGAATGCAAAATAAAGCAAAATGTTTTAGCGAAAGATTATTCAATCAGTTTGGTAACTCTTAACAAATCCAAGACAAAAATACAACTAAACGTGGATAACAAATTCCCTAATACAAATAATAAAATTGTAACAAGAAAACACGTTACTTTCAATGTTTCAACTATTCACCTAAAGAAACAGTAAACAATGTTTCCCAAAATACAATTTTCAATTCGAACAATTTAAATTTTGTGAACAAATCAAATGTCCAACCATCTTTACGTACAAATGTCAAAACGAAACTTGGCTCGGCAAATGAATCAATGTCACCCAGGAAAAGCTTGACCAACTTGAATATACAAAGTCCACAGGCATTTACAAACAATGCTAATTTGCTTTTACCGAATAATGGACAGAAAAATAAGCAATTCGTTGTCCCTTTTAACACCAATGCGCAATGCAATAATAGACTGTTTAAATTTGCCGAGACAAGCAATAAAAATGTTAATTCAACTCAAATGAATTCCATGCAGAATCTTGGGGCGGATGAGATGAAAGAATTGAAAAAATTTGTAGAAACTGTAAACAATGTTCCTCAAAATATAATTTTCAATTCAGACAATTTGAATTTCGTGAATAAATCAACTGTCCAGCCGTTCTTACCTGTAAATGTCAAAATAACATTTGGCTCGACAAATAAAACAATTCCACCTATGAAAAGCTTGACTGACAGGAATGTGCAAAATCGACAGACATTTATCAACAACTTTAATGAGGCTATAGCACATAATAAACAAAAAAATAATCAAACCTTCGAGCCATTTAATATTAATGCGCAATGTGACAATGAAGTGTTTGAATTGACTGAAACAAGCAATAAAAACGTTGATTCAATTCGAGTTAATTCCGTGCAGAAACTAAGGACAGATATGATGAAAGGGATGAATAGGTTGAAAGAGGATGATATAAAAGTACAGCCGAAAATGTTAAGGTTCACACTCAGTAGTTACAGTATGAAGAAGAGGATAGAGTGTAGATTTGAGGAGTGGATCTGTAGATTGCGACAGATTATGGAGAATCTATTGTCTTTAGAGGTAAGTTATTATTAACTGTATGTATCCGTGAAGAGCCGGTGAATGAACTGAAAAGGGCAAAGGAAGTAGAATTCTAGTATAACACAATGTGGTTGAGACACACTGTTTAATGAAATGACGTGTCACTTCGTTTTTTACCACTACTCACAGGTCGGAACACGTTTTGCGGTAACATTTGCTAATAAACGGTGTTAAGGACAAGGTCACATTTCCCTGATTGCACATACACTTTTGGTATTTTTTTCTTTTTCAGAGTCTACTCATTTGTAGACACACCATGCAGTGTCGGCAAGGAGTTTCACATCTTGCTGTAGGTGGACCCGGCACATGTTTTGTGGAAATCTTTGCTAATAAACAATGTTAAGGACAAGCTCACATTTCCCTGATTGCACATACACTTTTGGTGTTTGTTTTTTTCTTTTTCACCCTCTACCTATCTATAGACACAGCTTACAGTATCGGCAGGGAGTTCGACATCTTGCTGTAGGTGGAATACATACTGGCACACGTTTTGTTGAAACCTTTACTAATAAACAATGTTAAGGACAAGCTCACATTTCCCTGATTGCACATACACTTTTGGTGTTTGTTTTTTCTTTTTCACCCTCTACTTTTCTGTAGACACAGCTTGCAGTATCGGCAAGGACTTTGACATCTTGCTGTAGGTGAAATACATACTGGCACATGTTTTGCTGAAACCTTTACTAATAAACAATATTAAGGACAAGCTCACATTTCTCTAATTGCACATACACTTTTGGTGTTTGTTTTTTCTTTTTCACCCACTACTTTTCTGTAGACACAGCTTGCAGTATCGGCAAGGTATTCGACATCTTGCTGTAGGTGGAATACATACTGGCACACGTTTTGCTGAAACCTTTGCTAATAAACGTAGAGACTTTCAGAACTTGATGGTAGAATACACTGCTATTGGTTTATTGTTTCATTTATAACTGAAAACATAATGTTTAAATTTAATTTAATACAAACATAAAATAAATATTGCTTTAATACTTTTGTTTATTATGAGTATTTGAATTAAAAATTAGTTCCACTTACTGTTCCGAACCAAACTGAAACAATATGGATTATGCCACAGTGCCTTTGGATTATCTTTAGTTGATGGGCATACTGAGAATACTGAGATTTATGCGATCAAATTAATACAATGACGGTGTCGAATTTTCTAGAAATTTATTATTCGCAATTAAATGAAACTACGTGCTGTAGTATTATTTCCACTTTATTTAAATTCTTTAGATTTCGGTGTATTACAATATCTCCAGCTCCACCTCAGCCTAAATCCTGACTACCCCTCTAAGGAGACAATGTTACAAAAGAAAACAAAATGGGGGATATGTATAAGAACAAGGTTACACAACTAATTATACATATCCCCCCCAAATGGGGGATATGTATAATTAGTTGTGTAACCTTGTTCCAACCATCAGATACCCTTGCTCTTGTATAAATATATTACTGAGAATAATATCCATTTAATTTTATTACATACACGGGAAAATTTGCATTGTATAACCTCACATAATAACATCAATTTAATTTATTACCCTCACTAAAATACTCGTATATTGTATAACTTTCGAAAGTATAATAAAAAACTATACCACTCTCCTACAATGAACTCCTAGAATAAAAGCAGTGGGAAAACCCGCACAAACCCGGGTGCCCCTACTGTTTTGTGTAATATTTAAATGCTGTTGGAAGTTCCTAAGAGTCCACCTGAAGATGTTGTAATACAAATAAACCTAGGTTGTGGTAAAGAATTTAAATAAGTAACACTACATTACATAGTTTCATGTAACTGTCACTAGGTGTCGTTTAGTCAATGAATTACTACAAGCACATATACTGATTTTTATATAGAATACTTTTCACTACGCGATTGCAATGCTCAAAATGCTCACTGCATCGTTCCACTTGGCGACTGCAGTTGTTGTGGAAACTTCATTGATGGCGTCATTGTTCACGACCGCTTCGGGCCCATGCCAACCCACATATTGATGTGGGTCGTTGTGGTCGTTTATCTGTCAAATTGACTTTGATACATAGATATATGAAGTTCACATAAGTAAATTTATACCATTTTTGAAGATTAAACATGGTGACGGAGAGAATCACTTTATGTAGCTCTCAAAAGTACTTAATGAAAGTAAAGGTTACACCAAAAATATGCAATAATCAAATTTAAAAAAAATTAAATAACACTTTTACTTTATTGTAAATGTAAATTATTATCTGACAATTAATACATACATATCAAAAAAATAAAGGGATATATCCCTTTATTAACACAGTTTTTATTGTGCGCTAGCAGGTGAGGCCGCTCTTTCTAATTTTTTGCGCAAATGGCAACGTTCAGTAAAATTACGATAACTTTAGTTTTACATATTTTTTTAAATGAAACTTTTTGTGATTTACTGTAAAATGTATACTGAATCATTCAAATAATCAAGTGAAACCAAAAGAATCAAGAAAACCTTCAAAAATGTTAAATTTTAATTTTTAAGTTTAATATCAAGTTTTAATTTTGATAAAAACTAAAATAATTAGAAAAGTTTTTATAGTTCCCCTTCCCCTTCCCCTTCCCCTTCCCCTTCCCCTTCCCCTTCCCCTTCCCCTTCCCCTTCCCCTTCCCCTTCCCCTTCCCCTTCCCCTTCCCCTTCCCCTTCCCCTTCCCCTTCCCCTTCCCCTTCCCCTTCCCCTTCCCCTTCCCCTTCCCCTTCCCTTCCCCTTCCCCTTCCCCTTCCCCTTCCCCTTCCCCTTCCCCTTCCCTTCCCCTTCCCCTTCCCCTTCCCCTTCCCCTTCCCCTTCCCCTTCCCCTTCCCCTTCCCCTTCCCTTCCCCTTCCCCTTCCCCTTCCCCTTCCCCTTCCCCTTCCCCTTCCCCTTCCCCTTCCCCTTCCCCTTCCCCTTCCCCTTCCCCTTCCCCTTCCCCTTCCCCTTCCCCTTCCCCTTCCCCTTCCCCTTCCCCTTCCCCTTCCCCTTCCCCTTCCCCTTCCCCTTCCCCTTCCCCGTCCCCTTCCCCTGCCCGGCCCCTTCCCCTTCCCCTTCCCCTTCCCCTTCCCCTTCCCCTTCCCCTTCCCCTTCCCCTTCCCCTTCCCCTTCCCCTTCCCCTTCCCTTCCCCTTCCCTTCCCTTCCCCTTCCCCTTCCCCTTCCCCTTCCCCTTCCCCTTCCCCTTCCCCTTCCCCTTCCCCTTCCCCTTCCCCTTCCCCTTCCCCTTCCCCTTCCCCTTCCCCTTCCCCTTCCCCTTCCCCTTCCCCTTCCCCTTCCCCTTCCCCTTCCCCTTCCCCTTCCCCTTCCCCTTCCCCTTCCCCTTCCCCTTCCCCTTCCCCTTCCCCTTCCCCTTCCCCTTCCCCTTCCCCTTCCCCTTCCCCTTCCCCTTCCCCTTCCCCTTCCCTTCCCCTTCCCCTTCCCCTTCCCCTTCCCCTTCCCCTTCCCCTTCCCCTTCCCCTTCCCCTTCCCCTTCCCCTTCCCCTTCCCCTTCCCCTTCCCCTTCCCCTTCCCCTTCCCCTTCCCCTTCCCCTTCCCCTTCCCCTTCCCCTTCCCCTTCCCCTTCCCCTTCCCCTTCCCCTTCCCCTTCCCCTTCCCCTTCCCCTTCCCCTTCCCCTTCCCCTTCCCCTTCCCCCTTCCCCTTCCCCTTCCCCTTCCCCTTCCCCTTCCCCTTCCCCTTCCCCTTCCCCTTCCCCTTCCCCTTCCCCTTCCCCTTCCCCTTCCCCTTCCCCTTCCCCTTCCCCTTCCCCTTCCCCTTCCCCTTCCCCTTCCCCTTCCCCTTCCCCTTCCCCTTCCCCTTCCCCTTCCCTTCCCCTTCCCCTTCCCCTTCCCCTTCCCCTTCCCCTTCCCCTTCCCCTTCCCCTTCCCCTTCCCCTTCCCTTCCCCTTCCCCTTCCCCTTCCCCTTCCCCTTCCCTTCCCCTTCCCCTTCCCCTTCCCTTCCCCTTCCCCTTCCCCTTCCCCTTCCCCTTCCCCTTCCCCTTCCCCTTCCCCTTCCCCTTCCCCTTCCCCTTCCCCTTCCCCTTCCCCTTCCCCTTCCCCTTCCCCTTCCCCTTCCCCTTCCCCTTCCCCTTCCCCTTCCCCTTCCCCTTCCCCTTCCCCTTCCCCTTCCCCTTCCCCTTCCCCTTCCCCTTCCCCTTCCCCTTCCCCTTCCCCTTCCCCTTCCCCTTCCCCTTCCCCTTCCCCTTCCCCTTCCCCTTCCCCTTCCCCTTCCCCTTCCCCTTCCCCTTCCCCTTCCCCTTCCCCTTCCCCTTCCCCTTCCCCTTCCCCTTCCCCTTCCCCTTCCCCTTCCCCTTCCCCTTCCCCTTCCCCTTCCCCTTCCCCTTCCCCTTCCCCTTCCCCTTCCCCTTCCCCTTCCCCTTCCCCTTCCCCTTCCCCTTCCCCTTCCCCTTCCCCTTCCCCTTCCCCTTCCCCTTCCCCTTCCCCTTCCCCTTCCCCTTCCCCTTCCCGTTCCCGTTCCCGTTCCCGTTCCCCTTCCCCTTCCCCTTCCCCTTCCCCTTCCCCTTCCCCTTCCCCTTCCCCTTCCCCTTCCCCTTCCCCTTCCCCTTCCCCTTCCCCTTCCCCTTCCCCTTCCCCTTCCCCTTCCCCTTCCCCTTCCCCTTCCCCTTCCCCTTCCCCTTCCCCTTCCCCTTTCCCTTCCCCTTCCCCTTCCCCGCTGGTATATATAGATAGGTATCCATGGTTTCTTGGCTGTAAATCTGGCAATATTATGTACTCATTTTAAGCTCAGGACTGTAAAACTGACGGTACTGTATTAATAGAGTTTACTGTAGCAATAAAGCATTTATAACTTAAAGACATATAACCACATTTTCTATTGCCTTGAATATTTATTATAAATCTTATGAGTATAAGAAGCAGCGGTTGTGAAATACATGGATTGCAATGTTCAATTACCAATATAAAACTTTTTTTCCTTAAGATTGCCCTTCACGTTTTAAGAGGTGTCCCAGCAATATGTATTCTTGTCAAAGTGATGATAAATTATAAATCTTTTGATAAATGGAAGGTGTTATAAAAATTATCCATTTAAACAGGTTGTTTCAGTTATCTGTAACAACCCACCTGATGCACAAAATGTGCAAAGACATTAGAAGGTTCCCAATAGTGTCTTGTATCTGCTGACAAGTGCTTCCATCCAATAGGGTTAAAGACTGGCTGATGAACCATTTACCGCCTCCATTTTTTCTAGAATGTTAAATGCCTCAAAGATCGGTTCACTCCCAACAAAGACACGGTGACTAAAGATACCACATTCTAAAGAGAGAATCTATTCTATTACTAAGTTGATGCACATTCTCTAACAAAACTCTATGTGCGTTATCTTGCTTACTTCATTGGAATAGAACATGATTCACATCCTGTATCTTGGAACATGCGAGGTTGTCTTTCAGTGCAAAGATTGTAAAACAACACGGAAAGACTATGCCCCTCAAAAACTTTGAAGCCAATATTGAGCCACATCATATTAAAATATTGTTCTGGTAGTCCTAAAAATTCTAATGTTGATTAAAACGCAACACATTTGGCCCGCTTTGACTAAATGAAATCTAATAGTATTCGGAAAGTGGCTTCAATAACAAGCTTTTGAAAACTTTTACATTATCCTATAAATTATTTTAATTTTTTTATTACTGGTTATTCCTGAAGAGTCATATAGAGAGTAGAGTCACCCTAAATGTTTTACTTATTTCACTATTTTAATTGGCTTCAAAGATATCAAAACAATGATGGCCACTAAGCTTCCTTCTTTTTTAGTCGTTCTCCCATTACTGAGGATTGCGACCCGCAACAATAGGTGCTGTCGTAGTGTAAATTGCTTGTCACCAGTTCCTTCGATATTACATTAATCTTATAGCTTCATAGAGGGTCATTTGACGGTTGTTACGATCTGGTCGGGCCAACGAACCATTCTTTGGCCACGAGGTCTTGTCCCCTTGAAATTTTGCAGCAGGTTGCCTCGTTCCAGGTTGTCAGGATTTTTTGTGATGATACGTCCAAAGTATCTGAAGACCGAGTATACCGATTTCTTTGTTGATGATTCATTGGTTCAATGAGCAGTCGAAGACACTGACAGTATATGTTGTTGATGTAATTTGTTGATTATTTATAATTTATGAAATGCCGTTCGTACTATGGATCATTCTGATAACAATTTGTTTTCATTTCATTCTTTTGACTTTAAATTTTATTGCAGTCATCCAGATAGCCTACTTTCTAATACACAGTCAATTTAGGTACAGACTGATAGATTTTAACATGAAAAAAATTGGTGAACATACTAACGCTAGTTAGTCATTTTTATTATTTCAGTTGAATCGTAACCTCCATCTGACGCCCAACCGTGGTCTCGACATGAAGCCGCCCTGGTCCCTTTACGAAGCACTGGTGAACTTAAATATGGTGTTCAAAGAGACTGAACCATCATCAACTACGTCTGGTAGCCAGAGTTGGCCGATGGAATCTGTTGTGGATGCACTGGCACAGAAAGTAAATGAGTGCCTAGACCGTAAGTCTTAAGTTTTAATAAATGTTAAAATTTAATCTTTTTAAATTAAAAGAGAATACAGTGTAATACAAGAATGTACCATCACTAAATAGTGCCACTTCAATCATTTGTGCAATTAATTATGTGTAATTCGGCAAAATTTTTTTTTTAAGTCAGTCTCCTAATTTACAAAGTAATTAGAGTTTAAATTTTGTGTAAAATCATAATTTTGTGTAAAATAGCGCCATTTGTCAATTTGGCGAAGTATAACATTTTGTAAACTGTCATGTGTCAAAATGAGTTGTAATTTGTCTTTTGGAAAAAACTAGAAAACAGAGCGTAGGTTTCATTCATGATTAACTAAGCATACTTCATTTAAATATTGTAATAGTAATAGCTGGTCAATTAGTGAAATAATCTAAAAAGATATACACTTAATTTGATTTTATCGTTTATTCAATCTCTGAGTACACTGTTGTACTGTATTTTGTGGCACCCATAGTATTTAAATATTAGTTTGTACAGGCTTACACAATAAATAAAATACAAATTATTTTGTTTTAAAATATATTTCTGCCCTCACTCAAATTTTATCGTAAGGGCTTCGCGAGTGTTATAATTGCATTCGCTCGCACTAAAAAATGACATATTCACTATTTCCACTTACTTGAAATCACCAAAATTTAACAAAATATATTGATTTGTACAAATCTACATTATACAAACAATAAGAATCTTTGTCTTAACCTCTATTTGTCGATAAAGTAAAGCCATTTTTCGTTAGGCTTTAGAGAAAAGAATAGCATCATATAATTTTACAAGCAGAAAGAAAAAGACGGAGCTATTTCGTAAACGATGACAGTTCTGTACTTTATCTGTGGATGACAGGAGATGCATTTTTATAGGTTATTTCGTTTTGTTACACGTCAAGTTTATTCGTCGTATCACTTTAAACATCGGTCTCAAATTGTCAATTATAAATTTTTACATTTTTTTAGATCAGGGTTTCCTAACCTTTTTTTTGTTGAGGCTCCCCGGACTATAAATTATATTTTCATGCCCCCCCTTTACTTTTTCATGCCCCCCCTTTGATTTAGTAAATTAAATAAAAATGGTAACTGAAGTTTGTAAATACACCTATACCAAACTTACCTTTTAACAGTGAGACACAATAATTTTAACACTCAAATTGATTTCTCAACAAAAAATGTACACCAAAACTTCAAATTTTTCACAAGTTTGTGGTAATAATAGTGAATATGATATTTAATTTCATTAATTTTATGCATGTAAATTAAATATTACATTGTAATGTTATTTGTTAATGTTGTTTGTATATTTTTTTGTTTTTATTTCTAAAATGCAAACACTTTCCACCCCCCTTGACATCTCTCTATGCCCCCCTTAGGAGGTGCGCCCACCTGGTTGGCCACTCCTGCTTTAGATAGTCGAAAATATGTTAGGAAATTACTTTATTGGACTTTATTGGTATTCCTTCTGTATAATTGTTACGAGATGAAATTTTTTATATATTATAACGATATTTGTTAGTATTTAATTTAATACACAAGGTAACTGTAAAAACTACTACGTGACGAGAGCGTTAAGAAAAGTGTGATCGGGCGAGGTGAACGGAAGTTGAGAGGGGGTTTTTGTTTGTGAAGACAGAAAGAGAGAGAGTTACGTTTCGTATATTACTGTAGGGACAAGAAAGAGAGATGCGAGCACACATTTTCTTTCTCTCTTTCTCTCATAGCCAGGGCTTGAAATATATATATGCGAGTTTCCTAGCGTTACGCGAACGGTGTTTTTTTGATTATTTTGTAATTTCATTTCGTTCTTGAACAATTTTATAAATTATTATTTTGTTAAATACATTAAATATTCTACGTTTAAAGTGAATAAAATTGTAAACTCATTTTAAAGTTCATATTTTGTGAATTTGAAGTTTTACTTCAGTCGTGTAGTCTAAAGCACACTCGTTTTTTTATAATTTGAGATAATTGAGCGAATTATGGATGTTAAAAATTTTCAAATACCAGTAATTTTTATTTACGAATTGTAAACAACTTTGACCTTGAAATTGGATTGTATTATCTTTTATCCCTTTCTTTTTTATATAACCTCCTTTTGTAAAACTATGCAAATGAGAGGAATAGTTAGACGAGTCATATTGAAGTGGCTATTTTGTGATGGTACATACTGTATAGGATAATATTTTTTTAAAATTTAATTTCTAAATTTAGAACTTCAATTTTATTTTAAAAGGCCTATCCAGTGATATACCCCGCTTGACAGGATGTTTAAAAAAAAGTTTGCACCCCACATCTACTATTGTGGTCATTTTATGTGTATTATTGGCTACTATTGTGTTACTAGAACACTGTTGCCAGATATCCCATATTTTTAGCCATATTTTAAGTGTCTCACCGTGACAAGAATTCTTCTATGTTTTTGGAATTTATAGTGAGTAAGATCATATGTTCACGAGAACGAATTTACAAATGTATTTTTTTACAGAGAAGATGTCCCGAATGACAGCAGATGATTACATGATCATGTATTCGCATAGCTACAATATTCTCTATTACTTGAAGGTAAGCTTTAATTAATCATTAACTAACATTACATTTCACAATCAAAAACACCCTTGTTGTTCTCCGGTTAGAGTTTGTGCAACAGTTGCCGTCGTGGCAGCTTCACTACCACCAACTGTCACAGACGAACCTCCACATTATCATGGCAGAGAACAGTCTTTGACAGAAATGGTATTATTTATTTGAAATTAAGTACTTAGAAAATTTTTTTAAATCCATTTACATGTTGACCGGAATAAATGTCGGACAAATAAAGATGCTATTCGTTGGCTATGAATAAATTGTTGTTGAAATAAAACATAAAACACACCCTTTTTCTATTTTAGTGAAAAAAAATATTACACAACTCTTTTAACACACCTAATACCACTAACGCACGCACACAAACTCATGCAAGACTCGCTTGTTCGCAGTCTTTGCCCCGAGCGGTGCTGGTTAACGTGCGCAAGTATAGTGTGTATAAAAAAAATGACAAATAATTATGAATATATGACACTACTCCATGACTATTTCTCAATCAACAAATAATGTGTTTCTTTGTCCCACATTTATTCCTGGACACCATGTATAGTGTGGGGTAACATTTGAACGGGCAAATAATGAGAGACTCAAAACTAATTTTTATAATTTTAAGTGGTATATATTCAGATATACAGGACAATACGCCAAAAAAACATATTCTCTTTTTCTTATTTCTGAAACTACCTATCCGAAAATTATGAAAAAGATAGTTTTCAGAAGCCTACACAATGGTTGTGAGGAAACTATAGGCATTATCCTATATCTTATAATTTTTTAAATAAGCACAATATTTTTAACCCAGTGAAATATACACAGTGTCCGGGAATAAGTATAGGACAAAAGAAAACGTTATTCCTTGTCTGAAAAATAGTTGATTTTGGTTAAAATAAAATTTAAAAGATGGCTTGTTTTCAGAAAATTGAAAATAATGTTCATAATTATATGTCATCTTTTTTGTACACACGATATTTGCGCACATTGGGAAATAACCCACGAATAGTTACGTAGACATCCACTGCGGGGAGACTCCGCACACCGGGCGAGAATTGGGTGTGTTAAGAAGAGTTATGTCTAATATTTTTTTTAATTCAATTAGAAAAAGAGTGTGTTTTATGTGTTTTATTTCAACGACAATTTGTTCCTTTATAGCCAAAGAATAGCATCTTCCTTTGTCCGACATCTATTCCCGGACACCATGTATAATATAACTAACTTAGATGCTATCGTATATCGCCACCATTTTTGTTGATTTCATAAAAATTTTTGCAAATCAACAAAATCTTGATAGCTTTTGATCCAGAGCCCCGTTTTGGAAAAATTTCAAGGTTATATATATAAAGAAATGAAAGATTTTTATTATGTGATCGACATCAACATTTATCTCATTTCAAAGGTCTATTGACAAATCCAAACATTTTAAAAATCCAAATGTGTTTAAATACATAGATCAATACTTACCTGTTTACTGGTAAACAGGTAAGTATTGACTACTAAATATTAAAATTTACTCAATACCTACCTGTTTACCAGCTAAATATAAAATTTACTCAATACCTACCTGTTTACCAGCTAAATATTAAAATTTACTCCATACTTACCTGTTTACCAGCTAAATATTAAAATTTACTCAATACTTACCTGTTTACCAGCTAAATATTAAAATTTACTCAATACTTACCTGTTTACCAGCTAAATATTAAAATTTACTCAATACTTACCTGTTTACCAGCTAAATATTAAAATTTACTCAATACTTACCTGTTTACCAGCTAAATATTAAAATTTACTCAATACTTACCTGTCTACCAGCTAAATATTAAAATTTACTCAATACTTACCTGTTTACCAGCTAAATATTAAAATTTACTCAATACTTACCTGTTTACTAGCTAAATAATAAAATTTACTCAATACTTACCTGTTTACCAGCTAAATATTAAAATTTACTCAACAGCTAAATATCAACAGATAATATTTAATTTTTTTACATTACCTTTATTAACTAGTAAATACAAAACTTCTTTTAGAGCAAATATGCCTCAGAAGATGATTACACAATCGCGTTAGAATCGTTAGAACTTATAATGAAAGACATTCAAAACCCAGACACGGATGAGGATTATAATTTTGCAGCTCATCCCGAGGACATTACTCCACCAATTAATAATGAACTGCCTCAGTTCATGCAGAATAATAAGAAGGACTACAACCCGCTGTTTGAAGTCAAACAATATCTTAAGAAACATTTCCCAAACGCTATTTTGGATGAAGATTTAAACGATTGTAATCAGGAGAGTTGTATGGAAAATGAAAGCGAACTAGCCAAAAACATTACCGCAAATATTACCCAAGATGAGGAGGAAAAAGTTGACGGGGTTTACCAGAACGATCTAAATACACAAAATGTTTTGCAAACCGATCCAAAAATATCAATAGAAACCAACGATCTAGATGCTTTAAATTATGAGTCTGAAGTTTCAAGCAAGGAACAAACCGACGATGAGCTGGAACACTCAAACGATTCAGTAGATGGTGCTACAAAGGATAAAGCATCTATAAATCTTTCAACGGAAGAAACTTCTGAACCAGTGTCAGTGAATCAAAGGTTGAAGGATCTAGATGCTTTAAATTATGAGTCTGAAGTTTCAAGCGAGGAACAAACCGACGATGAGCTGGAACACTCAAACGTTTCAGTAGATGGTGTTACAAAGGATAAAGCATCTATAAATCTTTCAACGGAAGAAACTTCTGAACCGGTGTCAGTGAATCAAAGGTTGAAGGATCTAGATGCTTTAAATTATGAGTCTGAAGTTTCAAGCGAGGAACAAACCGACGATGAGCTAGAACACTCAAATGGTTCAGTAGATGGTGCTACAATGGATAAAGCATCTATAAATCTTTCAACGGAAGAAACTTCTGAACCGGTGTCAGTGAATCAAAGGTTGAAGGATCGGAAAGTACAAGTGGGTCTTAATCGAGAATTAGTGAATTTCGATGATATAGTCCATAGCAACAATTTTCGCTCGAATAGAAATTCTGATAAGATAATCAGTGTTTCAAAGAATGATACTGCAAGGGACGTTGAGAAAAATGTTTTAGAAGCACTGAAACTAGCTTTTCTGTATTCATATACGTACTGGTAAGTCCAATTTTTTATTAATAGACTCTGTAATGAAACTGTCTCTAAACGCTATATTGTAGTAAAACCAGGGCATACTAAGCTTTATTACTACATTTTTCACTGTTTATTTTAAATTAACAAATAAAATCTACAAGTGTTACATAAGTTCATATCAATAAGAAGCAAGTGAGGAGGGAATCTTAGAAATTGCATAAACTAAGGACGGCAATGCTATATTGTGATTTCATTATTAGTAATGCTGATTGTATTCTAAAAGAGTAAATGAGACAGGAAAATCTACCTATTCTATCTCCACCATTAAGGAGGCTGGCAACAGTCAATATAGTTTGGGTCCAGGTGTCTCAAAATAAAAGCGACACTCTTATATAGAAAAAAATAAAAAATAAGGCCTTTATAAGTTCTATTTACGTTGTCAATCATTCAAATAAGGAATTTTGTATTTTTAATTATGAAAAATCGGGTTATTTTTCGTAATAGTTTGTAAATGTTATTTCTACGAAACTCTTTAACCAACAAGATGAAACAGAGTGCAGATCATGTCATGGACGCTTATGGAATATATGTACATGGAATATTCATCTGAAAAAAGCCATGTAAAATTTGAAAAAATACATTCATTTGACAACATAGAACGAATGTATTGACATTTGTTCTGTCAGTTAACAGTTTTTTTTTATTTATTTAGATAATGGCTACATATTACGAGAAAACAATCAGTATTAATTATTTGTGTGATCGTTTCTATCATATACGTATTTGCATTTTTATTGTTATTTTAATTTTTTATCAAAGATTCTTGATATATTAAAAATATAAAATATGTATGTGTGTTTACGAAGAAAGTTTTTTTTTGTTTTGTGCTATGGATTATAACATGCATTTTATTTTTTGTACTTTCCTGATTGAATTGTCAATCGCTGAATTGTTGGCTTTTTATTTTTTAAAAAAATATTAGCTTTTTTAAAATCATGTTCTATTTCTGAAATGCTAGGCCCATTTTCACCGGTCTCCTTTAGGTGCTTGTAACAATTTTTTAATAAATGTTTTCGTTATAGGTTACTTAATATAATATAATTCGAGATATAAACATACCTGAGATAATATAATTCGAGTATGTTTATTACATTCCACAGAACTTTGTTTATGGAATATAGAAAAAAAATTAAATCTTCATCTTTCACAAGAATTTTTAAAAATAATTTTAAATAATTTCAGCACAAAATACTCTGAATCACTCGGGGCAAGGTTTCAGAAGAGTACAAAGCAATCTCAAAATTGCCTTTTGGGTGTTGCCGACTGTAATGTAGTACAGATTAAAAAGCTTTCCGACGCCATCGGTATATTATTGTCTCGCTTCCACTTGTAAGTATGACTGGAGTCATTTTGATTTGTAAATTTTGCTAGTGTGTATGATACTTATAATATTTAATTCTAATTAATATCATATACTAAAGGTGTTTTTGTTTGTTACTTAATAGCTCTTTAAGAAATAACTGAATACCTTTCTTAGGGAATTGCTCTTATTTATGGATTCGCTAATAAATAATGAGCGGTCATTAATGTTATAATTTTTATTATATTTCCAATTTCAAATTAATTAATCTTTGATATAATAATCACCACCATTGTGTACTACATGTGTCCTGCACTGGTAGCGAGTGGATAGCATCTGCGTAAAATTCAAGTGGGTTAGAATGAAAAAATTGGCCTATGAATTATTGTAGGAATACCTTTCTTGAGGCATTGCTATTATTTATGGGTTGTCTAACAAATAATGAACGGTCATTAAAGATATAATTTTTATTATATTTCCAATTTCAAATTAATTAACGTTTGATATAATAATCACCATCATTGTGTACTACATGTGTCTCGCACTGGTAGCGAGTGGATAGCATCTGCGTAAAATTCAAGTGGGTTAGAATGAAAAAATTGGCCTATGAATTATTGTAGGAATACCTTTCTTGAGGCATTGCTATTATTTATGGGTTGTCTAATAAATAATGAACGGTCATTAAAGATATAATTTTTATTATATTTCCAATTTCAAATCAATTAACGTTTGATATAATAATCACCATCATTGTGTACTACATGTGTCTCGCACTGGTAGCGAGTGGATAGCATCTGCGTAAAATTCAAGTGGGTTAGAATGAAAAAATTGGCCTATGAATTATTGTAGGAATACCTTTCTTGAGGCATTGCTATTATTTATGGGTTGTCTAATAAATAATGAACGGTCATTAAAGATATAATTTTTATTATATTTCCAATTTCAAATCAATTAACGTTTGATATAATAATCACCATCATTGTGTACTACATGTGTCTCGCACTGGTAGCGAGTGGATAGCATCTGCGTAAAATTCAAGTGGGTTAGAATGAAAAAATTGGCCTATGAATTATTGTAGGAATACCTTTCTTGAGGCGTTGCTATTATTTATGGGTTGTCTAATAAATAATGAACGGTCATTAAAGATATAATTTTTATTATATTTCCAATTTAAAATTAATTAACCTTTGATATAATAATGACCATTATTGTGTACTACATGTGTCCCGCACTGGTAGCGAGTGGATAGCATCTGCGTAAAATTCAAGGGGCTTGGATAATCTTGGGTCGTAGATAATCTTCATGATCAAAGTTTTTTTCACATAAGGCGTTGTTGAGCGATCTAAACAAACAATAATTAGTGGGTGCAAGGTCTGGGGAATATGATGGGTGGGGAATCTGTGTCTAACTAAAATCCAAAACTTTAAGGCGTCGGGTCGAAGGTCTATTTGGCTGTATAAAGACGAGCGTTATTACGGAGAAAACATATTTTGTGATGTTAAGGGCGTTTATGCTGGAGTTCCTGCTTCAGATGATAACGTTGCTGACAGTAGACTACGGCGGTCATAGTGGTATTAGTTGAAAGAAATGTCCAGTATATTACACCTTGAATATCCCACCAGCAGCTCAGCATAAGTTTTTTTTGGTTCAAGCTGTTTTCAGTTTACCAGTTTCATGCGATCCTAACCATTGGCTTTTGCGGTTATGATTAATATAGAGAATCCATTTTTCATCTCTGCTAATAAGATGTAGTTAACCAGCGAAATGTTCACCAAAAAGTCAATAGTTTGGAACAGATTTCAGTGCGGTGCCTAGAACCCGTGCACCGTATTTCAAGCTTTTTCCTAAGCGTTGTAAATGATTCTCTATATTCCCGTGGCTCAGTTGCTTGTGTCTTGTTAATCGGCTATCATCCTCAATTAACAATTTTAACCTGTCGCTATCCAATTCCACCAGTCGACCAGAGCGTGTTTGATGACGCAGAGAATAATCGCCGCTGCGAAACCGCAGGAAACTACGATTTTACAGTAGCTTGTTATTGCTTCCTTTAGCTCAGATATTGCTTCAAGAGCTACGCGTTGCCATATGTTATGCGTAGATTGGTAGTCAAGACTAGTCAAGGTTACGCGAAGATTGGTAGAAGGTAATCAAACAAGCGAACTATTTGAAGGAACTATAAATAAGAGTAGACATACATAAAGGATTGTGAACATTATAGCAAATTTTAATGTAAGTGTATATTAGCAAATTTTTAAAGAAGTCCTTATAGTCATGCTACATAACCAGATTGTTTAAAAAAAGTTTATATTTGTGATTAATAAAATTTAGTACAAAGCTTGTTAAAAAATGTTGCAAGGTCTTTATTATAAACGAAGTTATGAATATTTACTGAAAACGTGGATAAAGAAGCATATTATTTTCAATTTGTGTAAATTAAAGACTTCATTTTTATATGATATATCGAAAATATTCAATACGAAATTGTTTTTCTGCATATTGTGGTTAATTATTAAATATTGAATATATTTGGCGTTAATTTTGTAGAAATTCATTAGTCACAATCAAATGAAACTACGTGATGTAGTATTATTTCTACTTTCTTTAAGTTCTTTACCACAACCTAGGATTCGTTGTATTACAACATCTTCAGGTGAGAATCTTTCCTAACAGCCCACCTGAAGATGTTGTAATACAATGAAACCTAGGTCGTGGTAAAGAACTTAAAGCAAGTAGAAATAATACTACGTAACGTAGTTTCGTTTAATTGAGAATCTTTGCTAATAGCCCACCTGAAGATGTTGTAATACAACGAAATCTAGGTT
Source organism: Druceiella hillmani (assembly GCA_039881145.1). Taxonomy (NCBI): domain Eukaryota; kingdom Metazoa; phylum Arthropoda; class Insecta; order Lepidoptera; family Hepialidae; genus Druceiella; species Druceiella hillmani. Next base: position 10,359,613 of record JAYKKI010000051.1, read on the forward strand.
GTGGTAAAGAACTTAAAGAAAGTAGAAATAATACTACATCACATAGTTTCATTTAATTGAGAATCTTTGCTAATAACCCACCTGAAGATGTTGTAATACAACGAAACCTAGGTCGTGGTAAAGAACTTAAAGAAAGTAAAAATAATATTACATCACCTAGTTTCATTTAATTGTGATTAATAACAAGCATTCATCCTGTTTTCTTGAAAAATTCAAATGTAACCCATAAAACTAAAGTTCTAATTATTACGTTGCTTTATTCAGTAAAAGAAGACGAGACGTAAATTTTGTAAAAAAATGAAAAAAGAAGTTCTTAGAAAATTTCGTAGGTAAAATATAAGTGAATGAATAATTCACTTATTGCATGAATTATACTAAATTACATTTGAAGGCCATTAAATATTCTTATACCACCACAATATACTAACACCATACTATACACCACGTAATACCATCGTATTATAATTGAAAATGGCTTGAATGATGAAAAATATTTTGAAAATTAAATAATTAAAAAACTCACTTTAACTTGTTCAAGACCTTGCAGACTTTTCTGAAAAATCCCTATACTTTTTTCCGATCCTATAATTGACTTTTAGAAAAAGTTATATACTGTTCAATTAACTAAACCTTAGAATTAAATACTTGAGAACAGTCATTTATTTTAAATTTATGTTTTCAGAACGACTAGATTGGTAGTCGTAGAATAGAAAGTGTCTCACATGCTTTTTAATGTCGTCCATATTTTATGCGTGTTAAAACTGCAACGTCATAATTACTACTGTATCGATGAGAATGTGCCGCACTTTTTATATGTCTTTGATCATCCTATCACATTCCCATATTTTTCTAGATAATTTTTGGAAGAAATGCTCATTACTTATTAGTCAATCCCATAGATTGCGCTGCTACTGTTTATAAGTAAGCAACTGCTTCATTAAATCGCTATTTACATATAATATTTATATTTTCACTCTTCCATTCTAATCATAGAATATTTCAGTCCAAGATGTAATCATAAAACAATTCACTACACTATTCTAATCATATAAATGTCAATGCACAAATGTAATCATAAAACAATTCACTTCACTATTCTAATCATAAAAATGGCACTGCACAGATGTAGTCATAAAACAGTTCACTACACTATTCTAATCATAAAACAATTCACTACACTATTATAATCATAAAACAATTCACTATACTATTCTAATCACAAAACAATTCACTACACTATTCTAATCATAAAAATGTCACTGCACAGATGTAATCATAAAAAAATTACTACACTATTCTAATCATAAAAATGTCACTGCACAGATGTAATCATAAAACAGTTCACTACACTATTCTAATCATAAAAATGTCACTGCACAGATTGAATCATAAAACAATTCACTACACTATTTTAATCATAAAAATGTCATTGCACAGATGTAATCATAAAACAATTCACTACACTATTCTAATCATAAAAATGTCACTGCACAGATGTAATCATAAAACAATTCACTACACTATTCTAATCATAAAAATGTCTCTGCACAGATGTAATCATAAAACAGTTCACTACACTATTCTAATCATAAAAATGTCACTGCACAGATGTAATCATAAAACAATTCACTACACTATTCTAATCATAAAAATGTCACTGCACAGATGTAATCATAAAACAATTTACTACACTATTCTAATCATAAAAATGTCACTGCACAGATGTAATCATAAAACAATTCACTACACTATTCTAATCATAAAAATGTCAATGTACAAATGTAATTATAAAACATTTCGCTGCACGATTGTAACCATAAAACACTTCACTGCGTGATTTTAATCATAAACATTTTACTACATGATTTTAATCATATGATATTTCTATGATCTATGTGGTCATAAACATAAAACATTTGAAGGAAAGTTTGAAAAAAATCAAAATTTTTTACGAAGCTTATGTTGTTATAAAGAATAAGTGGTTACAATTTCACAATCTTGCAGGTTCAGTTACCAAAAATACTAGTTTCACTTAGCTGCCACTACAATTTTTACCACCCTTCATAAAAAATCCTCAAATCCGTGTTTGCACAGTGGTATTTTTATGATTATTGTTCAGATTTGTTAGTGGGAGAGTATAAAGTAGAAGTGCTATCCCAAGTCCTATACAATCTTATCCGGCTAATGTTAGTCTACGAAGTTGCAGTTTGAAAGAAAACTTGGAAAAGTCCCTACAGGGTTGGACACAGATATAAGAATAGAAATGACTCCCTTAGAAAGAGAAAATAAAAAATTAACCCCTTAAAATTTTATTTAGATTGTCAGACAAATGAAGATTCTTGTATTTTTTTATGAAAAGTCAGGTGTGCAGTGACATTTTTTGTAACAGATTGTAAAAATAGAAGTTCTATGACACTTTGAAGCACCACGATGAAATAAAGTGTAGATTGTGTCGTTTTATATCCTCTATACATAGATGTAACATTATTTTTCATGAAACATGTAAGCCCTACAGAATAGTCGAAAAAATTTATGAATAGAGGATAAATATTGATTTTAAGAACAGAGCGAAGGTCAATTATCAGTTTATTTTTAATTAATTTAGGCAATACCTACACGTCTAAAATGTGCTTTTTTATCGAATTATCCGAAAAATTCAGCATTTTTTAAATTTCTGTTTAATTTCTGTAAGACCAGGCCCATTTTCGCTAATCTCGTTTATGCATTACAGCGTATTTAGTCATAGAACATCTAGTACTTATCATCAAATTTCGTTGCGACTCATGTGACCCTTGTTTATGAATAATAATTAATTTTATTTATCATTTCTTCATCACGAAATCAAAAATTCAATATTTGAAGTTGAACTAATTTGTGTAAAAAGAACCGAGACATACGAAAATACCGGTAAAACCAGTCTTCAAATAACTCCAGCTCTCAGTACAAGCTGCTCTTGGTCCTTATATATTATATTGTGATGAACAGACACAGTTGTTTTCCTCCCTAATGTAGTTAGAAGCAGCAATTTCTCATCAGATGAGCTGCTTTCCAACTATATTTGATCAAAAATGCTACACACGTCGCCATACAGGGCATTGTGTGTGAAGCGTAGTACGTTGCAGTACAGTGTAGCACGTCACTCAGCTAATGTGACATTTGACATAACGCTACATGCTGTAGACACGCTGACATAACACGATGCGCTGTAGATTACGGACGCAACGCATCTGGCGCGCTCTAGTCTTTAGTGTATTTTTAAGGAGACAAAATTCAACACAATCTTGGGCAGAGGTGCTACAATAAAAAAATAAGGTTAATTTTTGTTGTGGGTGTGTATGCAAGCTTTTTTTTAAATTACATACTATTTCTCTAATTCGAGCCATATTTTCACTGGTTTTCCGTTCAATAAATAAAAAATTAATATTAAAATGTGTTTATTGTTGCAGAATATTGGATAGCAGTTCCGATATCACAAATGTCAAGGCGTATAACAATCTGGCAAGGACAATTAACGATCTTTTGCAGATAGGGAATTTGAAAAACAATGTTTTGAATGGAGCCGACTTGAAGAAGTGCTTCGATACACGGAAGTAAGATTGACGCTTATATATTTATTTTTAACACAGTCATACCTGCTCTAGGTACTAACAAAAGTATGAAACGTGGCTTAGTTACGATACATCCCACCCATATGCTTTATTTACGTAACTGTATTGACGATCCACCCATATCCTTTATTGACCTAAATGTTTTCATACATATACATATGTATTATTAAGTTTCCGTTTATAAAATGGAATTATGTTAATGAGAGCTTGTCACCTTTAATTGTGTGATGCTGTTTAGGATTTCACAAGAAATTTACATTAACTCAATTGTAACACGAGGTTTTGACGATATTAATACATTTACATACATATTAATTATTTGGGCTGCATCGCTTATTATGGTATTTGCTGAAACACTTTGAAAAAAATTGAGATGAATGGGGCAGTTGAGACAAAATGTGTCAAATTATTAGCTCAAGAGTTTAACGGCACAGTGTCTTCGTCTACTCTATTGCTAAGCAAATATACTGTTAGTCCATCACACTACAGTGACACTCAAATTTTGGCTCTGTAGAAAATGAACTATATTCTCACTGGATGATGAACGTCTTAGAAAATTAACATTTAAAAAGGATTGTAAGTTTTTAATAAAAGAAAATATGCAGGATACCCATTGTAGTAATACACGTACATACCTTGATCATTTCATGTCTTTGAAGTGAAACTTCTGTTAAACTGACAAATGAAACGCTGAGGGGTAATTCTGTACTAAAATATCATGCTACCCTAGCGCCATCAATCCGTTAATTTATATAAGTATTTCTACAATGTTATATCTGTCAATGCTGAAATTTTAACAACAAATCACAGGTGGTTTTGTTCAGTACTTTTGTAACTTAAAAAATTATTTCTCGAATTTATATCCTGAAATAATTACAATTTGTTTAATCCTGTGTACATCTTGATTTTAAAACCGCAAGCTTTACATTGAATTGTCATTTAAGCAATACTTTATGAAGGAACTTTAATAGAAAAGAAATGTTTAATTTAAGGGCAGAAAAGTTTTAATGATACAAAGCGTGGAAGTAGTTGAGACTTTGTATGACTCATTATATGATATCCAGATCATATAATGAGACAAAATTTGCACTTTGACCTTCATATACAGATCTTCATACACAGAACTAATATATACAGACCTTCATATACAGATGTAATATATATATATTGATCCATGAAACATGCAGGCCCAACAGGGTCATCGAAAAAAAACAAACTCAGAAAGAGCGGAACAGACATTCATTTTGACAACAGAATGAATGTCAATGTCATGTAACAATTTGTTTTTAATTAATTTGGGCAATGACTACACATTACAGTACCACATAAAAAAGCTATCGGTATTAATTATTTTATGTAAAATTTTCATATTTAGCTTATAAAGTATTTTGTGTGATATTTATTGTCGTATTTGTTAACAATTGTTAATACATTAAAAATATACATATGTGTATTTATGAAGATACCTTTTTTTATTTTGTCTTATCGTTACAAATTGTATTTAATTTTTTCAATACTAGCTTTTTTTTTGCTTCGAAAAAATACTAGCTTTTTAAAAATTATATACTATTTCTGTAAAGCCAAGTCGATTTTCACCTGTCTCCTTTAAAAATAATCTTTAATAGATGGAATTATGTACCTAGAGAATATTTAGCAATAGTTATATGTGACATATGACATAGATAGTTATGTGTGACATGTGACATTGGAGTAATAATTTTGTGATATTAAAAAGTTGTATTTTGTTATAAAATAATACATTTTAACAGAAAGATTTCAAATTTTATTCAGTGCAATACGAAAATAGTTTTTTAGACACGGAACATTGAATATGAAACTACTGTTAATACTTTAACGTCGGTAAGTGTGACCAAAATTCTTTTGTCTGACACTGGTAGGTCTCGTATTGACCATACGCCTCTCACTGACATTTTTTGAGAGATTGTAAAACATCTTAGTGACATGTAAATGGTTTTTGATCTTGTCAAGATGTCATCGAAAATGACATAGCGTTAAGTGGTTAGCTAGCATAATTCCGTTAAAGTTTTAAATAATTATTTTTATAGGACGCAAACTTGAATATGATAAAGCTCAGAAGATGGTAATTCTTTTCTGTCATGAAGAGAAGAGTGAAAACTGGTTTTCAAAACTTGAAGCTGTCCCGGAGTTATTCAAGGTCAAATTTGAAATTTGTCGTCAATTTCCAAATTTTTCATTCTGATATAAAATATTTGAAAATTTTTTTTAAAACTGAAAACATGGACACGAATAAAGTATCTACAAAAGTATATTAAATGAATTTTGTGTTCAGGGTTTGGCTAAATTAAATATTATTATTATTAAAACATATTATGTATAACATTGTTTTGTGCAGTGTATATAGTAGGTATGCCACGTACCCTGAATAAGGAACGTATATCTTTGTGGAATTCCAAAAAACAGTTTTCACTGTCCTTTTCAGAATATCGAAACTACTTACCTCTCTGCAGCTTTATTGTATACGACTTTATGTCACGTACATATTTTTTTACGCAAATTTAAAAAGATCAAAGCAAAATAGCGAATCAGGTTTGTTTTTAAAAATTAAAACGTTTCTTGTTTCAGAAATATAATGGTCGCTTGCGAGCAACAGTTCCGGAGTTTGCACAGTGCACTCCTCATTCTAGGAAAGATGGACAAAAGTTAACTTTTCGATTTAGTGGTTGATTAATTTTATATTTCGAAATAATTATAAGAAGTGATAATATTCTAATAAGTTGTCGTTAGTCACTGTAGTCTAAGGGAAGTTGCGCTGTCAGAATAGGAAGCAATGCCAGTATCTAAGTAAAGGAAAAAAATTATGTTTATTTATACTAATTACGTTACTACTAAGAGTGTTGCCTTGAAAAGGCGGCAAGGAGAAAATACATGAAAATTGATACTGAATATTGTAGGAACGTGAAAATTTCACAATTATATTTAGTGGGGTTTAAATAATTGGAAATAGAAATGTTTAAAACGATACCCGTGTTGTTTATTCCCACTAACTATAAAATTGTTTATGGTCACACTAACGTTTGGTATAAATTGTATGGGGTTTGAATTAACCGATAATGTCAATAGATTAATTGTAATAGGTGAGAAAAAAATAAATAGGGGGACTATTTTCACTCAACGAAAATGGCTATTTTTTTAATTTAATTTAATATGTGCTTTGTTTTCGTTTGGTGCTTTCGTATGCAAAAATAATTTTGTATATCTCAAAGACGCGTTGGAAAACAAAATTATTGCGGCGGTCAGTAGAAAGTGTGTTGAAGGTTTATTTTAAAAATTTAGAGGGATGGGGGTAGACAAATTTTTTGAAACTTAAAGAAGCACATATCACACCAACTATTGACTTAAGTCATATAGTTATTTTGGATTTTTTTTCATTCCTCATTTACCTATATGAGTGCTACCCCAAATATTATTTTTTTTTTCCTAATTCCACTATATCATTGTATAGCGGTTCATAGAAGACACCTACCATCGAAATTTGTATTACTAATGTTGTTGCAACTTGTATTATTAATGTTGTTTCAAGTTGTATTACTAATGTTGTTGCAACTTGTATTACTAATGTTGTTTCAAGTTGTATTACTAATGTTGTTGCAACTTGTCTTACTAATGTTGTTGCACCTTGTATTACTAATGTTGTTGCAACTTGTATTACTAATGTTGTTGCAACTTGTATTACTAATGTTGTTGTAACTAGTATTACTAATATTGTTGCAACTACAGGGTTAACTTGATTTCTGCACTTACGGCAGGCTGGCCTGAATAATTTTCAGTTGTAAGTCATGCAAAATTTTGTACATCTTTCTTTGAGCTATTCTCTCACTTTTTTGAGTCAAGATGGTCGTGCTTCTAGCTCACCCCAACGCCTAATGTACACATATATAAAGGTTACCAAAGCAAGCTAAATGTTACAAATTTAAGAAACCAACTGATAAATACGTAACAACAGATCAGTCATAAAATTACACCAATAACATGTCTATCTGACACAACCATGTGTTTGTTTGAAGCCGATTAACTTGTTAAATCAATCTTTTGTCGTTACGTGTTAGCATGTAGTCAGCCCCCCAATACTGACGTTGAGATTGGAATTATCAGCAAGATTTTAAGAGAGAGCAAATAGCATGACCATTTATGTAAAGTTGGTGACGGACGAATTCGGGAGAACTTGAAAGTTCGTCTATATTGGTGTATCGGTGTCGTAAAAAAACTTTGTCTATATTGGCTTATCGGTGTCGTAAATTACCACATACATCATAAACATATAGCATATGTTATACTTTATATTATATATTTTTCTATACAATAATTTATGTGTTGTACTAAAGTTGAATGTGTATTTAATCTTTAAGTATAATTTGACATCCTGGGATATTGTAACGCCTAGTTTAAAAGTCCCTCTTTGGTTTTCGGGCAATTTGTCACATTAGCGATGCAAACTGTAAGTAGACAGTATTACTATATATAGTATTACTTATATTTTAATGTGGCAAGCATTGTTTTAAAAATAGTCTTGAAGGTGCTAACGAGTATTTTTTCTCAAGTGTTTTAGCATGTAATTTACCGTAAAACTGTGTCCCGGGAAAAATTTATTTTTTAAGAATTAGCATTCAACTAAGTACCGAGCCTTATGGTGGAGGATTTTCACGTAAATTTGCAATTTTTTAAAATGTATATGTTTTCAAGAATGACGTAAAGATTACAGTTTTTTCTTTTACGGTTATTGGTATCAAATTATAGAAAGTTACCAGATTATGTTATGTATTCGTCTGTGATTTCTTGTTATGAATATGATTTAGTTTAAATCTTAAGTTAAAAAATATGCCATTACAATATGTTAAATTTTAGTTATAAGTGATTGTTGCTTATGTTTTGTTTGAGTCTTAATAAAAAAACAAGAAATAAAGAATTTATTTGGAAAAACGGTCTTTGTGTTTTATTTTGTATTGACTTTTATATGTGACTTGTCACGAGTGGAAAGTAGGGAAAATCTGAATTTTATGTGGTAACTTCCATAAGAACCTTCACCCTGTCATACAGGGACAAGGGGATGGATTAGGTATTGTTACCCCTTTATGATTTGGTGCTTAAATATTTGCGAACTTTCAAAAATACTCTAGAAATTTCTTAACTCTGGCTAATGGCCCTTTTTTCAACCTCCGTTTTTAAAGAAACTTTTCAAAATAACCAAACTTGAAAATGGAGCTGAATGAAGAATTTGAAAAGATATCTTAATAAGCAGTAAATGTAAAATGAACCACCATAAAACAAGTACCTGGAAATAATCCGAAGTTTTCATACGTCGCAGTACCAATCCCAGAATAGAGTAATTTAGGGATGATTTCACCCTACAGTATTTTTCATCGACAAATACAAAACATCTGCATCAAATTTCATTGAATTATTTTCTCAAAGTTCCAAGTTCCTTGATTTCCGGAATATCCCTTTTTAATTCACTCCGGATTGAAAAAATGTCATTCTTTTAATAAATAGTTGACGTTACAATGAATAAATAGTTGACGTAATGTTGACATTATGGTTCTAGTTGATGTTACCCTACTCTACTGTTTTTAGCCATTTTGATCAAATGGCAATTTATTATTAATCAAAATTGTTTCTCTCCCCCTCCCTCATACCTGAGAGGTGTTTGATTGAATTTTAATCAATAAGTAAGAAATGGAGACCAAATTTCATGCACTACCTTTGGAAATAATTCTAGAAAGTTCAGAAGATTTCTTCATCATCAAGGAACATTCATCTTTTTGTTGGAGATGAGGGGGAGAACCTCGTCATTTGTTTACATTTAGTTTTCATATCCTGAAGTAATTTGATGTGCTTCTTGCATTTTTTACATTATTTGTCAAAATTGAATTACTTGGTTTTTTTATTTTATTTTATTATGACGTTATGGTTATTTTATGCGGTAATAAGAACTCTACTGATAGGTGGGATGGCGGATGATCATCTTCTCCTTACGATTTGTTTGGCAGTAGAGGGTAAGTATGGAAAATTTGAGGGAAATTGATTAAAAATCTTAGTGTGTATAGATATATATGTATATGTGTGTATATATATATATATATATATATATATATATATATACACATATATATATATATATACATATATAACATATATATAAAATCATTTTATTCAAATGCATACTTAAAACTGTAATGTATTATTAATGTTCCAAAACATTGGAGAAATTTCTTCAAATTTCTAGAACAAACTGGAACTTTCATATTGGAATTCACATATTTTCGAGGTTGACTACTTTCAACACCCATATCTCCCACACCTTTATAGTTATCGACTCACACCACCATAGTGCATTCGTCTGCTATATATAGTTTTGGGTGTAGAGTGGAATATAGGCAGATACACAACCAATTTTATAAAATATATATAGATATATATGGCATTTGGCACAAATTATCAATTTTAATAAAACCAGTTGTTTTTTACTTTATTTTATAGCCTAAATTAGATATCTGATGTTTCTATGTGCGTAGCAGTTGTAAGGGAACAATATGGAAAAGCAGAGTATATTCTGGAACGGATTGGTGAGAAATATGTTAGACAATTATACGAAAATGCACTTTATGCAAGTATTCTCAATGATAAATACGAAAATGTATTACGGATGAAGCAAATACTCAAGTTAATAATTGGACGGAATGCACAGTGAGTCTATGAGGACGAGGACATATGCTGCATATCAAAAGCAAACTCAAAAAAGTAAGAAGCGACAAAACAGGTCAGGATACTGAAAAAAACTTGCAGGCTTTACTAATATCAAAAATTGCAAATTAAAGACAATATTTAAAAAAAAATTATTTGAATATCTAGAAATGGTACTTTTTCTTTATAATTTTTTTTAGAACACTTGTTTCACTTATGCGGAGCAAGTTAAAGATTTATTCGTTATTTTATTAAAGTTCCAGTCGAGTGTAATGTTTAAAAGTTTCTACGTCAAAATAATATCAGTAACTATAACAGAATTTAGCTTAAATTGTCACGATATGCTACTAATAAAAACTAGGAAATGCTGATCAGTACTTATGCCAGCACTTTGTGCTATGCTTGTGAAATAGAAATGATGTCAAGGAGGGGCTGTGATATGATTACAAAGTAATTGATGTCACCAAAGTATTATTATTTCTATACGTATTATATTTGTAATTAAAAGTAATAATCTTATATTTACGGAAAACATTTTCCTTCTGTTGAAAAGCACAAATACACTCACGCATGTATTCGGCATGTTTAATGAAAAAAAATGTGTTCCTGTTATTTGTGTGTATGCGTCTATACGCACATGCATTTAAGTGGCGTAGCTTAAAAATTTAGCCATTTTCATCTCGGTGCTAAGGCCTTTACACATTTACGCTTATAAACGGCAATATCTGTCTTATATTTTTATTTCTAACTTAAACAATGCACTCAAATTTAAAATGATCCTAGCAGATATCATAAGCGTTTTATATTGTTAAATAGCCGTTTTCATCTCGGTGTCTAACTAAGGCCTTTACACATTTACGCTATAAACTGTCTTATATATTTATTTCTAACTTAAACAAGGCACTCAAATATAAAATGATCCTAGCAGATATCATAAGTGTTTTATATTCTTACATAGCCGTTTTCATCTCGGTGCTAACTAAGGTATTTACACATTTACGCTAATAAACGGCAATATTTGTCTTACATTTTTATTTCTGACTTAAACAAGGTACTCAAATCCTAGCCGATATTCTAAGGGCTTTATATTGTTAAATAGCCGTTTTCATCTTGGTGTCTAATTAAGGCCTTTATACATTTACGCTACAAACGGCAATATCTGTCTTATATTTTTATTACTAACTTAAACAAGGCACTCAAATATAAAATGGATCATTATAAGTGCTTATCATATTTATCATATTATAAGTGCTTTATATTCTTAAATAGCCGTTTTCATCTCGGTGTCTAACTAAGGTCTTTACACATTTAGGTTTATAAACGACAATATCTGTCTTATATTTTTATTTCTAACTTAAACAAGGCAATCAAATATAAAATGGATCATTATAAGTGCTTATCATATTTATCATATTATAAGTGCTTTATATTCTTAAATAGCCGTTTTCATCTCGGTGTCTAACTAAGGTCTTTACACATTTAGGTTTATAAACGACAATATCTGTCTTATATTTTTATTTCTAACTTAAACAAGGCACTCAAATATAAAATGGATCATTATAAGTGCTTATCATATTTATCATATTATAAGTGCTTTATATTCTTAAATAGCCGTTTTCATCTCGGTGTCTAACTAAGGTCTTTACACATTTAGGTTTATAAACGACAATATCTGTCTTATATTTTTATTTCTAACTTAAACAAGGCAATCAAATATAAAATGGATCATTATAAGTGCTTATCATATTTATCATATTATAAGTGCTTTATATTCTTAAATAGCCGTTTTCATCTCGGTGTCTAACTAAGGTCTTTACACATTTAGGTTTATAAACGACAATATCTGTCTTATATTTTTATTTCTAACTTAAATAAGGTACTCAAATATATTTCGTCATCTTTTTTTAAGCAGAATTTTTTCAGGCAGAAATTTAATTTTTACAATATGCCCACAATAAATGCGATGCAAAAACATGTTGATCTTGTCAAGCGCATAGTGGCAAATTATGGATTAACGGATGAAGAAGTTATATGAGTTTTCGAATATTTAATGGAGATCTAACTAGTTTTGTTTAAGTCTATCTCATCATCACAACGTTTTTAATGGCTAGAAAATGTCTAATAATACACATAACAAAAATATTTTATCTTACTTTGATTTACTGCTAGTGACTCCTTTCTGGAAAAATAAAAATGCTTCTTTTTGAAGACTACCAAAGAGTTGACGTCTCCACAGAGGTTTAAAAGAGTAGAAACTCTCTTCAAAGTCTCTTTCAAAGGGTAGAAACTCTTTGAAAGAGACGTTTTATAGAAACAAGAGTAATTTTTGTTTGAGCTAGTAGTGTCTTTGGTACACAATCATTTCTTCCTATTTCTTCCTCTTTGTAGTAGACTCCAAAGGCAATTGTCTTTTTTGATTGTTTTTCCTTCACCAATATTCAAGAAGACTGTCAAAGTAATTGAATAATTGATACCTGTATAAGGTTGCAAATATGATAGGCATATAAAATTTTCATATTAGTATTGTGCAGATACATACATATATATTATAAGACTATATGATTTTAGCCAATTACTCAGCTACATATATATTATAATACTATATGATTTTAGCCAAATGCTTATATAGCACTATATGATTTTAGCCAAATGCTTATATAACACTATATGTTTTTAGCCAAATGCTTATATAGCACTATATGATTTTAGCCAAATGCTTATATACTACTATATGATTTTAGTCACATACATATATAACACTATATGATTTTAACCAAATTTCCTTGGAGACTGGGACAAAATTTTTTGAAGTAAGTTTCCATTTGTCCTCTAACTCCCTTTGTTTCATAGTCATTGTCGGGATACATATAAAAATATATTTTTGGATTCAAAAAACCATACCATTTTCGATATATGCCTCCATTAAAGTTAAACCTATGTCGTATAAAAAGTTTATCCAGCAGAGGCTCCCCTTTCGTTATAAATTCCTATGTATTGCGAAGAGTACCATATATACTTGTTGTGGAAAGATGGCGGTATTATTGTCTTCGTGTTGCTATGGTTACTTTGGTTGACAGTTCAAGATTAATATTGAAAAATGTTATTTCGATTAAGGTATTCTTTAGTGAATTTTCCCTTAAACAGCTGGTTAGAATTATATTTTACTTTACCTTATGACATTATTTACTATTAAAGTTTATGTTTAAGTGACTCATAGCTATTAACTTGCCCATAACCCAACAAATGTTTATTTAAGATAGATTTCCAAAAGAGTATTTAAGCTGCTTGTCTGTAGTAAAAAGATGGCTGTCGTGTTGTCTTCATAGTTGCTATGGTTACTTTGTTTGACAGTTTAAGATTTATATTGAGAAAATCAAGATCATTTATTAAAATTATGCTTCCTTTTATCGTACCCTGTTATTTACAATCAAAGTTAAGGATAAAGTGCCTTATACTATTTCCTCGCCTATTATCCAGCAAAGACCCCCTTTCTTCATAAATGCAAATTTTTGATGGATTACCAAAAGAATATAACCATAAGCCACATGCTATAGTAGAAAGATGGCTGCTGTATTGTTGTTGTTATTGTTGCTATGGGTATTTCGTTTGACAGCTCAAGATTTATGTTGATAAATCTCATTTTGATGATAGTTTTCATTTGGTGAATTTTCCGTTAGATCGTTCATTAAAATTATGTTACTCTTTACTTTACCCCATTATTTACAATCAAGTCAATGATAAAGTACCTCATATTATTTCCTTGCCCATTAGCCAGCAAAAACTCCCTTGCTTCATACATGCTAATGTTTGATGGATTGTTGTTGTCATGGTGATTGTTGCTATGGCTATTTCGTTTGACAGTTCGAGATTTATTTTGATAAACGTCATTTTGATGGCAGTTATGTTTGCTGACTTTTCCATTAGATTGTTCATTGAAATTATGTTACACTTTACTTTATTCCATTATTTACTGTCAAAGTCAATGATAAAGCGTCTCATACTAAATATTTCTTTGCTCATTATCTAGCAAAGGCCCACTTTCTTCATAAATGCTTATGTTTGATTGAATGCCAAAAGAGTATACGAGTCGCATGCTTATAGTGGAAAGATGGCTGCCGTGTTATCGTCATCATCGTCGCTATGGCTATATTTTTCAACAGTTCGAGATTCACGTTAAGAAAACTCATTTTAATGACTTTGTTATTAAAATTATGTTTGTCTTTACCTTATCCCATTATTTACAATTAAGGTCGATGATAAAATGCCTCATTTTATTTCTTTGACGATTATCTAGCAAAGGCACCCCTTTCCATACATGCATAAATGCTTATGCATAATTGATTGTGATCGGGAAGGATGCAGGTAGAATATGTTTTAGGTTATGTGACATACTGCCCTGATGCGTTTTGTGATATTGTCACATTGTGAAAAATATTACAAAATAAAAATATTACACATTCTTTCATCATATTTATTTAAAACTTTCATGAGGTAATTTTCGTTTCACAAAAGTAGAATTAATAATCTTTTTTTGAATCAACCATATTATATATTTATGTATACAGGCTGTTGTTAAATTGGTACAGCAAGCTGGCTTTTATGGATGCACGCAAAAAGAACAGAATAAGATGATTATAATCAATAATATTGTTCTTATCTCATTTAATTCTCTAAATAGACACACAATGAACACACACACTAGATTCGTTGCAACATGCTAACTTCGTAAAAGTGTTGGGCGATGAGTATTATTTCTCCGAAACAAAAATTTATTACGCTGTTAATTTGGTATTTTTTTTTAAGATTATTTTTTGGAGGTTCTAGTTATGATAATGAAACATTTAAATATAATTGACAAAATTTTGGTATTTATTTTAGAGACGAATTAGGAAGAAAATATTCTCGCTATACCAATTAAGCAACGCCTGTATATTTGCAGCTTATAATTAACACTTCCTAATAAAAAAACATTTATATAACATTCTAACAGTAATAAGGTAGATAAATTAAAAATATTTAATACAAAATTTGTTATTTATTTACTTATGTACACATTGCTTATATATTTATAATTTTTATTTCGTATATTCCCTTTGATTTATAAGTATTCTTATAAAATACACAATTAATATTATATAATAATATATATAAAAAAACAGTTAAGTACAAATAGAATTTAAAAAACAATGTACACAGCGGTAGGTATATTTATTATAAAATATTAGTATGGCAAATACGCCAAATTTCTTAACTTACATGTTTTGGCTTAACATTCTTTTCTGCGACTCGTCACAAGAGAATACAAAAAACGGAATTTCAAATTTGAGGTGTTTATAACCAAAATCTCAATAAGTTACTGTAGGTAAAATGTGTTTTTAAAACTTCGCCACACCTGGACGACTAAAGCACGTGGCAGTGCGAGCAAAAAGTCTATGATATGGTGGAAATAATACACAGTTTTGGAACAATTGAATGATTCAGTTATGATATAAAAATGCATTATATGTAGCTATAAGCATGTCTACGTTTGTTATTGTCATATCCGATGTCATTGCTAGATGGTATAGTCACCAACTGCCGACTCCAATTATTTTGTAAAAAAATGTGTACAACTTTCCCTATGAGAGTATCGCTTCCGCTCTGATCGCTGAGGTGTGTGTGATGCTTAAAATTTTAAATATTTATACAAAATATGTTTTTTGATCAAAATGGAATTAATATAAAAAAAAAATGGAAATTGACTCTGTCTGTTTCTTAAAATGTAAGTATTCTCTTCATGTTTGGTACTAGATTTTATAAAGTCTGACTGACAAATAAAATGAAAGTATGCTCCTATTAACCCCATAATTAATATTACAATAATTTGTGTCGTCCATTTTTTACTTTTTTACAAAATGTAACCTAAATGTTGCTATCATGCAAACGAATTTTTCTTTTCGATAAATCGATTATTCCATATTCTCAGCCATTAATGAAATTTTTTATTTATCAGTCAGAATATAATTTTGATTTAACATTATGTGCCTAATATGTCGTCTTCGTAGCAATATCTATAAAATAATATAGACCAGGGTTTCTTTAGCTTCTAAAGCAGTGATTTCCAAACTGCGTATTGTACTGAGCCCAAGCGAATAACAAATTTTAAAATTTAAAGTTTGAAGTAGTGTTGCATGTTAAAAAAATGGAAGGTTGCTTTAACTATATGACGATTTATAGTCTTGACCCTGATAGATTAAAAATAAAATTCATGGAAGTCTCCATAGAAATAGAAATAAGTATGTGACATTATGGGGACGATATAGTAAAAAAGATTAGCACATATGGAAAATGAGTTTGTGGTGAAATGTTTTAAGCCGACAGCCTTTGTTCTTAATCCTTAATTAAGTCAGCTATTGACTGGATAATATTTCTGGTACAGATTTGATGTATACGCAAATAAAAGACAATATTTTTTTAAATACTATTAAAAATGGAGCTTTGGGAATGCGCCAAAAATATCTTAAGACATTGTTGGCAAATTGATATTGAAGACATACTCGATTTTTTAATTTACAAAACTTAATAAGTTGAAAAATTTAAAAGATAAAAATCTCCTGGTATACATATATTATCTACACTATCCCTAATCTCTTGCGACCAGTTTTTTTTATAAAAGGTACCATTTTTTATGTATAACCGAGGGTATTGTATACCAAATGGGCTGTCGATTGTGAAATTACAGTCAAATAATAACCTGGCAAAAAGAGGTTACAGCAATCATAACAAATATGTGTGATCAATGACGTTATATAGAATTAACAGGTCACTACTTTAAAAATGGTCCTCAAAAAACAAGTTAATTGACTTGTTTTCCATACAACTATCTCTTTTATATACATAGTTTCTTAAACTTCATCCTTTTCTATGTGTGATCTGCTACATGGAGCCACATTTTTGTCTGTCTTATAAAATTATGACGCTTTTAATTAATGTAATATCATTGTGTATTTGTCTATTTAAATTGAAACAAATAAACACGTTGAGTATATACATATAAATATACAAATAACAAAACCCTTTGTACCGTATTTTAACTGACCATTCAACATCCAGTTTAAACTATTTATACAAAATATAATCACGAAGTAACATATTTTACGCTCTTAACGAATGCAATGTCAGATAGTTTAACGTAAAACAAAACAACATTCACTTTGCATTTCAGACCTTGAAAGTTGTAATGACTTAATTGTACTAGCTGTATGTTTCCATATTTCATATGCTGGTTATATGTGTTGTGATTAGAATAAAATGAGGATCTGCCTCGATGGATATGAAATGGATAGGCAATGAAGTAACCGACAAATGTGGTTTTATTTTTCTAGATAATACTGGTTTCGGTGATTCCTTTGTATGGTTTATATAATCACATTTGAAAAAAAAATTGTCGTTTCCACCAATTACACCTGGCTGGGGGAAATCATAGTACAGAATAAGTACTATTCAGCATAAATGAAAATTTCATTTATTGTATGAGAAAAAATACATTAAAACTGATCTACTTAATAAAAAATAATTTTAGGTTACGATTATTTTGTTATAAAAAATTTATTTTAAAAATAATGAGGAAATATTTGTTATAATTTTCCTGAATTAATTGCCTTTCTTAGTAATACTAAACACTGAAAATACAAACACGAATTGAAATACAAAAAAGAAACAAAAAATTGAAATGAACAAAAAAGATTGCGTAAAGAGAGGTTATAAATTTGATGTTTGACAACCAACTGACAGGTGTTTCTTTATGTCAAAATTATTTTTTTTTAAATAATCATGACAGAAATTTTGTGTATAAAAACATTGTTTTTTATATATATTGTGTTTGAACAAAGAAAAAAAAATCAAGTCATCATTGGTGCTAAACTGAAGTTACATCCATAGCTCAGATCAATCGTATTACATTTCAGTGGTAATTTTGAAGAAAAAAAAAACAGTACATGCGTCTATAGCTTAGTTAGAAATATATTGCTGGAAATCGATTCAATAGATCACAAATATACATTTTTTTTCTTATTACATTGTTCCAAATAAAAAAGTTTTGGTTTTTTATATTTCTACTAGACTCTAGTATTTACATAGTTTAAAAGTAAATTACATTATTAAAAAATCACTTGGACAAATGAGTTATATTGTTTGTTTAAAAATTTGTATCTTTTCATAATTTTTACAGTGTTGCTATTTTTCCCACTAATTTTTACATCTAGGTATTATAAAATAAAAATATAAAAAAAGGCAGCTTCTTGCCATGTACAAAGTTTATTAATAAATTTTAAATGCTTTGTTATAGAAATATTAACCATGGTAATTTTTTATTTCAGCCAAATTTCATAAGAGGTAAACTTGCAATATTTTTTAGTATATTTTTACCGGCAATAAATATGACAGACAGACTAAAATGACAGTATTGCCAACAAGAAGAAACTTCAGAGACATCCAGAGACTAAAAGTGAAGTTAAAATAGATACTTCGTGATTTGATTAAATCTTAATATACATTTACAAAAACTATTATAATGTAAATAAATTATAGCAAATTCGCCATGCGCCGTACGACAGCAGTAATGCGCACAGCATACGGAACGATTGATGCATATAGTAGAATCTGGGAAGGTAATGTGGAGATTAGATATTTTTTTTATTCTTTAGGTATTTATTCTAGTTTATCACCAGCAAGCAGCTGTATAGGAAAATATGATAGCAATTTCTTTCTAAAACTTTTTACCTTCTCCACTTTCTCCTGGCGGCTTCCAGCGTGCTGTCGTCCTCCTTGAACAGATACAACCGAATACCTCTTATATACATTCTGAAATATTGAATCCAGTCAATATTTGCAATGCTGAAACTGAAGATCTGAAACAGAAAATTTAAAAAAATGTAATCTATTTAATGACAAATCTATATCATTACATCAATATTATTATAAAATTTGATTAGGGATTTATTGTAGATTGAAGATATTGTAGAGGAGTATTTGAAATCAACCATTTGGGGAAAAAATGATTTTTAGAATCGTTTTGCAAAAACTGTATTATGAGTATTCCATAGTTCATACTATGGTGTGGTTTTTGCCATTTAAAACTTTAGGATTCAACAAAAAAACTATGTTAAATGGAAACAGAGCGAGAGAGTAGGACAGATTTACAACTTTCTTGGTTTGGGCATCATCCGGAATTTTCACTGTCTTTTGGTGCTACTTCTAGAAATATTAGTTAACAGAGTTTCTGGTGACACTTTGTATTATTCAAGTGAAAAAATTAGCTTCAAGTGTCAACAATGGATGTTAACCGGAATTTGTTAACAGTATATTTATAGTGCAGATCGATTTGTAGAACGACAATGGAAGAAGTCTGGAATGTGTCAAGAGCATGAGTTTCTCCAAGTTAAAGTGTCAACAATGCAAGAAATCTGGATAATCTCAACAGTATGTTTTATTCTTCAAATCGAAGTTTCAGCAATGAAAGAAGTGAATGTGCCAACGACACATATTATTATGCAGAATGAAGTGTACACAATGGAAGAATTTCAGTATGTATCAATGACATTAGTCATAGTACGAACTAAACCATCAACAATAGAAGTAGCCTGAAATGCTCCAATGGTATGAATTATTGTACAGACTGAAATATCAACAATGAAACAAGTCCGGGATGTGTCAACAGCGTGTGTTATTGTAAATATTGAAGTATGAACAAGGAATGAAGTTCAGAAAGTGTCAATGACATGTGTTTATTATATAGATTGAAGTGTCAACAATGGAATAAGTTCGGAAGGTGCCAACAGAATATGTTATTGTACACACTGAAGTGTAAACAATGGAAAAAACCCGGGATGTATCAATAGCCCGTTTTATTGTACAGATTGAATCGTTAACAATGGAAGAAATTTGAATTGTGTCAACACCATGAGTTATTATATGACATAAGTGTCATCAAGAAAAGATGTGTGGGGTGTGTCAATAGCATGTGTTATTATACAGATTGAAGTGTCAGCAATAGAAGAAATCAGGGATGTGTCAAAGGGATGTTTTGTAGTGCAGACTGAAATTTCAATGATACAAGAGGTTCGGGACGTGTCAACAGCATGTATTATTGTACAAACTGAAGTGTCAACAAAGGAAGAAGTCTGGGATGTTTTAATGATACGTGTTATTGTACAGATTGAAGCTTAAATAATAGAAGAAGTCTGAAATGTGTCAACAGTGTTATTGTAAAACGAAGAGTCATCAATTAGAAAAGTGTAGGATGCGTTATTACAATTTTGGGCTCTTGTACTTGGTGGCATTGAACCCAATTTCAGAAGAGGTCCCTATAAAAAACAAAAACTTAGTTGCTCAAGCTTATGTACGAAATCTCACCTTTTGATCCTTCTCGTCCAACTTTTTCCAAAGTTCTTGGACGTTTCGGTTGCTGAATTGTATTTCCGTAATGCAGAAATATCTCAGCACTTCGGATAACTTGTTTATTTTACCGTAAACTTTCAGGAGTCTGTAATGAGATCAATACGAATTTAGTGAGCAAATTGTTTTAATGTTTGACAATTTTTTTTGTTTCTCGATATATTTGAACATAAATATTATTGAAATGGAGATTCCATTTCAATAATATTTCAGCATTTAAATGATTTCTTTGGTATAATTATATATTTTAAACAGTGGAGAGTGACCTAAACCTTGTCTTATTGGAGGATAATTATAATTTAATAAAGGGTTGGCTTGGTCTGGGAAATTGTGACCAGCATTTCTGTGGAGACAGTGTATCTTCAAGGTGTTAATATACGTATATTTTTAGGTACACTCTTCAGACAATTTCATGCAATCCGCCCAAAAATTTTTTTTACCAATTTATGCCTCAAAAATTTCTGACTATTTTCATGCGACCGAGTGGATAGTCATTGGGGTTTTGGACAGGACTCTGCTGGTGCTTGATTTGGTATTGTCATCTTCCCCTTTTTTTAATAATTATACCATATATTTTCTCCCACTCCTAATTAAATTTTATTTTATTACAGTAGAAAAATCTTGAATTTATAAATGGAATTTTGTAAATCGGTTGAGACCATTTTTAACAATTTAAAATTATTTGCTAAAGTTCTTTTCTTCACTTGGATTCCGATACTTACAATATCTGTTTGAGAAGTATTCTTTGCATTTAATCAGTTTCCTTAATTTCTTCTGTTTAAAAAATACCCGGAAACCTTAAAAAAACATGAGTTGTTTAAAGGAACCGGTAAATTTTTTTTGTTAGGTTGGTAGAACTTTCTGTAAATACCAAGCCAAATTTGAGTGCAAGCTGTCAACTAGTATGTTTACAGCTGTCGTAATAGGTCAACCATAAAGTTGCTCTGCAAATTTGATTACGGATAAATTAATTGAACAAAGCATTTGCCTTAAATTTTGTGTTTCAAATATAATTTCTTGTACTGAATCCTTAAAAATGTTAAAAAGGCATATGGTGACTCGACTATGTCGAAAACACAGGTGTACAAGTGGTAATAATTGTTCAAAGAGGGACGCGAAGTGGACGAAGATTTGCTCGTCCCAGAGAGCCTTCAACAATTAGTGCTCGTTCGTTTGTTCATTTCGCCGATGTTTACTAATTTTAACCAACGTTGTGCGCATGTGATGCATTACCACAATTTTGGTTCTAAGAGTTTAATTTCTTGCACAAAGAGTATAGATTGAAGACATTGCTTAATAGATTGAATCAATTAAATTCAATGAATCAAATGAATAATTGAATTGATTGAAGACACCGGTTAATCGATTAATCGATTGAAGATTTTATTGAAGACATGAAATGGAATTTGCAACAGGAATTAAAGGCCATATCACTTTCGGCCTATGAGAAATGTATGGAAGAATGGGTCCGGCGTTACAGTTGTATTTCAAACAACGGGGATTACTTTGAAGTGGACAAAACAAATTTTGATGAACAAACTTAAGTAGAATTTTAACGATTCTATGTAGTTTTTATATAGAAGGTAAAAACAGTGTGTTTGGAAAACATCATGCTGAAAGTGAAACTCAATTATTAACTAATTCATTCATACTATGACATTGATATAATGAAAATTGACATTAAGATCGTGAAAATTTCCAGCCATAGCAACTATTTCCAACATACTCAATTCCCACAATTCTGACTTTATTTCCATCACAGATTTATGTGACCTTAATTAATTTTTGCCATATTATGCAATAAAAAGTTTCCTGGATATTTCGTTGGGTTTTTTGGTGATTTTGGTTAGTACTTTTTGGAGCGCTCCTGTTAGTTGCAGATTCACATAATTATTGCAATGATAAAAAAGTATTGGTGACAAAGAAGACCAATTATTTAAAGCGGGACAAGTCATAATAAAGATTAAAAGTATGGGCAAGTAGTCGCTGATAAACATTTTGCTTAAAATTAATATATGGGTATTTAATTTTAGCGAAATGTTTATCACTAAATGCCGAAAAGAATCCGTTATAAATTATCAAAATTGCAAAAGAAATGTTAATTACATATAATCTAACAAAATTAATAATATTTTGGAAGTGGTAAACATGTCATGTGTCCTAGCGTTACTGGAAGAAAGTCTGAAGGTCTTGATGGAGAACAGAATAAACATAATTTTTACGTTTTGAAAAAAAATTGTAAAAATCCCTTGAATCCACACTATCTTTTTTTTAATAATACAAGGGACAAAAACAATCAAATGAAAGGTTTGTCTTCAGGCTCACATACTTGGGTTTCTGTCCAGAGCAAATGGCTAAAGCATCGAACATGAACGCGGGCACAATGTGGAGTAGGAGCGAGTAGAGTCTATGCCACGTTGTTGACCTGTTCAGCGTCAGGCACGTGTACCTGGAAGAATGAAACAAACGCAACTCTAATTATTATTTTAAAGGTAGAGCTAAGATATACACTGTGTCCAGGAATAAATATTGGACAAAGACAGACACTATTCGTTGGCTATAAAGAATAAATTGTCGTTGAAATAAAACGTAAAACACGTCCTTTCGGTTGCTTGAGTGCAAATAAAAAATATTACACATAACTCTTTTTAACACACCTAATACCGCTAATGCACGCACACAAGCTCACGTTAGCCGTACGCAACCATTACATTAACCTGAGCGGTGCTGATTCACGTGCGCAAGTATCATGTTCAGTCATATCAGTGTTTGAAAAAAATGACAAATAATTATGAATATTATTTTGAATTTATTTTAAAAATCAACTATTTTACTATTTTCAGTCAACGAATAACATTTTTCTTTGTCCGACATTTATTCCTGGACACTATATATATATATATATATATATATATTTCTTTGATTGATTGCATTAGTGAAACTAAGTTAGTTAAAGGAACTATCCGAAAAGCACTTAATGCATCTCGTGATGGGTGCGTCACTTTCTTTTTCGTAATGAATTACGTAGAGTAAATGAGTAACATACAGATATCATATTTGTTAACACATTTAAATTTTATTTTATTAGAAACTAGCGTTAATAGAAATATTTCAGGAATACGTATTTGTAACTAATATTTGTATTTTGATATTGGTATGAAATAATTTTGTAAATATAATTTTTCATATAATTTATCACTTGCAGAGATATACAATATTGATATTTGTGGACAGAGGTTAATCAATTGCATATTTAGCGGCCGGTGTTCATTTTGTAATTTTCAATTTAATATACAGTTGCAATGTTTGTATTTCATAGACAGCCATAAGCTTGCAAAATATGAAGGAAAACCAATTAGTTACAATAAATTTTCAATTCAATAAATATGTAGAAAATAATGTAATAGTTATTTGATTCATATTCAAATGAATTGTAATACTTCTAACAAGCTAACGCAAGGTAATGGTGGTCTTAAAGTTCCCTTTAAAAATTAGCATGTTGTATTCCATTGACTTTGTTCTAACCTTTATTGTTCATTAAAGTAGGGCCATTTTTCATTAGCTTGAAAGATAAAAATAGTGTCACATGATTTTACAAGCAGCAAGAAAAGGTCGCGGGGCTATTCTGTCAGCGATGACAGTTCTATACTTTATCTATATACGACAGGAGATGCACTTTTATAAGTTATTTCACTTTGTTGCGTATGAAATAATGTTTATTGGTCTTGTCACTATCAATATCGGTCTCAAATTATCAATTATGAATTTTGCTATTTCTTTAGATAGTTGAAAATATTTTACGAAAGTATTATTTGATAACATATATGGACTGAGTATAGACTTCATAGACATTTCTGTAAATACAATAAAATTGTATGAGACGAAATTTAAATATAGTATAATGATGTTTCTTGTATCGTTATAAAACCTAATATTTATAAAGCAACCACAAAAATTCGTTTTATTTTTCGGTTTGCCCAATTAATGCGGTTTACTAAATTATCGAAAGAAATATTTAAATAACCTGTCAAGTCAATTGTAATGTCTACTGTATTAGTTACCTTTATCTAAAGTGAAATAAGGTACCATATTAAATTCCATAACTGTCAAATTAAAGGTTTCACAGGGATACAGCAGGGGGACCGCTGCTTAAAGGCTAATAATTCAGTAATGTTTACGTTATTCATAATATAACATGATGCAACATAGGGCTGATTGAGTCATTAAGATGAATTGATTCTTTTAACTCATTCAGTTTCAATGAGTTATCTTAGTCAGGTAAATCAGGATTACTCATGACTACTCATGACATAAAAAAATTGCTTAGTGCCTTATATAGCTAGTGTTAACAAAGTTATCTATTTACAAATAAATGAAACTACGTGATGTAGTATTATTTCTACTTTCTTTAAGTTCTTTACCACGACCTAGGTTTCGTTGTATTACAATATCTTCAGGTGGGTCACGTAGTTCCATTTAATTGTGAATACATCACGTAGTTCCATTTAATTGTGAATAATGAATTTCTACAAAATTAACGCCAAATATATTCAAAGTTACCTATTTAATATTGCATTCAGAGTAAATCTGTTGATCAAAATAAATATGTCTTAAATTTAATAAGCTATAACCGTCATATGATGTACAAATGAAATCTTGTAATATTGCATATTTGTCATAAACATTTTATAAAAGAAAATTAAAAAATTACTGTTAAGATTTAAGTCTAACTGAAAAAATCTAATTTGTAACGGTAAAAAACCATTTCGGTTCTGGGGCCGAGGAATGTATTCAAAATTAAACTCTGAAATATGGCCATGTTCTACTTGACTGGAGTGGCCAATAAGTTGTTTTATATAACGTAGCAGTAAATTTTTTATTTTCAAATCTCAAAATGTCTGACAGATGAGGTTAGAGAACAGGGTAAAAGACTTAATAAAAAATAATTTACGTATCGTTAGATCGGCCATTACTCACCAGATGGCGCTGGAGAAGGGATGTGTGAAGCCATACTTCAGGTTCAGGTGCATGAACTCACCCCACGTAATTCGTTTTTCCGGTGACGAGCAGTAATTGTACACTGGTATTTCCTTTGTTTCCCTGCAGAACATAATATGTATACGTATTAACTGTAATTTTATTATTAAGATTAGTACCTGGCGTTTTTTAGTTTTATGCAGTAAAGGGGTGAGGTGGAGGTCACTACCCACTTAAAATTTGTGGCTGGGGGCAAAGAATAAGTGAGGTAAAATTGAACGAAGCAAGTTGGAAATTATAGGTTCCTATGACAAGTAAAACTGAAAGTTTTTTTAATATCGAAAATGGTACTGACTAGTAATTTTGTAATTTATTTAATGTTTTAAAAATAGTCACTCTGGCACTTTAAGGATAATTTTGTTCAATGGAATAAAGAAGTAATGATGTTTTTTGATAGCTTGTTTGGTGTCCGGGAATCGCATTCTTCAGAGGTTACCTTTTATCCTTAGAAACAGTGGATAGCCCATAATATTTGTTCGTTCGTCTGGCAGTATGTGCAGAGGCACTGTCTTGATGAAGGAGCATTCTATTTAGTTCTTGAGTTTTTGGCAAAATAATATGTAAGCAATTGTTGGTATATCAGTCGGCGGTAACAGTTCTTTTATTTTTTAGAACAATCATTGCAAAATAACCCGTCTTTCGGAAGAACTTGATGATGATCTAATCCTTCAGACAGAAGCCCAGACTGCGTCTTAGTTTTAGGTTCATATCAGTATATCCAACTTTCGTCACCCATGATCCAGACGAACATAGCATTTAAGTGACCTCCGTCGAATTTTTCTAGCATTTCGTGATACCAATTAATGCAATGGTGTTTTTGAGCTTCAGTCAAATCGCTGAGTATTCGCTTAACAGAAAGTTTCTGGATACCTTTTTTCTGTACTTAACTCATCGTTATCTTTAAATGTGCTCAATGTTCAGTTTTTCTGCCATTATTACAAATTTCTTGTTCTAAGAGCTTTCTGTGCTATCCTTGTAAAAATAATATGCCATATATATATATATATATATATATATATATATATGTGTGTATATATATATATATATATATATACATATTATTTGTGCTGTATTTATTGTTTTACATATAAATATATAAGTAATATTCTAAAAATTTAGTAAAATGGTATTAAGGTTGTGCCCATATGTGTGTCATGTGAATATCACTTGGGTGATTTTAACCGTTTTAGTCCCATGGTTTTTTACTCATATATACTTAAAAATATCAAAGAAATCTTTTGTTTTTGATGTCATTTATCCTTGTCTCGAAAAAAACTGTATCTCTTCCAAAAATTAACCAATTTTAATAATTTTTTCGGTGTTTTCTTAATAAAAACTTGTACAAGGATAATAAAATACAAAGAAAATTATGGAAATATATAGTGTGAACAAAAATTTAAATCAAGATCACATCGTTATTTTCGCAGTCCGGTACATCCTCCGTATCAGCAAAATAATTGTTATCGTCACTATTATCACTATCACTCAAAATTTGCATTACGCCAAATTGTGAGCGCACCACAATGTCACTCCCACTATCACTTTCTTCACAACTTGAAAAACGATCATTTTCACTCAAATTATTTTCGTATTCCGACATTATGGGTTAAACATTTTCTTTTCCTATATCCTTTTTATATTGTAATTACTAATAATATTATAATTTGAACTTTATGTAACACGTAGAAAGATAAAAAATTAGCGACGCGTGCAAGCAACCTCCTCTACCGTGCGCTAAACAGCAACTGATTTCGCGAACGCCATCGTGCTCGTGGCAAATTTAGTTAGTACACGCACGAGCGCGATGGCGCCCGTCGGCACTCAAACGGTTAACTAAACACTGCAGTTAGCCCTTAAGTTAAGCCTTAGAAGCTTGGTTAACATCTGCAAAAGAAATTAACATGATTTAATTAATTAACAGATTACTACTTAATTAACAGTCACATTTGTTCCTTTTTAACTGACTTCAAAAAAGGACGTTTTCAATTCTTTGGAATCTTTTTTTTATGTTCAGCGATAATTCTTTACCAAGTAGACCGATTTTGATGATTCTTTTTTATTTGAAAGAAAATGCTATAGGTGTGGACCCATATAAATATGATAATGATCTGATGATGAGGTGCGGAAACTAACGATAGAATACCTTAACGAATGGCAGTAACTCAACTTTGATTCAAGATAATTGGTACAGGCAGATATTTTGCAAAATAACTATACCACTTACCAGGTCAGGGTCTGATGATAAGTTCTTGATATGAACAATGGAACTCCTTAAAGGATATTTGTAAATCAACCGTGATTAAATATTTTTGCTACTAGTAGTTGTTACTTTGCAAAATAACTACATCGTCAACCAGGTGAGCGTCTGCTGATGAGTTCTGGAGTGAATAATGGAACTCCTTAACGGATGGTAGTAAATAGAATGTGATTCAAGATATTTGCTACTGGTAGTTGTTACTTGGCAAAATATCTACACCATCGATCATGTCAGAGTCTGATGATGCATTCTGGAGATGAACAATGAAACTCCTTATCAGATGGTAGTAAATCAAACGTAATTCAAGATATTTACTACTGATGATTTTTACTTTGTAAAATAACTGCACCATGGACCAGATCAAGGTGCGATGATGGGTTCTGAAGATGAATAATGCAGCTCCCGCTGGTGCTGACACCGACGTCAAAAACAAGTAATTTATTTATTGCAAATAAGTACCTATTTTAAGCATTTGTTGTACGATAATATTTTCACAATATTTATGGGCAGCGAATATCAAACATGAGATTTTTACCTGACATCAAATAATCATAGAATAATAAAACGAGGAAAAGTGGAGGAAATCGAACTTTTAAAAGCAATCAATTTATTTAATGAGAAAAATTTACTTCACACCCTACAGCAGTGATTTCTAAAGTGGTCCCCCACGGGTCCATGGGGGACTCGACGGGGGTCTACATTGGCGTGAAAAAAATGTTTGGGTTTAAGAATATGGTAGAAATGTAGCAGCAGGGGATTCACCAAAACCAGTAAAATTTGAAAGTGGTCTATGAGAAAAAAAGTTTGGGGATCTCTGCCTTACAGCGTCAGCTATAAAGTATATTTTAATAGAGACATTTTTCTTAAAACTGTTTGAACATTATCCAGAATATTTCAAAATGTGCTTTAATCCTTTCATATGGAATATTTATATCAGTTTTGTTTTATTTTAGGAAATAAATCAAAATCTATTGTCCTAAAGTTCCAAATTAAATTTTATGGTAAATAAAAGTACTAGAATGGAACTATGAAACAAACCTCCTCAGTACAGTGTTGTGGACGTCCCACGCAGCTGTGATGAGTGCGTTTACACACATGTCTACGGGTACAATATTGGCCGTTACATCACCGTCGCAGTGTATGGAACGCACCATACCTGATGCTGAAGTAACAAACAATTGTTATAAATGTTTATTGCCAAAACAATAGTGATCCCTGAATTTTCATTGCGCATTTTTCGCACATTTTCGGGTCTTAAAATATTTAATTATTATATTATATTAAAATATTTAATTGAGACAGAAAAAATAAAATAAAAAATACCTGTGAATGTAAGGCGAGTAGGGGGTCTTACAAAAACATAAGGAAAATGCTTTTACTGAAGACAATTGTTACAGCACTCCTTCTACTATATACATATATATATGTATATATATATATATATATATATATATATATATATATATATATATATATATATATAATTGAGGCAGAAGAAATAATATAAAAAATGCCTGTGAATGTAAGGCGTGTAGGGGGTCTTACAAAAACATAAGGAAAATGCTTTTACTGAAGACAATTGTTACAGCACTCCTTCTACTATATACATATATATATGTATATATATATATATATATATATATATATATATATAATTGAGGCAGAAGAAATAATATAAAAAATGCCTGTGAATGTAAGGCGTGTAGGGGGTCTTCCAAAAACATAAGGAAAATGCTTTTACTGAAGACAATTGTTACAGCACTCCTTCTACTATATATATATATATATATATATATATATATATATATATATATATATATATATATATATAAATTTAATTGAGGCGGAAGAAATAAAATAAAAAATACCTGTGAACGTATAGCGAGTAGGGGATATTACAAAAACGTAAGGAAAATGCTTTTAATGAAGACAATTGTTACAGAACGCCCTGCTCTCTACTTTATTCAGAAATGAAGCAACTTTCCGAAAACGAAATTTTTTGATATATATGTAGACATCTTACCAGCGCCAGCCGTAACTCCAGTCGGTCCGTACAGGTTATCTGTCCAACCTGGAACTGGTTCGTCCATTGTCGACGTTACTGGAATAGTTAATTAAATTTAACATAATAATTTCGTTCAAATGTGGGGACTTTTAAAAATGAATAACCTAAAATATGCCAATAGAAGCAAGCAAAGGCTATATACATAATGTATAACATGAAGTTGGTTAAACAGCTGATATGTTTAACAGCAGAAGAGGATGTGAAAATAATTGTGTTACCAATATATATTTTTGAAATTGTATTTTACTTTAGAACGATAATCTTCAAGTGGGTTTATGAAAATCACAGTATCCTTCTGCTTGTTGGTAATGCTGTGACCGCATCTCTAGTGAACTCAGCCGTTCTACTAGTAGTTGTTACTTTTAATGCTAGTTGGTAATGTCCACACGTACATTATGCTATTTGGTAATGTGCACTGATGTGAATAAACTGTTTACGTAAATAAAGACTTATTGTACGTCGAAGTGACTTATGGTTACATTTTGTATAACTTTTATGCTATATATGTGCTTTATTAGAATAATTATTATAAAAATACAAATAGGCACATTTCGATAAGTGATAGAGTGGACTTTCCTAATTTTATGTTGTTTTAAAAAATTTATTAAGAACCCATTTAATTTGTTTTATATACCGAATAATAATGCACTGAAACAAAGACCTTAAAAATACTGCTTTAAATTATTATATATTATATTTACTAAACCTAACATTACATTTATACCTTTTTAACGTTAAAACACTTTTTAAAAGCTACTTATTTGATGTCTCGTCATTATTAATTATATATATATATATATATATATATATATATATATATACATATATATATATATATATACATACATACATACATACATACATACATACATACATACATACATACATACATACATACATACATACGTACGTACGTACGTACGTACGTACGTACGTACGTACGTACATACATACATACATATATACATACATACATACATACATACATACATATATATATATATATATATATATATATATAATATTATTGATTTTAATCAACTTCTGTACGATAATATTTTACTTTATATTTTTCTGATTTAAAGGCCTAAATTTTTTCGTCTCTAATATGGCATCTCACATAAAAATGAACTAATGAATTCATAAATCAACATATTAACGAAATTTTTTTTGGTTTTTGAAGTAGTTATCGTAATAAAATACGTATAGAAATTTTTAAAAAAGTTGATATTGTCTAATAAAAGAAATATAAAAGTGTAAAAAAACCCCTGCGTATCGTATAAAAGTGTAAAGAAACTCCTGCTTATCACATAAATGTGTAAATAACCCCTCCGTATCAAATAAAAGTGTAAAAAACCCCTGCGTATCACATAAAAGTGTAAAAAACCCCTGCATATCGCATGAAAGTGTAAAAAACCACTGCGTAACGAATAAAAGTGTAAAAAACCCCTACGTATCGTATAAAAGTGTAAAAAACCCCAGCATATCACATAAAAGTGTAAAGAAACCCCTGCATATCGCATAAAAGTACAAAAAACACCTTGTATGGCATAAAAGTGTAAAAAACCCTTGCATATCGCATAATAGTAAGAAACATTTCCAATAACATAATAGTAAGAACACAGAAAAATTTCCTCTCACATCGATGTACATTTACATAAATAGTTCATACGGTTCATATGGTGTACATTTACATAATCGAGAAAAGGTCATCGCAATATTACACACAATCAGAGATTAAAAAATGAAATTCAAAGTCGAAAGAAAAGTCAAAATTACAGAGATTTTGCCTAAATGCACATATCAAATCGATAGAGATTATCTTTTTAGGGTTAAATATTATTTCTTCCGTATCGAGAACTTCACATTGAATTCAACTCTTTTGATATAACAGCATCTTTCAATGAGGTATGGGGCATCAAGTACGGGTACAAAAACTGACCCAGGCATTACACGCTGCATAGTCTACTGTGCGAAATCAAAACAATCAGTTCATTCGATAGACAGTTTCAAGGTGTGGAATGTACTTCATCAGAACTGTGAAGCGTATGAAGCACGGGTTGGGAATCCAATGAAGCCAGTTTTCGAGCATGCTCTAGTTCACTGTTGCACATTGTGTTTGATATTACCGTGTATGATTATAATGAGACTAATTCTAATATGATTTCAGTAAGTAAGGTGATGTCAAACACCATTAAACTAAAAATAAACGCATCGGGTAACATTTATTTGTTATATGTGTCCAAAGTCAAACACATGCCGAACTAAATAAAATGACAAGCAACAGTGAACTGAGATGCGCTCGAAAACAAATATAGCTTCACCATAACAAGCTCCAATGAGACTTTGTCACATATACATCTTGTCTATGTTAACAAGCCTTGTCCATGCCTGATTTTTTAATAAATGTGCTGAAAAGGGAAATCGCTTTATTTTTCACATTTATATTTAATTGGGGTGAACATTACATTTGTTACATTTTTACATTATTACACTTTACGTTAAGTACACTCATTTCAAATTGTTTTATCCCTTGATTAAATTTTCCTGTCCAATTATGAGTGGTATTGAAATTTGAGTCCTCTTAAATATTATTTGAGTGCATATTACACTAGGCCATAGCACCTTATTCAATATGAAGATTTTAAAACTCACCGATGGCTGGTCTGAAGATACCAAATGGCAGACCGCTACAGTGCTCCTTAGCAACATTCTCAGCTAATGCTTTGCTAAACGTATATGTATTCGGCCAGTCTCCCAGGATACTGAAAATAAATTCAATGTTAGAGTATCACTGGTTTGACAATAGCA
Organism: Druceiella hillmani; assembly: GCA_039881145.1. Classification (NCBI taxonomy): domain Eukaryota; kingdom Metazoa; phylum Arthropoda; class Insecta; order Lepidoptera; family Hepialidae; genus Druceiella; species Druceiella hillmani. The sequence continues at coordinate 10,392,545 of JAYKKI010000051.1, forward strand.
CAGAATAAATAATGTATGTTGAAATTATTTTAGGCTACTGTTTCTCCAACTTAGTTTGAGGTGAAGATGAAATAAAGATACATCTAGTTTAGTGTGAGTTACACTCGTCCGATTATTGTCAAAGAATATCTCTATTATACAGATGATTCAGTGCATCAGATTGAATAGAAAATGTTAAGGGACAATATGACAATTTTTAAAAATAAGCTTGAAATTAATTAAGTTACAAAAAAATTTATGTCAAAGTCAAAATCAATGAAGAATACCCTTTAAATATACTCCAGTTTCATGCAGGGAAACACCTATATGAATAATAAACACAACCTTTTTTACATATAATATGGTAGTTGACTCATTCTAAATTTTGATATTTTTCATACAATATTATGGAATATAAGTTAATTAAAAACCAGTCTTGAAAAAAATTCAAAAATTGATTGAAAAATAAGCCAGTAGTAGGCTTTTAAATTTGAAGATACGGATAGAGTTGGGTATATCCCTGTCTCTTTTCCTCTCGTGGAATATAATGTGCAATACTAAAAATGACCTCACAACACAGTATTGCTGTCCTTCTCTAAAAGTTTAAATTTAAAACTTTTATAACTCGATTAATTTTTAAGATTATTAACAAATTTTTTCACTTTTTATCAGCTTGTACCTTGAAATGATTAATGAAATAAAAAAAAATTAGTCAAATATCCAATTGTATTTTTCTTACGACATATTTTCACATGGATGTGAAATATTCCATCATTGTGAAAAATTCCATCGTCTTCAAAATTCTAAATACATTTTCAGCTTATTTTCAAATCATAATTTTGGGGTACATATTTTAATATCACCCAAAACATCTGCTATATTTATTTTCAAGTTTTATCAAACACGTAATTGTGACTTTTAGCGTGTCTAAAACATGTTTTTTGGAGTAATATTTTTCAAAATTTGCTTAATATACCACATTAAAAATACTACAAACGCCCAGACAAAATTTTAATTCTCCATTTAACTAGTGTTGAGATAATACTGTGCAAAACTTTTAAGTACCTGAAACAACTTCTTAAAATTCGTCAACCGCTTGTGACGTATTAATACATAAATTGCACCATAAAACTTACTTTGGCAGCAGATCTTCAATTTCGTCATCGCCTTTCTTGTCTATAAGCTTGGAGAGGTCTTCGAATTTTGTGGGACACTCGTAGATCTTCTCGTCTATGGAACTTTGATTACAGTTGGAGAAGGCTGTCGACACATGCATTATAACCTGGAATATGTGCATATTTTTGGGATTCAAACGATATTTATATATGATTTTTGTGTAGGTTATTGTATATAGATATTGTTAAAGTTAAGTGTATGTTCATATATTATGATTATGTTAAAAAGGAAAGAAAATCATTTAAGAAAATCATCTAAGAAATTAGAATTAATATTTTGATACCTTGATAGTTGGTAACTTGGCAAAGATTATGTCATGATGAGTCCACCAGAAAAATACAGAACAATTCTTGTGTTATTGCCTAGTACAAATATAATACATGTAATAGTCACATACATGGGACACAAAGTTTATGTGTTCATTATTCAAATTGGAGTTAACAATTGGACTGAACAATTCTTGTGTTATTGTCTGGTATAAACATAATATATGTAATCTTCATATACATGGGACACAATGTTTACGTGTTCATTATTTAAATTGGAGTTAACAATTGGACTGAACAATTCTTGTGTTATTGTCTGGTATAAACATAACATACGTAATCGTCACATACATGTGACACAATGTTTATGTGTTCATTATTCAAATTGGAGTTAACAATTGGACAGCAATTGGACAGAACAATTCTTGTGTTATTGCCTAGTATAAATATAATACATGTAATATTCACATACATGGGACACAATGCTTATGTGTTCATTATTCAAATTGGAGTTACAATTGGACAGCAATCAGACAGTACAATACTTGTGTTATTGCCTAGTATAAATATAATACATGTAATATTCACATACATGGGACACAATGTTTATGTGTTCATTATTCAAATTGGAGTTAACAATTGGACAGCAATCAGACAGTACAATACTTGTGTTATTGCCTAGTATAAATATAATACATGTAATATTCACATACATGGGACACAATGTTTATGTGTTCATTATTCAAATTGGAGTTAACAATTGGACAGCAATCAGACAGTACAATACTTGTGTTATTGCCTAGTATAAATATAATACATGTAATATTCACATACATGGGACACAATGTTTATGTGTTCATTATTCAAATTGGAGTTAACAATTGGACAGATCAATTCTAGTGTTATTGCCTAATATAAATATAATATATGTAGTCGTCATATACATGGGATACAATGTTTATGTGTTCATTTTTCACATTGGAGTTAACAATTGAACAGCCTGATATACTGGTAAATTAACTGAAATTATTTTCACGAGCTTTCCATCAGAAAATTTAATAAGAAAAACCATAGTTATTGAACTTGTGTTTATGCCTAACATCAGTATATTTATAATGTAATATTTAGGAGCAGAATTGCTTAGGTTCTATATATATAATGTAATATTTAACAGCAGAATCACTTAAGTTCAAATTCTGAAAAATGAAGTTTAAGTACTGAAATATTTGTTTTGTTTATGGCTACAAGGTAGTATTGGGTCTTAATAGTGAGAAAACTGTCAAAACTATCCTTACCTCAGTTCATTTCAAATAGTCATAAGCCATTGATGTGAAAATATTTATAAGTTCGGCCAGGTAAAAATATTCTAATTAAGTATTAAATTAAGTTTAATAAAAATAATGCAAATTTTAGGAATTTCCAAAATTGAAAAATTATAGTTTTTTCAGAAATATGATCAAAATTGAAGGATATGATAATCAGAAGGAAGAGCCGATCAAGGAAAATCAGAAAAGAGCCCCAGTGATATTGGTTTTAATAACAAGAATCAAAATTAAAATTATATTTTTCCAGGGATACTAGGTTTACACATATATACATACACATGTATATATATATATATATATATATATATATGTATATATATATATATATATATATATATATATATATATATATATATATATATATATATATTTACATATATATTTATTTCAATATTGTTGTAGAATGTAATATTGACAAACGTTCTTAGTATTGGTAAAGATATTTTACATTTTATTGAAATGAAAAATTTGTATTTTTTTAATTAAATTCTTGCAAAGATGCAAAGAAATCGGAGAACATGACATTTCTGTGTAAAATCTCATGGCTCGGACATTACTGAGACAGTTTCGTTTCTTTTTATCCCGAATATCTAATATACACAATAAGAAGTAAAGCTACTCAGGCCACTTTATAATTTTTTTGAAAATCTTCAAAAACTATCTTTAAAGTAAGTGGATCGTAAGATAATTAATTTATGTACAGTAGCTTAAAAAAAATGTTTGGGGTATTGTGGACCGAGTTCCGCACGAATGTCTCCATACTGTAAGAACTCTGTATCAAGCAACGTCTGTCATCGCTTGTTCAGACTCAGATTCTAAAATTTTATGGACATGTGATGCGTGGGAATAGCAGTTCCATAGAATGCATTGTTGTGCAAGGAAGAGTAGAAGGCACTAGACCACGTGGGATGTTGTCGATGCGGTGGACAGGCCAGATTAAGTCTGCTGTAGACAGTCTTCTGTATAAGTGCAACATGGCGACTACAAATAGGGAGAGATAGAGTGGCATTGTGAGGGGAGTAACAACGGCCACCCATAACAATACTACATTCTGACCAAGACTACTCTATCAAGAGCAAAACGACGGAGAAGAAGAAGGACAGTAGCTTAAGTAGTTATTTCTGTCCTTTTATGTTATCATAATTCACCTCTGCCATAAATTTGCTTTATTCATCATCTGTAGGTCGACTCAATATCCAGAGGTGTTTTCTATTTCTAAAGGCAACAGAAGAACCTAAAGAAGTATTTAAGTAATTATTTCTTAAAATAATTTCAGGATCATTTCACATAACTTGTGGGAAGAAAAATCAAGTATTAATGCCGTATAAGGGTCTAAGTATTATTATATAATGTGGCATAGGACTAAATATTGCTGTCATGTAAAATCCACTATCACGTAATATCATTAAGATAAAGTACTACTGTCACAAAATATCACATAAGACTAAGTATTACTGTCATGTTATATCTAGAGTTTAATGTTTTAAATTAAAACAAGTTTCAATATTGTGTCTATGTTAGTACTAATGTCACATTATATCTACTGTCACATAATACCACTAAGTCTAAAATAGCCTATTATCAATAACAGACCATGTGACAGACCAGTTATATACTTATTTATAAAGTGTACGGCAAATACTTTCGTAGATGAATAAATAGTCTTTGAAGATGTATACTGTTCTGTATTTGAGAGTTTTGCACCGATTAAAAACGGTGGAAGAAACGGTGATAGTTTAGACGCAGGTTACTTTGAAATTTGAATTATTGTCACAAACAATTTTTTCACATTTCGATCAGAGTTGGACCCTTCTGGTTACGGTTTGGGTATAAACATTCTTATCATTGGGATACATAATACAGAAACTAGTTTCAGAGATAGTACATGGAATTGGAATAGACGGGTTGATACAATAGTATAAATAGAGTGAGATCATTGGTATTATTGGTTTAAAAAGAATTATCTTTCCTAAATGGAAACTATAAAACTAAATATAAAAATAAAATATGCATTTCATAAAACATGAAAATAACAAACCTTCAACTCCCTCATTCCTCGGCAGAGGTCCAACATCTCCCTCACAGCGCCGACGTTGATTGCGAGCGCAAGTCGCAGTTTTTCATCGAACTTAACGGTAGCCGCTCCATGGAAGACAATGTTCACCTGAAATTATGAAGAAATTTTATTTTAATTAATTAATCTGAAACATTTAACTTAGATTTAATTTCTAATTGTCTATGGGCAATATTAATATTAGAGACAGTTATTTGTAATGTTGTTATAAAAAACACTAATTAATTTTTTAGTTGATAAAGAATGAATAGAAAATAAAAAGTCAAATTATAAATTAGTAATTACAATCCAAATTTGTACGCCGAGTCCTTTTGTTCATTCGTTTAATACAAATGGACAAAAGGACTCTACACGCAGTCAAACAATGCCATCTATCGGCAATGATATTTACCAAAATGTTATTGTATATTACACTAAAGGGGAATAACCTGCTCAGTATAAACTGCTTTGAAATTGAGAATATTACATATCATAGTTATTATAGTAAATTTAGTATATTTTGATCCAACAATAAAAATTTTATACAAATTGTCAATAGATGTTGCAATGGCTATAATCAATCTATTGTTCACGCTCTCAAAAAACCGAAAACGGTTTAAACATTGTTTAGTTGAACAAAGCAAAACATTTAATATTATTTGCATAAAGGGATCGAAATATACTCACTGGTTTTAAGGTTATGTAAATTTCATACTTTCTTGACAGGTATAAATTGTTTTGAGATCAGGGAAACAAAGTCTTAACTCCAACTTACTGAGAATTGTAGCAACATTCAATGACTAGTTAGAGAAATAATCGAGATTCAAAATGTTTCGGGTAATGAAGACCTAATCTGGGTTATGTCAGTTTAACCATTTTAGTGCCATGGTTTTTTACTCATATATACTTAAAAATGCTAAAGAAATCTTTTGTTTTTGATGTCCCCTTGTCTGGAAAAAAAAACTGTATCTCTTCCATAAATTATCCAATTTTAATAATTTTTTCGGTGTTTTCTTAATAAAAACCTGTACAAGGATAATAAAATACAAAGAAAATTATGGAAATATATATTGTGAATAAAAATTATAACAAAAACTGAAATCGAAGTCACATCGTATTTTCGCAGTCCGGTACATCCTCCATATCTGTAAACTAATTGTTATCGTCACTATTATCACCATCACTCAAAATTTGCATTATGCCAAATTGTGAGCGCACCACAATGTCACTCCCACTACCACTTTCTTCACAACTTGAAAAAAGATCATTTTCACTCGAATTATTTTCGTATTCTGACATTATGGGCTAAAAATGTTCTTTTCCTGGATCCTTTTTATATTGTAATTACTAATAATATTATAATTTGAACTTTATGTAACATGTAAAAAGATAAAAAGTTAGCGATGTGTGTGTGAGCAACTGATTTTGCGAGCGCCATTGCGCTCGTGGCAAATTTAATTAGTACGTACACGAGCGCGATGGCGCTCGTCGGCACTCAAACGGTTAAACTGTTCTACAAAGATTAGGCTTAGCAAAATGCACTATTTAAGTCAAGGAGATTAAGGAGTTGAGTGTTACTTGTGGCTAAATGTAATCATCAGTAACTTGTACAGGTGAGGGCAGGTACTTTGGGTAAAAGATTGAAATCGCCTTTTTCCGATAAGGAGTAAATATGATTATGTATTAAAATTTTTAGTGATAGCATTATCTGACATACTAAAAAGCCTCTTTTACTGATGACTTTCTAATAAAGCTCAAATCCTTCTGATATAAATAAAGATAAAGCTGCAGGAAACGCTTTTTGTTTATGTATTTAAGTAACCTTTGCCTCTTTCTAATGACTATATACACAAACAGAAGTTTAAATTTGGAGATCTTGGTGTCTCAAGACTTTTATTTCGCATTCCATAAACACGTTAAGATAGATATAAAACTCTATATTTGAAATTTTGAATTTAGAATATTGCAGATCTTGAAGTTCTAATGGAATCTCTTTGGATGGATCTTTCAATCTACAAATCTTTGATTTTTTTTAATTTTTTATTTTTATTTTATGTAAAGGGAAAAAAACAAACACAAACTATTTGAAATATTCTATGAACACTAAATACGAAATAAGTTTGTGTTCTAACATTTCCACAAAGAACAAAGAAAAATAAATTCATTTATAATATATCCAATTAAATACAACAATACATAAATGTGACAATGTTAATTGAAGTAAGTGAAACAACATTTTCTTTCTATAATAAGACATAAAATTGATACGGAAAACACTTGTTATTAACTTATCAATTAAATAAAGTTGCAATTATGGATTACAAGTTATCTATGTAAGGCGCTCTATTTAACTAAGTTGGATAAACAATGAATATAGTAAAATGATAATAACATTACTGATCCGTCTGCTGTGCACGGAGCTTGTTCTTTACATCTGATTCTGTTCTAATGGATAATCATCTTTCAGTCCACATAACACAAGAAATCTTTGATTCTATAACTTAATCAAGAATATTTTTAATTAATTTTTTTTAACATGGTATTTGGCCAAATTTCTTTTAGTGCACTGGAACTACTTCTCAAGAAATCATGAACATTAATTATATGCAGCAATATTATTATTAAAAGTACAATAAAATTATGAAAATGTAACAAAGCGTTACAAAAAGCTAGAAATGAAATAAACGGAAAAATAGATTAAATTATATAACATAGGAATGAAAACAATATTCTTTTTATATTTTAAGATTTAGAAGTCTTATAAAAATTATAATTATTTCAGAATAGAACTTAGAAACATTACTGGGTGTCATAATAATGAAGGGAGGTTTTCTCTTAAATATCAGTCAGATGTTGTAACTTACCTTCGTGAGGAGCGTCTGCCTATCGTGCAAATTCAGACCGAAACCTGCCATGTTGCAATCGCCTGGTATTATTACAATCTTATGCCGAAATTTTGGAACCTCCTTCTTCAGCCTTTCAAAAACCTGTAACAATATTTTTATTTCTTCATTAAAGTCGCATTAATCATTGGTTATGTTTAACGCACAAATTTCAGGTCAACATTAAACAATTTATCAGTGTACGGTTTCAAATTATGCCCTAAAATTCATAGTTGATTTTTCTACACAAAACAGTATTCTAAGAAAACTTTGTTTCTTCCATACAAATAGTAGTGTTTTAAGGAAACTTTATTTTTTCCACACAAACAGATTAGAAACGTAGAAAAATATTGGAAATTTCTCTATATATCAATTTTAAAATCGCTTAACAGATGCTTAAGATGGAGACCTAACTGGGAAAAAGTGAAATAGTACGAACAAACGCATCGATGAAACACTCCTTATTGGCTGGCAGCACATACTGTTGAGTGAGCGAGACAGAGTAAAAGAGAGACAAAATGCAAAAGCCATTCATAGCGTTCTTTCCCACTTTCGTTTTCTTTAAATATATATACATATATATATATATATATATATATATATATATATATATGTATGTGTGTATATGTGTGTGTGTGTGTGCATGTGTGTGTGTATGTGTATTTGTTCCAATCAGAGTTTGTATACGCTTGGTATTACACCCATGTACACGTAACAGGAAAAAGCAATGATTCTCTCACGCGGACTTAACCTGTTTATGTATTTTTTTTTGTTAAGTGTTTTTTTATTGCGTGATTGTAAAAATGTCTATTATGTCTGTTGATTACATTAATAATTATAAATTGAATTTTACATTCAGTGCATTTGAAACTTTGTTTCGTTCGGATGTCTTACGTTTTCTTTACGTTTCTTTATTATTTCAGACATAGGGAGATGGGAATATATATTTGAGAACATTTACAATAATTTGTTCAGAAATAATTTATGTAAAATTCTGAAATAAATAGTCTTGAAATACCAATAATTCAAATTAATTGATACACTCCATTATCTGACCAATAAGTTTAATTTAATCAGTACAATTTTAAGCCTAAATGTTATCTGCAAACATGTAATAATTCCAGATTAGATTCTTGACAGCAGTGTCAATGAAAACTGGAAAAAGAATTAGAGCAGAGACACTACCTCATGAGACAATGACTGCTAGATTAGACCTCTTAGAACGGTGTCAAAAATTTTAACACTTTATTAAGAGCTCACTCAGCTAACTCAGAGTCATTGCCGTAGAAAGTTATTACTCTAACATTGAGATGAGTGGATAAGACACGCGGAATAATATTTAAACCATTTGATAATTTTTAGGACCATTTCAGTTGTATATTTTGGATTCAAAATACTTGCTATCCTAAAAATTTAATACGAAGAGTGACCAAGAAATTTTGTTCAATATAATATAAAGATAATTTATAGAGCAAAAAAATATGAAAAAAACAATGATGAATGCCTTTTCAATATTTATAGAAACATCAAAAGTATAATTTTAAATAATATAATGTATTCCCACAATTATTTTAAAAAATTATAATGAACTGTCTCACATCAATTCGAGACATAGCAATTCAAACTCATTATTGTTTATAAACACAATTATTGCAAAAAACAATATTTTTCAGATTAACTAAATTTCATACTTTCTTGGCACTTGTGGATTGTTTTGAGATCATGAAAAGAGGGTTTTGAACTGAGAATTTTAGCAATGTTCGATGATTAGTTAAAAAAATATTCGAGATTCAATATGTTTCGGATAATCATGACCCAACGTCAGGCTAAACTACTTTATAAAGTTTAAGGTTATCAAAATGCACTACTTAAGTCAGGGAGATTGATGAGTTGAGTATTATTTATGGCTAAATGTAATCGTCAGTAATCTTTATAGACGAGGGCGGGTACTGTCTACTGAGGGCAGGTAAAGGAATGAAATCGTTTTTTTTCCAGTAAGAAATAAATGTGATCATTAGAACTTATGTATAAAATTTTTTATTGATGGCATTATGTGATTTAATAACCGTTTTAGTGCCATGGTTTTTTACTCATATATACTTAAAAATGCCAAAGAAATCTATTGTTTTTGATATCATTTACCCTTGTCTCGAAAAAAAACTGTATCTCTTCCAAAAATTATCCAATTTTAATAATTTTTTCGGCATTTTCTTAATAAAAAAACTTGGACAAGGATAATAAAATACAAAGAAAATTAATGAAATATATATTGTTAACAAAAATTATCATATTTTCGCAGTCTGGTAAATCCCCCGTATCAGTAAAATAATTGTTATCGTCACTATTATCACTATCACTCAAAATTTGCATTACGCCAAATTATGAGTGTACCTAATGTCACTCCCACTATCACTTTATTTACTCGAATTATTTTCGTATTCCGACATTGTGGGTTAAAAATTATCTTTTCCTGGATCCTTTTTATATTGTAATTACTAATAATATTATAATTTGAACTTTATGTAACACGTAGAAAGATAAAAAATTAGCGATGCGAGCGACCGACCTCTCCTACTGCGCGCTAAACAGCAACCGATTTCACGAGCGCCATCACGCTCTTGGTTTATTTAGTTAATACGTGTATGAGTGCGATGGCGCTCGTCGGCACTCTAGCAGTTAAAGAAAGAAAGTCTTTTATATTGATGACATTCAGAATATAAATAAAAATACTAAGTGTAAAAAAAAGAAAAAAAAGTGAAATCGGTAATGTTATTGACATTGATTTTGAAATGAATCATACAATTTCGATGTCCGCTATTTTCTTTTTTTTACCTACATTCATGCTTTGTTGGTTTTTTTTATAGAAAAACATCCACCGGTCACAATTTTGATATCTTTTTGTTTCTAAACCCTTGAAAAAATGTAAATTAACGTGTGTCATACTTTTTTCGGTTTCTGAAAAAACTTGATCAGACAGTGATAGCAGGTTTTAAAAATATATGGATTCACAGATTTTCAACTCTCTTTAGCACTCTTTAATAAAATAAAGTTTTTATTTGTCTTTATTTTTTTAAAAAAAATTTTTTTTAAAAAAATAAAGACGAATCTAAAAAAAACAGAAGTCATAAAAAAACAGATGTCATGAGTATCTGGAGATTGGGATATCCAATCTAAAGCATAAATTTCATGTTTCTTTTTCTGTGCCCCACTGAACATGTTCTTAGCAGACCTTAGCAGTGTTTTGATGTGAAAATGTCTATTCGTTCATTAAGTATGTGATAAATGGTCGAACTTTTTTGTGTTACAAAATATGTACAGATTTCGAACGCTAATAACTATGAGACTAATCATGCATTAACAATGGTTGAGTCACAATGGATAGAGCATGTCTGTCTGTGTCTGCCATGTAGCATTTGTTTTGTCTGTGACGTCATCGGACTACTATATGTGCATGTGCGTGTTGCGAATTAGCATTGTGTACAAGTTACAGATTAGTATAACGTGAAAATGCAGCTTGAGGAGCATTACTAGGAGGCAAAGTGAGACAATAAAAATATTTGCTGGAATATAATTAAAAATTGGTATAAATTAGGAAAATTAAAAAAAAAATGAAACATGTCATCTCACATGAATCGCACATGTTCTCGAAATTATAGAAAACACAAATCAGAGGAACCACGATAGCATCAAAAAGAAAATGAAAAATGATGCACAGCAATCAAGTAGCTGGCCCATCAGGCTATTTGCATCGTAAATATGTTTGGTATTATAGAAAACGCAAATCAGAGGAAAGTTCGCATCAAAAGGAATCCACGAAATCTAAAAAGTTGAGGGTCGAGGAAATGTGAGAATTACAACGTCAAAAATAAAATGAAAAAACGATGCAAAGCTATTATGTAGTTGGCCCATCGGGCATACAGTGTCCAGTGGCAGTCCATAGGTCTACGGATCATGTGCAGATGTTGTCGAAAAGCAATACAGAAGGCAGTAACAATATAGAGATTGTTGGCAACGTGACAGCGCCTGACGAATATGTATTGTGATCACGAAATATTGTTGAGTCGTTATCATAAGCCATCAATGCGTGTACGTCAATGAAAGATGATACAGTAGAGTATGATGTTATTAATAAAAATAAACGAAATCCTACATGTAATAGAGGCTCGATGTGTCACAGCTGGACTCCCATTGAAAGGCGCACTGCAAACATATCTATCGGGTGCCATAAATCAGGTGTAAGCAAACACAGTTTCCAGAGAGATTGGCAATTCAATTACTATTAATAAGAAACACTCGTTATGATTTTATTCCAACATTTTCATGAAAAATCTATGGAGCGGACCTGAACTACACTTTTTTCATAAATTTCTACCATCCTTTTTAGAGCTAGAATGTTTGGAATGAACACAAATTTACAATATGATCCTTTCGAAAGTATCTTCATATATGACTTTTTACATGGTAAGCCAAGCTCGTCTGTGCTTGGCTTTCGACCAAGCACGTCTCAAAGAATTTTAAACTCCAAAAAGGGTACTTAGACACTAAAAATAACATTGCCACAATAGTAGTCAATATTGTATTGTGCTGTTAAACACTTTCCTGTTTTATTTTCTGTTAAAAGAAGTTTTTATATCATTTTAAAATTTAGAGAAATACTCTCGATAAAATAGAGATAATAATATTAAACTCACAGGGTCATCAAAAATTTCCTCTATCCTCGAGTAGACATCTTTACCTTTCTTCGTTCGTACTATGAGGTAAATGTTTTCAATGCCAGGACACGCCCTCAGCAACTTTTCTATTAATATTTTTCCCAGGAAACCTGAAAATAAAAAGGTAAACTTGGGTAAGTCTGCAGAAATTCTCCAAATACCATATTTTATAACTATGACAAAGTGAATAAATGCATGCACATAAAACAGTAGATGACTCCTAAATAAAAAATTTGTTTCATTTAACATTATGTTCCGTATCCAAAAAACTCTTGAAGTCAAAAAAATCATCAAAAAAATGCAAAATTACAGTATTGGGTCATATAATAAGTAATGAGCGGCCATTAAGGTTATAATTTTTTATTATTATTCCAATTTCAAATTAATTAATCATCTATATTAATCAGCATCATTTTGTACCACATGTCTCCAACGCACTGGCAAGGAGTGGAAAAAATTGGCCTATGAATTGTCGTAAGTGGTCTTCATCAACAAAGTTTTTTTTCACATAAGGCGTTGCTGAGCGATCTAAACAAACAATAATCAGTGGGTGCAAGGTCTGGGGAATATGACGGAAGGAGGATCTGTGTCCAACCAATATCCAAAGTTTAAGCCGGGTCTCTTTGGCTATGTGGGGACTGGGTTACAGCTTTGGCTGGTCCGAGGTAAGTTCATGTGGTACCCATGTACCGTATTTCAAGCTGTTTCCCAAGCGATGTAAATGATTCTCTATAGTTCCGTGGGAGAACCCGAGCTCAGTTGCTAGCCAGCATGTCATTAATCAACTATATTCTTCAATTAACGATTTTAACCTATCACTATCCAATTTTACCGAACGACCAGAGCTTGGTTAATCACTCAGGGAATAATAGCCACCGCAAAACTGCTGGAACCATCGTTTTTGCCGTAGCTTCAGATATTACTTCAGGAGCTACGTGTTGGCATATGTTACGCGTAGTTTTGGCATCAGAGTGACCAGATTGGTACTCTTAGAATAGACAGTGTCTCACATATGTCTTAATATTATCCATATTTTATGTGTGTTAAGAGTGCAGCATCTTAGTTACTACTGAATCAGTGAGAGCGTGCTGTGCTCTTTATATATCTTCATTGGCAAAGATCTTTCGCATCATCATCTTTGCCAATATCCCACCTGAAGATGTTGTAATACAACGAAACCTAGGTCGTGGTTAAAGAAATTAAAGAAAGTAGAAATAATACTACATCACGTAGTCTCATTTAATTGTGTATATTTTTTAAGTTAATGTGCATGGTCCGGCCCTATAATACGTCGAATCATGTTACTATTATAATTAAAAGCCACATGTGCTCATAACATAAAAGAAATTTTGTCTTAAATCCCATAGCCCGAAAGAGTTGGTGACGTTGGAAAAACAATTTTTATATATTATAAAACCTGCAAACATGCAACAGTATCCATTGTATTTGTAGTACGTAATTTTCTATTAAAATATCGAACTAAGTAAAAACTTATCAAATATACATCAAAAATATAATACTAAATACACGAAAATTGAAATCTAACATTAGTAAGTTATTTTATATAATTATAAAAAAAAATATAGTAAGATAATCAATTAACAAACATTTTACGCTTTACTTTTAAGTTTCATTTTTTTAAATATTGTAACGGAAATAGTTGTTAAAAACATGTCAATTTTAGATACAAAATCTTTTAGGTATGTACCTGATATTTATCCATTGCTAGGTAAATACCCAGTTACATGTCCATCCCTAGTTATGATGCATTTTGGCAACAGTGTTAAATTGTATAATTGCATTAAAAGTGTACTTGTGTTTTATACTATGAATTGTTACAATTAGAGTATTTTTATACTTTGTTATATTTCTAAATGTTTAGTATTTCTTGCTTTTATACAAATATAATTATAATATAATAACATTTTTGAAAAATAAATATTGTAGTCTTTATAACTTCTCGTTTCAGACTACTATGATACAGACTACATGATCGAAAGCAAACATTTGCTTTTATACCAAATATAAACACTTCAAAACAGACAAATTTTAAGTTTTCATGATTGCAAAATATGCTTGTCAATAAGCCCCATTGTTATATAAAGATTCAATTGTCTCCGTTAAACAGAAACAAGCTAGCTTATATGGGTAACTTAAAGACAAACCAATATTTATTATAAATATACAGACTGTCTTTAAATTGGTATAACAAGTTAACTTATATGGGTTACTTAGAGACAAACCAATATTTATTACAAATATACAGACTGTTTTTGAATTGATATAACAAGCTAACTTATATGGATTAGTTAGAGACAAACCAGTATTTATTATAAATATGCAGGCTGTTTTTAAATTGGTATAACAAGCTAACTTATATGGGTTACAAAATAAGATGGTTATAATCAATAAGTTTTTCTTATATTTCATTCCGTTTTCGAGATATATTATTTCAGCATTAATTAAAAGATTAAACATTGTGAAATTCGTCGTATACTAAGAGCCGCATGACACCGTTCAAGTGATACAACGTGATGCGTCAGTTCAGAAATAAACCTCTTATTGAAATTTAATATCCAATTAATTAATATGAGTATTCTTTCAGAGAAAGGAATATCGATTATATTTGTAACTCAATGTTTATATTAAGCTTCGTTTTTGTTTTGTACTTCTAATATCACTCATTTAACTATCCGTCTAATATAGAAGTATTTCTTGTTATTGTATTCAATCTGTTTATTGCATTTTCTCAATTTGTTTAAAATTTGAATCTATTGTCAGTATTTGTAATTAACACAGATTTATAATATTAAGAAGCAGATGACATATAACTAATCGGACAATATTTAGCTAAAATCATAATGACTGATATAGTTTCATTTCTTTCTTTTCGTCGTTACTTGTAATAGTTCGAGTGAGATCGCATTTGTTTCATGGTTTCTTAACTCGAAACTGTCACCATGCGTAAATTTTGCGCGTGGCCAGAACGCCCCCTTGACAAGCTGAATTGTCAACTTCGTGGAATTTGATGTTTTATTTGTATTTTCAACATTTACGTAAATTATTTATTCAATAATTAACCTTACGAGTGGTTAAGTGTAGTATCTACAAATTTAATAGCGCTTCACGTAGAAAATTACCACGTATTACATTACAAAGGTATGTAACATAGGATGTTGAATGTTTCAGTTTACAATTTTCAGATTTAAAACTTTTTTAAAAGAATTTCAGATTTACAACTTTATATAAATTAGTAAAAACTTTATCTAATTGATATAATACGTAGTTGCAACAATATTTTGAACTTAATTTTTTATTATGATAAGGTGACAAATGTTTGCAACTCGTCAATCGTTTAAATATACTCAGAGGCGTGAAGTAAATTTTTACAATAAAAATAAAATTATCGCTTTTATACCTTTGCTTGGAATTTAACATAATGTGGAACACTCAGCCTTAAGTTGTGTTGAAAAGAAAATTATATAAGCTAGGGAATGACCAATAAAAATGAACAAATTCTGATTGTGAAAAATTTCACGAATGTCCTACTATAAGAGCGCCATACCAATTCATATGAATTTTGTGTTTGGTTAAAGTTCTAAGAAAAATGTAGGGTGGATTTTGATTGTAAGGTAGTTAAAGTTGTTTTAATTGTATCACATTTAAGGCTTCCCATCTTTACAGTTTATTTTCTTCCGTTACCTCCTCGTTTTATATCAGCTAAATTTTTCATATTTTAGGGCCATTCTCAAGTTAAACTTTGAGCTTAAGAGGATATAATTTATAATTAAATATTAAATAAAGCATTATATTAATGTTATATATTAATACATAATTTATTTTTTGTATTATCTTATTTAACCGTTTTAGTGCCATGGTTTTTTACTCATATATATTTAAAAATGCCAAAGAAATCTTTTGTTTCTGATGTCATTTACCCTTGTCTCGAAAAAAAAACTGTATCTCTTCCAAAAATTATCCAATTTTAATAATTTGTTCGGTGTTTTCTTAATAAAAACTTGTACAAGGATAATAAAATACAAAGAAATTATGGAAATATATATTGTGAACAAAAATTATAACAAAAACTGAAATCAAGGTCACATCGTATTTTCACAGTCCGGTACATCCTCCGTATCAGCAAAATAATTGTTATTGTCACTATTATCACTATCACTCAAAATTTGCATTACGCCAAATTGTGAGCACAACACAATGTCACTCCCACTGTCACTTTCCTCATAGCTTGAAAAACGATCATTTTCACTCGAATTATTTTCGTATTCCGACATTATGGGTTAAAAATGTTCTTTTCCTGGTTCCTTTTTATATTCTAATTACTAATAATATTATAATTTGAACTTTATGTAACACGTAGAAAGATAAAAAATTAGCAGTGCGTGCGAGCGACCTCCCCTACCGCGCGTTAAACAGCAACTGATTTCGTGAGCGCCATCGCGCTCGTGGCAAATTTAGTTAGTATCAACAAGCGCGTTAAGATCTAAGCATCTATTTTGTTTTAATAACTAAATTTGATAAGAAAATGTTAAAGCGATTATTAATAAATATAGATACAATGAAGTATAACAAAAATACTTCTACTTTTAAACATTACTTCCTCTTTCCATTAAGCCTTTCAGTTCTGTTATATAAAACAGGTAAATCAAATTGAAATGTTTATTTGCAGTTTTGAAATATCTGAATTATAATCATGTATACATTTTTTTACTTGATAACAAAGAACAAAATATAACTTCTAAAATTTAACAAAAAATATTAGTAACTGACATAACGAATGAAATACGGTATTTGTCAATGCGCCCGTCGGTATTGTGTTATTACAACGGCAAATTTGGAATCGGTTTAGGTTTAAATAAAGATTTCGATAAGTTTAAACTGTGTTTACGTTTGAATGTTTATATATTAATATTTAGTCAAATACGTATGGCCACTGCATTAAGCCACACCCCTAAATATTGGGCTCCGCTTTTTCGTTATGTTTATCAAGCTGTTATGTGTCATCTGCTTCTAATATTTTAAATCTGTGGTAATTAGTTTGGTAGGTGTAGCATTAAGTTGCATATACATATATATATATATATATATATATATATATATATATATATATATATATATATATATATATATATATATATATATATATACATATATACATATACATATATATATATATATATATATATATACATATATATATATATATATATATATATATATATATATATATATATATATATATATATATATATATATATATATATATATATATGTATATGTGTATAATAAAATTGTAGAATTGTATACATTAAAAACAAAATGATTTAGGGGAAAATAACAAAAGTTATAGATCAAAAATACAGTTTTTGTTTGTTGTCTATGACATTGTTTTTTTTTGTTCGCGTATCATGTGAGAACAGATAAAGGAATTTCTATGAAATTTTTGCTAGTGGACTCTTTTGGGTCTAGGGAACATATAGGCTACGTTTCATCATTATTGAGCAACTAAAAAGAAGATACGGTAATTTGAAGTTTCAATACAAAGTGCCTTTACGTAAAATATTAAACTTTATAATTATTGTAATAGATGGAATTACGTGTATTAATCTTAAAATTTAGCAAATAATATTTTCTAAAAGCCCATTCCAAAAAAGGGCGAAAGAAGTCGGACACAGCTAGTTTAAAATAAAATACTTTAAGTATTGCATATTCGCCCTTCAAGCATTAATAAAATTTAGTTAGACCCAGTAGGTTTCTGGTATCTTATCATACTAGCGTGACCCGTGCGAAGTCTTCGCATTATAAATTAATCAACTCAATTTAATAAATCAAAATTGATTGCAGGTATTCAATTCATTTCTAATTTTGCACACTGCTAATTACGTTTTTATTCCATTATGAAGCTCAGATGACAGATCAAACAAATATTTTACTAAAATTGACATATAGAGGCGCAAGTATCAAAAGAATTGAGCTAAAGCACCACTTTATTTATACGTGAGTGGATTTGAAATTAAACAAAAATTTTACCGATCGTCAATCATATCGACGTTGAGCCGTTAGATGGCAGCATTGCTGTTTTGTGTATATAATTTTAATAATTAATTAATTTGCAAAAACAATAGCAATAATACATTTTTTAGTTGTGGATGCCGGTAGAGCAAGCAATTATCTATAAAATGATATATAGTTTATGTGGATTAGTTGTGAGGTTTTTTCTAAAGAGGGAGAGTAACATCTTAACCTTAGCGTATTAATATATATGATGATGATGATAAATAAGAAAATAGCATATGAATGTTTTTATTAATCACTGAATACCGTTTATGATAAATAAAGAAAATGATGACATGACTTCAAGTAGGTTATCTCATTTTTTTAGGTTTCTGTACTTCAAAAGGAAAAACGGAACCCTTATAAAGTCACTCACGTGTCTGTCTGTCTGTCAGTCACATCCATTTTTCTAAGAAACTGCATGACATACATACTTGAAATGTGGCCTACTAATAAAACATTTAATCGGCACACAATAGGTGAAACTCAAAAATATTGGTATGGAAATTTTAGGGAAAATATAACCACAATTTTTTTTTAATTCCACGTATAGTGCGAGGTATAGTTTGAAAGACCTAGTTGGTATTATATCTTCTAGATGTATATGGAAAAGTAAGCGAAAATTAGTACTATTCCATTCGAGGTCATTTAAACCTTTATTTTGTGGAAATATTAATAAATATTCTTATCAGACTTGTCTGATTGAGTCTGAGACGGATGTGATGGAGACATATCTGATATTCGTAGTTTCATTTAAGTGCTAACTCATTTTTAGGTTTCCATAAAAAAAAAAGTAAAACAGAACCCTTAGAGTTCCGCTACGTCTGCCTGTCTGTATGTCCGCTACGTCTGCCTATCCCTGTCTGGCACACCCTTGTTCTATTGTTTAGACCTATGTGAAAATTTGCAAGTATATGCTTTAGATAGAGATCCCAAGCAAAAAATCTTTAAAATGTTTGATTTATCTCCATGGACATCAAAGGTAGAAGCGAAAAAAATGTTTTTAGACATATCATTGACTTAGGTATTATTGGAAAGGATTTGAAAAAAAATTTAAGTGTCATCTATCATTGTTCATTTATTTGTTTATGTACTTTAACTGTATACATAATTCATATATATGGTGGACTTATTGCTACGAGAGCAATCTCTTACAGCAAAATTTTTGAGCCCGGTTTGCGAAATATTAATCTTTAAAATGACATGTATTGCATATCCACCTTTTATCCTATTAATCGAAAATGCCAAAAAATCTTGATTTAAACTATCGAATGAAATTTTTTTTTTGTTAATTTGCATGAAGTATTTAAGGAGATGTAAAGAACTATGAAACCTTACAATGTGCGCGGTCCGAAATTTACTTACAGGTTTTTCTTAAATAAATCGAAAGTCATGAAAAAATTTATTACACATATTTTGTAATATATGAAGTGACGATCAAGCAGCTTGTAACCATAATTTTAAAACAATGTCGAAGTTAGATCACATTTGCTTGCCTCGTTTTGGTAAGTGAATTGTGGTCGACATGGAACACATAGTTTAAAATAACTGTTTTTGAGAATTAAAATACTAATTGTATATGACTATGCCATAAAATTTTGAATTTTATGAAAGAATGAATTTATTAATATAAAATTAAAACTTCAGAATCATGTATATATGGCCGTGTGTCATAGTACGATTATTTGAATCTGTCAACATCAATATCTGTGTATTAACACATCGATAATTCTACAGTAGCAATGACTTTAAGGAGTCAATGGCACTATTGTGCATAAATGACCTTGAAGCAATTCCATCAATTACTGAGTATTAGATTAGCTCTATTTACATTTCGCAATTTCATCAATACCATAATGTCAATGTCACATTTACTTCAATTTCGCTATTACATTTCAAGTATTCAATTGAATTTAAAAGAATATAGTTATGACGAGGAAGGTCAATGCCCAGATGGTTCCATGACTTACCATTGCAAAACGTCAATAATTTCGCAATAGCGGTCAATCAATCACATCAAAATCGTTTTTATATTATAAAACTAACAGTACATTCATAAGTCAATATCAAAGACTAAGTATTCAGTGGTAACAGCTGCACTGGGATTAACATATTTATATGTCAATGTCGATGGTCTCAATTGAATTGACGTCAAAAGAATTAAGGCTTTGAAACGCAAATCTTGATTATAGCAATAGCAGATAGCTCCATTAGGGGTATTGTTAATTTTTTTAAGCGCCATTGTTAATTGTGTTGATTATTAATATATCTTTATATATAATGAAATTTCCTTGACTTATATTTTATAATTTGCATAACCTACTAACATTAATCATTTTAATGAACAAGGTGATTGTATTTTTTAAATTCCAAGTGGAGAGTTGCATATAGGAGGATTGTCTTTTATTATTATTACCACAGCTCTTCGATGGAAATAACGGGAAATGGTCTTTCTAGTGTACCAATGAGTTTACAAGTTCCAACAACGTAGAGGAGAATGTTAAAAGAATCTTGCTCTGGCCTTTCTAGTCCTGTCAGTGGTAGATCATTTGATCTGGAGATTCGTGAGTAAACAATAGCTTTATACATATCTTAATATCTGCGAATTATAAGGCCTATGCTGAGACACAACATTGTCAATAAAAATAGTTATCATAAATACTCGGTTATGATCAAGCTCCTGTAGCGTAGGGGTATACCCCTACGCTAAGCTAAGTACTCGAGTTATGATTATGGGAGCATAAGAGTGGTAACACTAAAAGATTTTAGAAAATCAAAAGCTAACAAGTATGTATTTTATTTATTATTTTCCAAAATAGTATCCGTGACACTCTATGCATCGTTTCATTCGATGAAACCATTGAGAGAAGCGGTTGATCTACTCTTCCTTGGACGTCTCTACCACGCCCTTTTCGAAGGCAGTCACCACTTCTTCGACGTCCAGGAATCATATTCCTTGCAGTTTACCTTTTATCTATTAGAATAAGTACAAATTGCATAGTGTGATGTTGGGGTTGTATGGCAGATACCCATAATTTCTACACTCTCGACATCCTTACACTCTCGACGATCTTACTTCCCGATATAATCAAACATTCAGTCGTCTGTCTTGTTAAGTATACAGATTCAACTGCGAAAATCTTTCCAAACTTTTCTGAAAAAAACCGAAAAGCATTTGCTGACATACCAGTCTGTAATAATTGTTTTTATATTTTCCAAAACGATCGTTGTATAATAACCTATCTGTCCGAAGAACGAAACGACTATATTTTTTCCATCGCTTCGTCCTTTCTTCATCATAGTGGACAACTCTTCAGAAGTCATTTTAACAAAAATTTAGAATTAAAAAAAACAATATTTTGAGTCCTTTACTCCATCTCCAATTCTTGTATTAATATTTTTAAAAAGTTAGCTGGTGCAAAGTATGTGAGCTAATAAGACGTATTACGTCAAATTTCTACGTTGCATAGTTTTGGACAAAATTGGCTGTGAAAGTCGGACTGGCAGGTAGAAATGTGAGTGATCTTAAAGGTTTCGTCTTTCAGTTTGAGGTATGGAACCTTCGAAATGTTTCAATTTTCTTATTTAGCTTAGGCTGCAATAAAAAATGGTTCTAACTGCTGGGGATGATTACTCGTACTGGGGAAGATTGATTAGTTTAAGCAGTTTACTTGAGTTTGAGAATCGGAGACACCTATCTATCAAAATAATAAAAATCTATCAGGATTATTAACCTCCGCTAAGTGAGAAAACTCATGTAGATCATATAAATAACCGGCCAGGTAATCTGGATGCGTTTTTCTTATGTGCGTCATTATCATGCTCATATTTCTGGAATATTTATAAGACAAAGACCATTTTCTACAAACCATTTTTCCCTATGTTGGCTTTTCAAAAATTTCCCAAACTATACACTTATTTCTCTATATAATTTAAAATACGTACGATAATTAATAATTAAACAAATAACTCAAATAAAACTTTTCAAACAAAAAACATAACTTGAACAAAAGAACGAAAATATTTTGTTGAAACCTACGAGTAAGTAATGTACTTGTAGACTAAAACAAGAAAACATGTCCGATCAAGTTATTAAATTAAACGCAGGAGCCGTGTGTGTCTGGTTTCATTCCAACTCTCGAGCGATGCATTCGGTTCGAGTACGCGAGCGATACACGGACCAAGCGCAGGAAGAGATCGAACGAGCCAAGCTAACTCGATTCGTCATGGACGTAAATCGGGTTAACCTTAACTCAGTTTGAATCGGTTTACAAATTTGAGTCGTTACGTCTCCAGTATTCAGTACTTGGTTAATTAATTGCTTGTTGTATAATTATTGTTTTTATTTTGCAATAACTTGCAAAACGTTGTAAGTTGAGCAAGAACTTTTTAAGTAAATAAATAAATATATAGAAGTCCTCAACCGGAGGATGATGAAAAGTTTACAGCTCAACACAAGCAGTTCAGTTTTGACTTACAGCTTACTCCGCACCCTTGTAGAGTATGGTTAAACTATAAGCATGATGCTGAATTGATAAGCTCGTGATTTTAGGGAGCATATTCAATTAGCACTTGATTTTCTGTGACCATTTCGCAGATGTAACCAAAATTTTTTATAAGGTTTGAATACATGTTGCATAATTTAAGAATTTTCTAAATCTTTTATTAATTTAAGCATTATACACCTTTTTAGCGCAAAACTTGTAAGAAGTTAGTTCAGTACTATGACTGAATGTGCTTAAAAGACATTGCATTGATACTTGTACAGCTTATGCTCAAACTTAACGTGTCCCTTTTCGCTTCATAATTGACATATGGATTTTATAGTTGATTGTATATCATAGTAGAAGAAAAGGTTAACTTAACAGTGTGTTTAAATTCTAGAAGCAAAGTATATGCTGTTGCAGGTAGTAATTTAGTGTTACATATAGAATGGACAGAGTTTTAGCAGAGAAATATGCTGAAAAGGTGTAATTTTTTTTATTATGATCTTGTATATCGGTATTATTATGTAGTATATTAATATTCTCTTTGAATTATATTAGGTTCAGACTTTTAAATCTTAGATGCACATAGTTTTGGATTTCGCTCTTAAAATTTTCTTTCTTTACTAAACCCCAATCATGATACATCCTTCTAGGAATATTTCTTCAATATTTATGCACCCAACATGTGGAAAACCTTGATCCGGATACTCGGCCGTCAATTTACGCATTCAAATTACGTCAAAAAGGAATTCTTTGACAACTCTCTATCATTTTACACCCTTGTTTTTCCTTCTAAATCTTATCCCTTTCCTTCTAAATCTTATCCCTCTCCTTCTTGCCGATATATTTTTATAAATTACTTATCATTCGTTATTTTTTTTTGTTAGCTTGACATTTTATTAGTTATTCTTTTAACTGTTTTTTACAGTTGTACCCATAATCTGTTCAACTTTCTTACAATGCATTATATTTTTCACTTGGTTTACTGGAGGAGATTGCTCATGTAGCAATAAGTCCGCCTAATGTATATATTATACACGATGATAAGTAAATAAATGATTGTACTCTATCATTTTATATGTTTTGTCACTCAATTTTATTTCATCAAAATATCTCATTTTCATAGGGTTATCAACATTTTCATATAGTATAGTAATCTCCAGGACCGTTAACTTAGACTCTTCTGGTCTTTCATATTCGGTAGCGGTGGAGGAAATAGTGTTGAGAATTATTTAAGGTTGAGAATAATTTAATAAAAAATAGAGGAGTTTAGAAAGTTGTAATTATTCCATCAGAAGAATGTGACTTCTTCCATCTTCTATTCTCCACAGTGATGAATGAGTTGTTCCATTCAATCATCACTGCGGAGAGTTAGAAAGAACTTTTGCAGCCAAAGTTTTTCACCTTTGTAAAGAAAACAGACCTAGTTAGGAGTTTTCATTTTATATAAGACGAAGAGGCACCAACCCATACAACAGAATCTTTTGAAGCTATTTATTGTCTTTGAATAGGATTAATTATATTTGAAAATTCCAAATTTGATCAAAAGGAATAGAGTATATCCATATTCGCTAAATTTAAACCCTTATAACCTATTATTGTGTTAGCTAACGAAAATGATTAAAGAAATCGTTAATAGCAACATCGAATGAAATTTTAATGTTTGAGTGCCGACACGCCATCGCACTCGTGTGTGTACTTACTAAATTTGCCCTGAGCGCGATGGCGCTCACGAAATCAGTTGCTGTTTAGCACGCGGTAGGGGAGGTCGCTCGCACGCATCGCTAATTTTTTATCTTTCTACGTGTTACATAAAGTTCAAATTATAATATTATCAGTAATTACAATATAAAAAGGATCCAGGAAAAGAAAATTTTTAACCCATAATGTCAGAATACGAAAATAATTCGAGTGAAAATGATCGGTTTTCATGTTGTGAAAAAAGTGATAGTGGGATTGACATTGTGGTGCAAAAAAATGAAATAAATATAGTCAAATATATAATAAATGTAACTAAAATTAAACAAATAGAGCCATCTAGTGAATAATTCTGAAACTTCATTTTAATGTATATAGATTAAGATGTTTGTTCGTAAAAGAAACAGATGTCGCTGCTAAATAATTAGGTAGTTACCTGTTAATGAAATAGTGTTATCTAATAATGTTGCTAATTTTATCTGCCCAATAATTAGACAAATATAATTAGTTAAATAAAATTAGTTCAATTTTTTGACCTGGAATGACCTAAGCAAAAAAGTATTATATAAATAGATATTTATATTTTAACTATTAACAAGAGTTAAGTTGCCTGCACATTAAATTTGAAGGCGAAATAAGGTTACCTCAAAAATCCACTCGACGGGGATGTATATAATTTATAGCTAATAAGTATAAAGCTATAGTAATTAAAAAAAAATTATTTTGAAAAACGGGGAATTCTAGCCTTCTGTTGTGTGATATTTTCAAAAATGGAAGCAGGTGGTCTGGAGATTTTAATTTGGGACGGGTTTTTGTGTGGTGTCAACAGTTTATATATTAATAATTTTATCTATGCTTAAGTGTACATGTGGCTGTGTCGGTATTGTTCCGGACAGGTATGTTTTCTGACTACTTCTTTCTTTTTCCCAAACAATTTAAAAATATATTTTTTCATGGTTTAGTTTAAAATTTTATTTGATTATAACAAAAAAAATAATTCTAAAAAGATAATTGTATATTCTCTCAATTTAATTTTTTTTCCGGGAAAATTTTAAAGTAATAATATTAATTTTGTTGACGTATTTTTATTTTCACATGGTATTTTTTAAGATGCAATTTATATTATTCGATTTATTACGATTTTTATGATGCACAAGAACCAGCATAACATGTAAAACTAAGAATATGTAAAAAAAATGTTGATGAAAATAATTTTTATAGATAATTAGAAAAATCAAATTAATACAATTTTCTTTTTGAATATTTTTTTTTCTATTGCAATCAAAATAAAATATTAATTATAATTTTGAAAAACTGTTCAGAGAAAAAGAAGAAATAATTGGCAAAATGTGGTGTTAGAATCTTGAACAAACACACTTAGGTTAATTAACTGCGAAGGAAAAATGTTTCTTTGCGATCGAAACATTTTCTAATTAATTTTATAACACTTTTACCTATAGATAGGTAGAAAATGTTAAGAAAACTTTGGTACAAATTTTCTCAAAATTGATACACCTAAAAATTACATTGCCACCACACAAAAGCTGGCAGTTAATTAAAATTCTCAAATCATGTTCACGTAACACTCCCAGATCATGTCATGATCTAGGAAATATTATATAGGACATAGCCAATAAAATAAAAAAGTTATAAAAATGTCAACGTACCATAAGGCGTTTCATCGAAAAAGAAAATAATTTTTGGACTTTGTTTATCGTCAGCTATGTGGCCATAGGATAATTTAAATAGAAGGCCGCAGGACATTCTTAATCTATGTACGGAAGTACTGAGTACGCTTCTAGAGTAAGGTAAAACATTACGTAGCAAGTAATTCATGGCAAAGACTTACAATTATAATGAACACGGTCAAAAATATATCAAAAGAGTTTAGCCATGAATGGTTAATCTGATCAATTATTGCTCAAATTCAATATGCTAAAGAACCCGATAAAATGTAATGAATTTGTTGATTACAAGTATAACTTGCATTACGGTGGTTACGTGCACACTTAAGCACGTAGTGTTTGTATTAAACTATCTACGTATATTAATAATATTTTTCACCAAATAAATATATAAATGTATTGCCTAATATATATTTCGTAGACATAATAAATATACATTTTAAAATACCAAGCCAGTTCTGTAGTGAACATTTTCATTTTGCATTTATATGGAGTTTCTATGAACTTTTCATATATCAATTTACATGTCATAAGTTGGTTGACCATATAGCTAAGTAGGCAATACTCATAAACTAGTATTGCCTACTTAGCTGTGATAATTTTTCTTTTAAATTTTTTTTATATTCTACCGTTGCTGAAATCTTTTCAGATATACAGTAGGGGATGGGGACACGTAACTCTAACAAAAAAGCCATTTTAAGTGTTTAGCTTAATAATTCACCAACGGATTCCTGTGTCGAAAAAATGTATAAGACCCCCAATATTTTTGAAAAACCTATTCCACCATAACCTACACAATGGGGTATACAAATAAAAAAAAATCCATTTTGCATGGATTATTCCAAGACTTTTTTTAATGCGTTTTATTTCATAACTCTGTAGGAGGCAAAAATATATATAACTATATCAAACGTCTGTGACATATCAATGGACATTGCGAAACTGTAAGGGCTCCTTAGGTAGTTACGGAACTTTTTAAAAAAGGGTATACAAAACAAAAGTTAAAATTTTGTTGGTAAAAGATTTACAATGCTGTGTCTTCGTCAGTCTTCACAACTTAACCTCATCATAATCGTAAAATTGGCCTATCCCTATCCGCTTTTTAAAGCTATCAGAAAACCCAATTCTAAAATTGTCACTAATCAGATCAGCCGACGGTCCGCAGTGTTGACAATACATTTCTTTCCATAATTTTCAATATACGTATTATTTGCATGACCCATATTTAGTACATGTAAACCGTAATTATAATTTGGGTATCGGTCATATCGGAATTCTGGCGTTTACAACTAAGAAATTTTTTTGACAGAAAATTTCGAATTATGCGGCATATAGACTTTGTAATATAGACTTTCAAATAGTATACAGTACTGCGCAATGTGAAGTACCATAAGTGGTGATTCTTCAACGTGAAAGCAGTGACTTCCCTCATGTCCTTATGGGAACCTCTCATCCATACTGATATAAAAGCTCATTCAATCAAGCAGGAGAGAACAGATGTAAGTCACACATTGAAATGTAAGCAATCTCTATGTTCCTATTGTTCGATCATGACATATTTTAAAAATTGCTTTTTAGATTCAGGCATAAATTATATAATGTTCGATTTACACATTCATTTTAATTATCAATTTTGTATAATCCATTTTTTTAATTATAAAAATAAAAAAAATGGATTATATTTGTTGTGGAATTAGGGTAAGTATTATGGTTTTAATTTACATGATTTAAAATGTTATGATTTATATTGGGGCATATACACATACGTACATAACTATCTACTTGACGAACAATAGTAGCACTTGGATAGTACTCGTGTTTGTTTGTAAAATAAAAAAATTTCATATTGTCATGTTATAGACAAATGGTTTTTGAAAACAGGGTTGTTGGGTTTTATGAATGATTGAGTCGTTTTTATTCTGCACGATTTGCACGCAGTCAACTCGAAAAGATATATAATTTTTTAATATTAGTACAGTACAACACTGTGAAGATATTATATTTAATTATGGCAACTTTTATGTAGCAATATATTGCAAAAATAAAAAAGAAAAAACTATTAAGGCGTGACCAAATTTGTGATTTTTTTGTTATTGATTTTTTTATTTCTCCGACTGCAATGCCAATAAAGGTATTTTCTGATTATTAAAAGGCCTTTTTCTTATATTTAAAGTAATAGTAAATGCAAATCCATTGTGCATACAAAAATTGTCCCTTTTTTGTTAATTTTCTCTAATACTGGAAATGGTCTCGGAATTCCAGAATTAGGTACCCAAATATCAAAAATCGATACCGGATCTGTCTAAAATTCAATATTGTATGCCCTGCTCACATTATTCTGAACAGGAAAAATAAAAAAAATGTGTATATTAAAATAAACATTTTCAAAATATTAAGTCCTTTCTTTTTATTATTCAGAATAATATAATAGTTTAAACAGTGTAAAAAAAATCATGTCTCCAGATAATATAAAAGTTTAAACAGTGTAAAAAAAATTATGTCTCCAGATAATATAAAAGTTTAAACAGTGTAAAAAAAATGATGTCTCCAGATAATATAAAAGTTTAAACAGTGTAAAAAAATTATGTCTCCAGATAATATAAAAGTTTAAACAGTGTAAAAAAAAATTATGTCTCCAGATAATATAAAAGTTTAAGCAGTGTAAAAAAAAATTATGTCTCCAGATAATATAAAAGTTTAAACAGTGTAAAAAAATTATGTCTCCAGCTAATATAAAAGTTTAAACAGTGTAAAAAAAATTAGGTCTCCAGATAATATAAAAGTTTAAACAGTGTAAAAAAAATTTGTGTCCAGATAATATAAAAGTTTAAACAGTGTAAAAAAAATTATGTCTCCAGATAATATAAAAGTTTAATAAGTGTAAAAAAAATTATGTCTCCAGATAATAAAAAAGTTTAAACAGTGTAAAAAAAATTATGTCTCCAGATAATATAAAAGTTTAAACAGTGTAAAAAAAAATTATGTCTCCAGATAATATAAAAGTTTAAAAAGTGCAAAAAAATTATGTCTCCAGATAATATAAAAGTTTAAACAGTGTAAAAAAAATTATGTCTCCAGATAATATAAAAGTTTAAAAAGTGCAAAAAAATTATGTCTCCAGATAATATAAAAGTTTAATAAGTGTAAAAAAAATTATGTCTCCAGATAATAAAAAAGTTTAAACAGTGTAAAAAAAATTATGTCTCCAGATAATATAAAAGTTTAAACAGTGTAAAAAAAAATTATGTCTCCAGATAATATAAAAGTTTAAAAAGTGCAAAAAAATTATGTCTCCAGATAATATAAAAGTTTAAACAGTGTAAAAAAAATTATGTCTCCAGATAATATAAAAGTTTAAAAAGTGCAAAAAAAAAAATCATGTCTGCAGATTTGTGCAAGTCGATTCTTTACTCTTATTTACTTTATTTTTTAGAAAAATGGTTTTTAACATTCAACACCAATATATGTAAGTATGGGCGATTTCAATAAACACATTTCATTAAAGAAGTATTATTGGGATCTATAAAAATAAAATGGACAGTACATTTGCCACTTTTAATTTTTAAACTCTGCTAAATGTGTCAGTCATTGATTTTTAGTTTCAATCGCTAATGAAAAAAAATGTTTTGGTCTAAATCTCTATGTAACAATTAGCTGTTATCTATGGTTTTTCTAGCCTAATTTATGGGTGTCTGTTCAGCATATTTTCTTTTTTAGAATTTTTTCTGGTGAGCTTAAAAAAAGGAAAATACCTCTAACTCGTCGAGTAATATACTGACAAACTGACCATTGACGTATTTATCCTAATTTGTAATATAGAACTTTCAAAATGAGGTACCGTGTTTACTATTTTGAATTATTGATTTTATTTACGTTTAACATAGCTGACCGACAATAACCGGTGCAACAATACTCGGAGAAAATAGAGCAAATATTAATATAGAACTTTCAAAATGAGGTATAGTTTACTATTTTGAATGATTGATTTTATTTACGTTTAATATAGCTTACCGACAATAATCGGTGCAACAATACTCGGAGAAAATAGAGCAAATATGTAATATAGGACTTTCAAAATGAGGTATCGAGTTTACTATTTTGAATGATTGATTTTATTTACGTTTAACATAGCTGACCGACAATAACCGGTGCAACAATACTCGGAGAAAATAGAGCAAATATTAATATAGAACTTTCAAAATGAGGTATCGAGTTTACTATTTTGAATTATGGATTTCATTTACGTATAACACAGCTGACCGCCAAAAATCACTGCGAAAATAGAGCATATGATATTTACCACCTTAACGCAAAATTCCTACAAAAATGGATCCTACAAAAAAATCGGAGCGACTCTGGCCAAATCCGAAAGTTACGAGTTAACATGCGCTAATGGGGAAAGAGATAGAAAATATACGACCGTACTAACGGAGACGACAGACATTCAGCGCGCGCGTCTTTACTTTTGCGTACCGACATTGTCCTACACAAGGGTGGATACAGAATTTTTTTCTGGGGGGGGGGCACAACTAAGTTTTTTTTGGGGAGGGGAGGGGGGGGGCATAACCAACCCCTTGAATCCGCCTATGGTCCTACACATGTTGGCGGTTGTGAGCCGAATATTCACAACGTACAAAAGTCGTTTGTATGCATTGTGCGTTAGATAAGAGTCGTAAGACTTACACTGTTATGACGTAAAAACGTTTCCATAGCTTTTAATTTTTTGACGCGAGATTTGTGTTTCCGCTTTATTTTCAAATCGAGACTTTAATGAACGTTAATTGTGAGAAATCCCTTGCAATCGTTATACTTAAATCGTTATACGTTATACTTAAATCGTTATACGTTATACTTAAATATACAGCAATGACATCTTTTGGGAGAGAACTTTCCGCGATAGTTTTACCTAATATATTCATTCGTAAAACGGTCAAAAACTTGCATTTATACAATATCAACAAGGACTTGTAAGAATATTATGCAATGCCTGTTCAGTCTCGATGATGAATTCTAAGAAACCTAAATCCAAATGGCAACCGGTAGATTTCATTGCCAACCGTTTATTTATTATAAATATTATTTAATTCATTTGTTTTTATTTTCTATTATCATTAATTTTTTTTAAGTTTCTACGCCTGTTATCTATTTCCTCAAGTGGACTCTATGGTTTGTCATAGCGCCCACTTTGAGAAACACCGAGACGAAGGAGACTTGAAAGCATGGTGCTCCTTACTGCCCGGGCCAAGCTCTGTTTATTCCTTTAACGCTTGGGATGTGTCAATAACTTCCACTTTGGGAAAATAAGATCTAAAAGAAAAACCCGGCGTTTTCTTTATAAAGGAAAATTAACTGTAGATATTTTTTAGAACCTTTCCTTCATTTTCTTCTTAGGAAATGTTTTTCACGATTCATATTGAATATTTTCCCCAACCCTTTCCGTGTCTCTCTTTGAAGGAAAATACATGAAAACTCACACCGTGTTTTTCATAACTACTGCACTGAGGAAGAAGATGTTTCCTCTTTTTTATCTCTGTTTGAGTTCATACAATTAATGTGTGATTTACGTAAAAATTCTAGACAAAAACATTCAGCTGACCAAAAAAACAGTGTTATAAGTAAACATTCAATTATCTGTATTACGTTAGTTTCACAACGCGCCGCTAGAAAATCTACTTGTCGCTAATAGATCTCGACTTCAACCTCAATATGTTTATTAAAAGAAGTTAAATCGAAATTGTTGTAACATATTCTCTCTTACATATCTATTGGTAGTATTCCCTAAATAAAAAAAAAACGGGTGTGGCTGTGTCATGGACACGGCTGTGTCATGTACATGAATACGTCTAAGTAACGGGTTATATTTTTTAAATAAAATATTTTTATTTATGTATTTAGGATAAAAGCAAGGAAACAAATAATTATTGTGTTACAATAGCGTATAGGTCGACATTATATATTTTTGATAATATTTTTTTATTCTAACACCTTATTATATTCACTGTCTCTACTTTAAACTAATGTTTTATATATAATCGATAGATTTTGACGACAGCTGACGATTAAAACTTAAACGAACATCGTAGCTTTTCCGAATCAAAAGTTATACTAATTGCAAATCTCGATACGCAGCAAAATAACCTCAAAATGGCGGCGCTTCCCCCTCCACCGTGTGCGATGTGTCACTGTTCTCGCTTATCGTAATGAATTCTTTGATCCTTTAGCTATCCAGTGGTATAATTTTTGATGTAGAGGATAGATTCGAAACTGCAACGCCAAACTTTATCCCCCGATTTTGTTATCATTAGATTTTTTGGATTGCCCCGGTATGGTAGCTAATTTAAAGACGTATTCAGGTCAAAACCCAAAGGTTAAATATTGTTTGTTGCAGTCAGTCAGTGCGTGTATTAGAAATGAAATAAATAAATAAAACTCACCTGTCCCGCCCGTAATGAGAATATTCTGCCCATTATAAAAATTTTGCAACACGGTACTATCGTTCGCTTCACCATTGCCACCGAGCTTACTGGCCATTAAATTATTATTATTGTTTCTAATATTATTATTATTGGCTTTGCGCATTTCGTCATCGCGCATAGCACTCAGCGCCTCGCTCCTTTCGTAATTTAAAACGCCATCGTCGCTGTCTATGGCCGGCGCCGCTTCGCCGCGGCCCGTGTTCTTATCTGTCATGTTGCTGTAAATCTCCATTTTACTTTTACTGTCATTTCGACGCTTTAATAGCGCCGGCGGTTTGATCATTGGGTTTTCGTCATTGTCTTGCGGGAGTTGTTTTGTTACTTTGTAGGCGTTCGCTTCGTGTGTGTAGACCGTGTCGATGATGGGACTGGCTTTAGCTACCGTCGCCATTTTTTTGTTTGTTTATGTTTTGGTTTTGTTTGGTGGTGTTATTTGGCTGCTGCTCGTGCGCTGAGGTGGTACTTGGTTTTGGGCTCGCTCGTTAGAGGCTCATTATGTCTGTAACAAAATAATTATGTAGTTTTAGAAATATTTTCTCTAGATATATTTATACTCTTCAACTTGCTCAATTTTTCCATGCGGTGATGTTGATTTGTGAATGTTGCGCATTATTTTTTCAACATTAATGTATAGCAGTGTTTCGTGGATTTTACAAAAAAATAACAAAATTAGGTTTAGTTTAGTTAAAACGAAATCTTCATGTAAACAGATGTTGAATGAAAGGGTAAGAAATTTTTATAAAAATTAAGAAAAGTCACATGACAATGTACAGTCGCTTAAAATAAATATGTAAAGATTCCTTTAGGAAACAAATATATTTTCAAGATGCGGTAGGAAAAATAACTTATGAATGACGGCCTTAATTAAAACGAAATCTCCATATAAACAGATGTTGAGTGAAAGTGTAAGAAATTTTCATAAAAATTAAGAAAAGTCACATGACGATGTACAGTCGCATAAAATGAATATGTAAAGATTCCTTTACGAAACAAATATATTGCAAGACGCGGTAGGAAAAATAATATATGAATGACGAAAATGACCGAAACAAATTTAGGAGTCTTGGAGTTGGTAAAATTGAAAATTGTATCAACAGATCAGCTTGTTTGGAAAATTGTATTTCATTATAGCAAATTTATTAAACCTTGTTTTGGTCATTTCTGTTTAATGTAACGTAATGGATTAGTGGTACCAATAATTTTTTTTGTGAAAATATATTCATAATCTAAAACGTCAAATTGTGAAATAATTTAGATACCGACGATAGGGCTTCATCAATATACGCATACAGAACTCTTTCAACTTATTTTTGATACATTTTACTTTCATGATGAAATATTGTGTTAGTATTCAATAGGAGTTCCCATAATACTAGACGAAGAGGAATAGGGTTTTTCAGAGTAAGATGATGGTGAATGAGTAAGAATTACATCAGAGTCTGGAAGTGTGTATGTCTGAATGTGTAGGTACTTTTTATGCATGTTCAAAGGCTTACCAAAACTAAATAAAGCCTTTGACTTATTTTATTTTATAGTACTTGGCGGTACGTCCTTTACGAAAACCGTACAGGTCTCTAGATATAGTCCTTTAAATTTTAAATCTGTGTTCTAAAAAACTGATTGGATTTGAACCGGATGTATTTTAATCTCTTTGTTTTGGTTTAAAGATGCTATAATCATATTAGTAAAAATCGCTAAAGTAGTTTCCGAGAATGTGGCCAAAAAATGGAGTTATTTTCTGTATACTCGAATGTCACTCGCAGTTGACCTGATCGCAGATCACTGTCTTATTGACGTCGTTGTTATGGTTATGTTATTTGAGAATTCATTTCCTGGGGAATACTAATTTTCTTATGTGAATATGTTGTCGTAACACTGATTGTTCCCTGTATTTGGTTATTGTTCGTGATTAAGTTTGTATGACAACTTAATTTAATTATTAATAAAAGTGGATATTACTGTGAAGAAATTGACTTGGCGAAGAATTAACATTATAGAAACAAACATAAACGTGCCAAATCTCTGGTGATTTATAATACACCAGAAATTTGGCACGAGTGATTCTTTTACCTCTATGATTTATTTAATGCAAAATTTTATTTTGAGATGAAGAAACTGAGAGGTTTCCAATAAGTAAACCGCGGCCATGACTGCTTTTAAAAGACCATAAACATGAAACTAAATTATAATGGATTATTAATACTATTTACAAGTAGACGGAGAACATCTCGATTACGTATTCCTATTCGTTTATTTGTGACTTATAATAAAAAAAACCTCGCTCAGATCATTTGAGGATGAAAATATAGTGTACACACTATACATAATTGCTTGTTGCATGATCTTATTATGTTCAGCGATGAAGAAACTGAGAGGTTTCCAGTAAATAATCCGCGGCCATGACTGCTTTTAAAAGACCATAAACCTGGAGCTAAATTATAATGGATTATTAATACTATTTAAAAGTAGACGCAGTATATCTCGATTACGTATTCTTATCCGTTTATTTGTGACTTATAATAAAAAAAAAACCTCAATCAGATCATTTGAGGACGAAAATATAGTATACACACTATACATAATCGCTTGTTGCATGATGTATTATGTTCAGAGATGAAGAACTGAGAGGTTTCCAGTACGTAAACCGCAGTTATGATTGCTTTTAAAAGACCATAAACCTGGAGCTAAATTATAATGGATTATTAATACTGTTTACAAGTAGATGGAGAATATCTCGATTATGTATTCCCATCCGTATATTTGTGACTTATAATAAAAACAAACCTCGATCAGATCATTTGAGGACGAAAATATAGTGTATACACTGTAAATAATTGCTTGTTGCGTGATGTATTATGTTCAGAGATGAAGAAACTGAGAGGTTTCCAATACGTAATCCGCGGCTATGACTGCTTTTAAAAGACCATAAACATGAAACTAAATTATAATGGATTATTAATACTATTTACAGAGGAAAGAGAGAGGAGACGGAGAATATATCGATTACGTATTCCTATCCGTTTACTTGTAACTTATAATAAAAAAACCTCCATCAGATCATTTGAGGATGAAAATATAGTGTACACACTATACATAATTGCTTGTTGCATGATGTATTATGTTCAGAGATGAAGAACTGAGAGGTTTCCAGTACGTAAACCGCAGTTATGATTGCTTTTAAAAGACCATAAACCTGGAGCTAAATTATAATGGATTATTAATACTGTTTACAAGTAGACGGAGAATATCTCGATTATGTATTCCCATCCGTATATTTGTGACTTATAATAAAAAAAACCTCGATCAGATCATTTGAGGACGAAAATTTAGTATACACACTATACATAATCGCTTGTTGCATGATGTATTATGTTCAGAGATGAAGAACTGAGAGGTTTCCAGTACGTAAACCGCAGTTATGATTGCTTTTAAAAGACCATAAACCTGGAGCTAAATTATAATGGATCATTAATACTGTTTACAAGTAGACGGAGAATATCTCGATTATGTATTCCCATCCGTTTATTTGTGACTTATAATAAAAAACCTCGATCAGATCATTTGAGGACGAAAATATAGTGTACACACTGTAAATAATTGCTTGTTGCGTGATGTATTATGTTCAGAGATGAAGAAACTGAGAGGTTTCCAATACGTAATCCGCGGCGCGACTGCTTTTAAAAGACCATAAACATGAAACTAAATTATAACGGATTATTAATACTATTTACAAATAGACGGAGAACATCTCGATTATGTATTCCCATCCGTTTATTTGTGACTTATAATAAAAACAAACCTCGATCAGATCATTTAAGGATGAAAATATAGTGCACACACTATACATAATTGCTTGTTGCGTGATGTATTATCTTCAGAGATGAAGAACTGAGAGGTTTCCAGTACGTAAACCGCGGTTACGACCGCTTTTAAAAGACCATAAACCTGGAGCTACATTATAATGGATTATTAATACTATTTACAAGTAGACGGTGAATATCTTGATTACGTATTCCTATTCGTTTATTTGTGATTTGTAATTAAAAAATCTAAACCACAAATATATAAGCGAAAAAAAGGTACGAAACTTTCAGGGAGCAAGTTTCATCACCTTTTTGTTGTCATTAACGTATTAATAAAACCGAAATTCGAAAATGCCCAGCCGCACGAACAATAACATTTATTGGAAATTGAATAGTCCTATATGACATCTGTCATTGCAGTTTGTTTCGACATATAACCAGTGATTTTACTTGGCTATGACAAGCTAATTTTGATCTAGATGAAGGTTGTCCATGCTGTTAGCAACGTATTTGAAGTAAATCACTGAATACCCACACACACACGTTTCTTTTTAATGTGTTTGAGTTTCTCATTTGATCTGAATGAGAACCTCAAACACAGCAAAAAATTGCGTTCATGAAGCAATTGCAGCGCAAACAGCGCACTCTCTGGCGTTTAAAGTTCTTGACACAGAATTACTTCAGTCAATATAACAGCATAAACCTTGAGACAATCATTAAATTTACTTTTATTGGTATATTTTTTAACTAGCGGTTCGCCTTTGTTTCGCATGGGTGGAAATATTTTTTGATGCGTCAAGTGTCAATGCGTGAAACCACGCACTTGTAACACAGCCATAACTTTAAAATTATTCGTTAAAAAAATTACGGCATAGGAAGGAAATTTGATCCATATAAGTGGGGAAACATCACTATAAAATTTAATTTGATAAGGATTAAGGTAGATCTGCACAATAAACTCTAAAAAATCGAGTTGAAAATTATGTTTTTTATAATAGACACGACAACTACATGTATAATAATGTCTTC
Organism: Druceiella hillmani; assembly: GCA_039881145.1. Lineage (NCBI taxonomy): Eukaryota > Metazoa > Arthropoda > Insecta > Lepidoptera > Hepialidae > Druceiella > Druceiella hillmani. The sequence continues at coordinate 10,430,188 of JAYKKI010000051.1, forward strand.
ACGAATAGATACGACATCTATACGTGTAATAATGTTTTTTGGCAAATAGACACGAGAGCTACATGTATAATAATGTCTTCACGAACAGATACGACATCTACACGTGTAATAATTTGTTTTCATGAATAGACACGACACCTACATGTATAATAATGTCTTCACGAATAGATACGACATCTACACGTGTAATAATGTTTTCTGACAAATAGACACGACAGCTACATGTATAATAATGTCTTCATGAATAGATACGACACCTACATGTATAATTATATTTTTTCACGAGTAGACTTGATACCTACACGTATGCTGACGCGGACTTCTCGTGTCGTAGAATTTTTTGGAATGAAAAATGTTGTTATATATTGTTTCCATATATCTTTAACGATATAAGTAGCGCACGCATTTATACCTCGCCAACGAATCCTTTTTTCGATTTCATCGACATTTGTCCTCACAGCTTGGATAATTTAAAAAAAAAATTCATAAATGGCACAGCTAAACCTTCCTCGTGAATCAGTTTATCCAATAATGGAAACCAGAAAATGATTCGTTCAGTAGTTACTGAGATAATCACATACATACAGACAGACGGGGCAGAAGACTGTTTTGTAATATGTACTGATTACATAATTATTGTAAAATATTTAACACTTCGCACCAAAACAAACTATCCTATTAATATTATAAATGTGAAAGTTTGTATATTTGTTTGTTTCTTTGGATGTTTGACTGTCAATCACGCAAAAAATATTGCATGGATTTATTGGAAATGTTGTATAGAGATAGATCATGGCCTGGTATAGGACATAGGCTACATTAAAAAAATAATTATTAAAATGCGGGATGAAAGTTTGTATGAAAGTTCGTTTAATTAATTAATTTATTATTTAAAGTATTTAAACTCTTATGATTCTTTATACGTATTTGTATGCCAAACATACACATATGTATAAATTAAATATGTATCGTACCGTACGAAATACATACAAATGTGCATAAATAAAATAAATATCATACGGTATATCATACATACAAATATGCATAAATTAAATATGTATCATATCGTATGCCATACATACAAATATGCAAAAAATAAATAGGAATCATATCGTATGCCATACATACAAATATGCATAAATTAAATAGGTATCACACCGTATGCCTTACATACGAATATGCATAAATAAAATAAGTATCATGCCGTATGTCATACATACAAATATGCAAAAATTAAATAGGTATCATACCGTATGCCTACATACAAGTATGCATAAACTAAATAGTTATCATACCGTGTGCCATACATACAAATATGCATAAATTAAATAGGTATCATACCGTATGCGACACATACAAATGTGCATAAATTAAATTGGTATCATACCGTAAGTCATACATAAAAACGCAAAAATTAATAGGTATCATACCGTATGCCATACATACAAGGATGCATAAACTAAATAGTTGTCTTACCGTATGCCATACATACAAATATGCATAAATTAAATAAGTTTCGGACCGTATGCCATACATACGAATATGCATAAATAAAATAAGTATCATGCCGTATGTCGTACATACAAATATGCAAAAATGAAATAGGTATCATATTGTATGCCATACATACAAATATGTAAAAATAAAATAGGTGTCTTATCGTATGCCATACATACAAGGATGCATAAATTAAATAGTTATCATACCGTATGCCATACATACAAATATGCAGAAATTAAATAGGTATCATACCGTACGCCATACATACAAATGTGCATAAATTAAATAGGTATCACACCGTATGCCATACATACGAATATGCATAAATTAAATAGGTATCATACCGTACGCCATATATACAAATGTGTATAAATTAAATAGGAATCATACCGTACGCCATACATGCAAATATGCATAAACAAAATATTTATCATACCGCATGCCATACATACAAATATGCATAAATTAAACAGTAGCATACCATATGCCACACTTACAAATATGTATAAACTAAATAACAGTGTAAATAAAAAACAACATATTGATTTGAAAAAGCAGCATGAAACCTATTTTATCTCGAATTCATTATTCTTCAATATATATTGCTAATATCAACGTATAGAGTATTAGTAATAACCCTCAAATTGTCACTGGGTACCTATAAAATATAAAATTCAAATAAGCATTAACGAAAATTCCGAAATAGTAATTTGGTTAGGGAAAGTACTGAAAAATATTGATTATTAAAAAAATTGTGCACGTGCTTATATATGAATGTCAGAAGTTATACTTTTTTGTATAATATAATAATAAACTATAATAATAGAATAATAACTTTATTTAGCACGAATATAATTAACGGAAATAAAATAATAAAAGGGCTGGAGCGTGATCACAAATATAACAAATGTCGTATTATTTATGAGATATACTGATTAAGCATCATTCAGCGCAGTCAAAAAAAGCGATTTCGTGACGTATGCTGATAACAATTTTAGAGACCGCTTTCGTGACGTATGCTGATAAAAATTTAAGAGACCGCTTTCGTGACGTATGCTGATAAAAATTTTAGAGACCGCTTTCGTGACGTATGCTGATAAAAATTTTAGAGACCGCTTTCGTGACGTATGCTGATAAAAATTTTAGAGACCGCTTTCGTGACGTATGCTGATAAAAATGTTAGAGACCGCTTTCGTGACGTATGCTGATAAAAATTTTAGAGACCGCTTTCGTGACGTATGCTGATAAAAATTTTAGAGACCGCTTTCGTGACGTATGCTGATACAAATTTTAGAGACCGCTTTCGTGACGTATGCTGGTAAAAATTTTAGAGACCGCTTTCGTGACGTATGCTGATAAAAATTTTATAGACCGCTTTCGTGACGCATGCTGATAAAAATTTTAGAGACCGCTTTCGTGACGTATGCTGATAAAAATTTTAGAGACCGCTTTCGTGACGTATGCTGATAACAATGTAAGAGATATGTTAATGAGAATTGTAAGTGTTAAAAATGTCTAAAGAAAACTTCTTGATAATATTTATATATTTTTTAAAAATAAGCCATAGTAATAGAAACCAAGTTATTAAACGAACAATTAAGTTAAAATATTCGCCGAAGAAAGTGGCGGCATTTAGGTTAATTTATCCAAATTAATTAAAATGAATGCCGTAGTCATTCAAGCCTTTCGGTTAGATAACAATTACCCTGTAACACTTTATAATTTGGATTGTTAGTTTTAGAGAAATTAAAAAGGTTTTAAAAGTATTCAAATGTAGAAATGTGGATTTTAACGACGATCGATGCGATGTTTTTGTGCACGAAGAGGTGTGGGGAAACGGGGACATGGGCATCATGACGTGGTACATTATTATATTTTCGTTAATTAAGATAAAGTGGAGGATCACGTTTCCCACAGAAAAATGCAGATTTATTTATTTACATAGGTACACACATTTATCGTTACATTACAGACAACCTGTTAGTAACGATAAGAAATTAATGGTTTAACAAAGTGTTAACTTTTAAATTAACCGTTTGAGTTCCGACGAACGCCATTGCGCTCGTGCGCGTACTAACCAAATTTGCCACGAGCGCGATGGCGCTACCGAAATCAGTTGCTGTTTAGCGCGCGGTAGGGGAGGTCGCTCGCGTGTATCGCTAATTTTTTATCTTTCTACGTGTTAGATAAAGTTCAAATTATAATATTATTAGTAATTACAATATAAAAAGGATCCAGGAAAAGAAAATGTTTAACCCATAATGTCGGAATACGAAAATAATTAGAGTGAAAATGATCGTTTTTCAAGTTGTGAAGAAAGTGATAGTGGGAGTGACATTGTGGTGCGCTCACAATTTGGCGTAATGCAAATTTTGAGTGATAGCGATAATAGTGACGATAACAATTATTTTGCTGATATGGAGGATGTACCGGACTGTGAAAATACGATGTGACCTTGATTTCAGTTTTTGTTATAATTTTTGTTCACAATATATATTTCCACAATTTTCTTTGTATTTTATTATCCTTGTACAAGTTTTTATTAAGAAAACACCGAAAAAATTATTAAAATTGGATAATTTTTGGAAGAGATCCAGTTTTTTTCGAGACAAGGGTAAATGACATCAAAAACCAAAGATTTCCTTGGCATTTTTAAGTATATATGAGTAAAAAACCATGGCACTAAAACGGTTAAACATGAATACACATTACATGATAACACATAACTACAAAAAAATTTACTTTCACTCATCATAAATAAATCACACTTCAGCACAACCGCGATCAGGTGGTTGAGCAGTTGAACAGCGCAGAAAACTGGAGACTTCCGATACAGTTCGGTTCTAGAAGGTGAAATAACATACAAATAATGATTGTGTGAACATAGTAAATTGTCAGGTACGTAGGATGAAAATTTAGCCAATAATACAGGGCACAGAATTTTTTCTTTTAATAGCTAGAAAATAAATTTCATTAGTAAAACATTTCTTCTGAGTTGCAAAAAATGGAAACCTAGCATACCCAAGAGGAAATCGGTGGAAAATAGAAAGGGGAAGTGACAATACTGTCTCTCATAAAGATATCGAAGGAACGTCTTTTGGACACGTTCAGTCATCAAACTGTACTTGGCTTCGTGTGGGCTCCAAATAATGGAGTCGGATTCTAATCGACTCTGCATCAACGAAGTTTACAGCAGACAAACTGATGGTATAGATTTAAAATCTTTCGAATGATTTAATACAAATCCAAGTTTCCGAAATGACTTTTTCTACATCCATCATATGCCCACGGAAAGTCAATCGCGAATCAAATCTGACTCCCAAATCAATGACAAAATCTTAACCAAAAGTCTCAGTTGTACACGTACGAAATTTTGATCGTTTTGACATCTGGTTGAAAAACATTTAAATAGAAAATATATAGATTATATAAAGAATTATATAAAAACATATTTCAGAAGTTATTCTTCTTTGGCATACTACGGGAATAACTTTATTTGGCACGCAACTAATTAATGGAAATAAAATAATAAAAGTTTGGAGCGTGATTATAAAAAAAATATTTGTAAAATCTAAATTCAATCAAGTTATTAATCACCGCAACTTAACCTCACTTGGAGAAATGCACTTAAAATATTGTTTTAAAAAGCTTATAAGTATTACTTCTATCACGAATATTCGCAATAAATAAATGTTTTTTTATTATATGGACCACTATTAAATTTCAGTTACTAAAAATGATTTAAAAGTACAGATATAACTTAGATTTATATGAATATAAAACATGTGTTGCGTGTTTACAAATACCTCAACAACTATGATGAATATAGCATTAGTCACTAAACGCATGTTTAGTAAGCATCTTCATCCTGTCGATTTTTGTTGCATCGTACGCGCGCATCATAAAATTTCAATCTATCAGTTTTTCATAACATGCCTAAAGAAGTATAACTTTAATAAAAATTTATTAAATTTAAAATAAATACCGCCACCTAGTGAATAATAATAAAAATACGTGCGTATGATGATTGCTTTTAAAAGGAGCAGATGTCGCTGTCAAATGATTAAGTAGTGATCTGTTAAATCATTAAATAGATGTAGAGTCGCGTAACAATCTTAATATCTATGTTGCAGATTTTGGTCATATCTCTAAAACTGATAATTTTATTAAAATTCGTCCAACATCTTTTTGCAGATAAATTTGATTATATATGGTATTAAAGGACATGCCCTAATCGGCATATGTTTTATTGGACCGTTCTCTCCAACTTAATGCGGACGAAGGTGTATTTCTACGTCAATACTGGCTTTAAAAATAAAACCATAAAAATTCAATTCTGCACTCGTTAGAATATGAATAAACTCTAAAAACAGGCCCCAAAACACATGGTACCTACATAGATTTACTTTTTTAACACTTATACTTCTGTCTTATGCAAACATGTATATGTAATAAAGCTGCAAATTTGCGTAACTGTATTCTGAAAATATTTGCAAAAAAATAACAGGGGGGGGGGTGAAGGATAAGTGGTAATCCTTTAAGATCGTTTATCGATTTTTTTCTGTGTTTGTGCATGTATCACGTAAAAACCATAAACGCAGTTTAAAAAAAAACCACAAGTATCAGTGATATTTAGTTTTTAATTCATAGTAATCGATTCACTCAATGAGAAGGTATACGAATTTAATGTTTTCAAAAATTCAGTTACATTGCATTAGTATAACAATAATAACACAGAAGTGCCTAGATACTCGACGCGTAGTAATTACACAAATGTATACTGGACTTATCTATGTACATCAATAGATGGCGCTAGGTGTAATTTAAATCGCATAATGTTTAGTTTAAAGTTTTTCACCCGGACGTGCAATGACGAAATTCACTAAATATTACGTTCATTTTCAACATAATGTTGAAATTATGAAGATAAATCAAGACATCAGTAGATTAAAATGTCTGCTACTGTACACAAATGTAGAGCATTTAGCTTCTTGAACAAGGGACATCAATAAAGTAGAACAACATCGATAAAGTAGAACGGCCATTTCCAAACATCGATATATTCATATGATGAAATATCGATATTTTCCTTTAAATTTTGATCGAAACTGCAAAATTCCATTTTCCATCACACTCACATAACGATTATGCAGGCACTGAATTTTGTGAAATTGAATTCATTACTTCAATCTTTGCCAATCTAGATTTCTGTGTCATTTTCCACGAGAGTAGGCCAAAACGTCACGAAAGCCGCATCGAATCTAGGTTAATACCATGCCATGTGAAGCCATTACGTTTCTTTACGCCGAACCGCGGACCTGTATTGAGTCAGAGCCCATTATCCAACACTGGACATAGATCATGTTGTATTATAAAATCGTAGTACTACGTTTTAATATTATCGCTATAAATAAAGTGTTAAAAGAACAGGTTTTAATAACTCCAATATCAATGTTGTCCCACCTAACAGCTGTGTGCAACTTTTACGCGGACTTATCGAAGTCGGACGGACGTGGCATTTTATTTTGTTTATATAGTATTTTTGTTTTTGTTAGCCCATAAGAAAATGAATATTGTATTTCTTTGTGTAACGTATTCATATATAAACGAATTAATAAGAAACAATGAATTAGTTTATAAAGAGAATTAGGTTCTATATAGTCATCAAACATTTTAAGTTCCACAACTGATTTGAGTTATTTACTTACGTAACCTCATTTATATTGTAAAATTTTATTAAATTCAGAGACGATTTCCAAATATTCAAGTTGGTTGTATTTTTTAATAAATACGGTGGTCTGTAGCACAAGTCTTTCAAATAAATAGGCTTGATTAAAGATAGAAATAAATGTGCAAATAAGCGAGAGTGCTAGTGCGGAATGCGCCCACAACTTGCACAACCGAATCAGATGAATGATCTTGTTAGTGAAGTGAAAGTAGTATGTTACAGTAGTTTTTTGTCTTTATGAAATATTTATATGAATAAATTATTAGTGATTTGAATTGAACTCGTAAGTGGATACAGTTAGGTTTAAGTTACTAGGTGTTTCTTTGTCTGTGATAGATAAATAACAAATAATAACTTTTTGTCTTCTGAATGTCTTTTATTCTATATTATGTTTAGTGTATACAATCTTTTTTAAGATCTCGTTTGCTAATTTTTTATCATGAAGCAGCGTATTTTTTAATAAATACGGTGGTATGTAGCAGAAGTCTTTGAAATAAATAGGCTTGATTAAACATAGAAATAAATATGCAAATAAGCGAACGAGTGCTCTATTAAGTATACGTTGCCTGTGATAGATAAACAAATAATGATTTTTGTCTTTTCTGAATGTATTTTAATCTATATTGATAGTGTTTAGTGTATACAGTCTTTTTTAAGATCTTGTTTGCTAATTTTTTTTCATGAAGCAGCGTTTATTAATTTTTCAACATCAACTTGACCATATTGTCTTTGGGGCGACGTAATGAGATCTATTATACCCAAGAAATAATATCTAGCATTGTCTTCTGAAATAATTCAATAAATAAAAAAGCGTAATGTCAAATGCGAGCATGACTGTTGGAATACATAGAAGCTGAGGAAATTAAAAGTTGTCAGAAGTTTCAAAACCTAATTGCATTCTATAAAAAAATACATAATTTATTTGTAAATTGGTATCAGTGTAAGACTTTACGGAAACATTTGTCACTAGTCACTGGTAACACTGACTCGTGACAAATGACTGTAACAAAAAATATTAATTTTCAAATATTACTTAATTATTTGATTCTCTAATTTAGCAATTTTAACGAGAAAACGTCTTTAAAATCTATACCGAGTGTGGGGAGATAATCGCGACCAAATTGAGCGACAATTTCTCTAGAAGTAACTTCAAACTTTAAAAACTTGGATAAAAATAGATACAGCGTCGCCAACACTACTTGTATTTAATAGATCTAAGTTGCAAATGAATTAAATATTTAAATAAAAAACTTCAACTATGTAAAGCATATTTTAAATAAAATGTTGTTTTATTTCTATACACTATACCTAACTGACGTTTTCACAAAAATAACGGTGGCACTGGCCGATATTCCTTTTTGACACACACACACACGTATATACACACAATTCCTTATTTTTGAAGACACGATAGTATTCACATTATTAAATGTACTATAGAAGCCATGTGTATTTTTACTTTTTATCGATAACTTTTTAAAAGCAAACCAATTTTGATGATTAAAATTGGAAATCATAAAAGTTCATGACATTATTTGAAAGAAAATGTCTTATATTTATATACATCAATCAGGAAAATGCAACATTTTGTTTTGCACTTTCGTATGATATGATAATTCACGCAGCGCTAATTTGATTGGGATAAAGTTTTTATCAGAAGGACGTATTGATTCTTCACATTCACATATTATATAATGGCTTATTATTTGATATTCAGTTAAATATTTGATGTTCTGTTAAATAATGAGCAGATAAATAAAAAGAGAGATCGTGTAACATCTAAACTTATATATTTGTCAAAAGTTTTGTTAAAAAAAATAAAAGATACCCGTTATACGAGTGGGTAATTTGTCATGATTTAATGCAAGCCATACTGGATGCATTTTTATACTTCATATAAGTGTTCGGTCCGTTGTTGGTTGTTATACTGTGCATATCGTTAGAACTGGTTGGATGGACATTGACACAAACCTTCATGTGACAGGTCACAAATTAGATGAGGCACAAATATAATTATCAGAGACGTGTTCGGACTCCAGAATTACATATGTGCCATTTATTTATAATTTTGATATCAGGAGATACCAATTTAAATATTAATTGAGAGGTAAGGAATATTTCTTTTAAAATGATATTGATTTCTTGTACGTTTTAAGGAGATTACTTTAACAGAACATAGCATTCGTTTATATTTAAACAAATCCTTTCGTTCTTGTTATCTAATTTAACCCCTTTTTAGAAATGCCTTTTTTTGTCGGTATGATATTTTATCAATTTATTCTTTAATTTGCTTTTGATCATGTTTGTAATTGACAACTAAATATGCGCGTTATAATCTAACATTAATAATTAACTAACTATAACATTAATATGTAAAGACGTGGTTTTGTTAATTTTTTTGTTTGTATATAAACGCTATCCAGTTTTGATGAAAAATTTACAGGTTTGCCCCTATGCTCCGGAAATTTTTAGATTCTTATTTTCGCCTATGTCAAAAATGACACAAAGAGTAAGCGTTGGGCTGAAAAAATGTAATCATATAGTAGTTCAACTACAGGAATTTTATTATACAACATAAATAAAAATATGAAAGCGAGTATGTTTGTTTGACTCACTTTCCCACGGCAACTTCTTAATCGATCTCTGTTAAATTTTGCAAACATATAGCCTATGTCATGTAGATTAACAACCAGTGTAGAACTTTTTTGGTAATTAAAAAAGTCAGTCAATGCTGGTAAAGGATAAAGCATCATCATCATAGTCAACTCACGAGCTTGTAAAATAATTTATGATGAAATTTCAATAATTTATTTATTTATTACCTAAATATTTATTTAATTGCATGCTTAAATCCTGTTTTCTCATAAGTTTCGGTTTAGTAGTTTCGGAAGGTGGGAAGAAGTGAGGGGAAGGGTGACACATATCTTTGCGTATATGTCTCTGGAGATATATTACCTAAAATTATAAAAAAAATATATTTTATACAACTAGCACTTTCAAACAAGGAATATACACTAAAATTAAAATAATTTATATCTCTATAATTTCCATGTAAATATTTTTGTGTGTTAGCTATGTGCTGTATATTGAGATATGTGCGGGTTGTATAATATGCTTTATTACTGAACCACATTTCTACGTCAAGTGGTTTTTGATACACACAGATCAACGGACATGTAAGTGATCTTATAAGGGTTCCTTATTTATTTTTGAGGTTTGGAATCCTGAAAACAGTAAATGTAATCAAATAAGTTGAACATGCAGTGATAGTCTTCACATTTTTACTCGAGCGTTAGTGTCGTATCATTTTTACAACTGTATTATTAGATTTGTTAACATCGATTATAATTTTATTGTAATAGTAGGACAGATTCTCCAAAGGTCTCACCCACCAACTACAGGTGTTCGTGAACAGATGGCTTCGCCGCATCATGAACGTGAGGTGGCCGGAGGGGAAGAGGAACGAGGATCTGTGGGCTGAATCGGACCAAAAACCTATCGCAGACCAGATTAGGGAGAGGAAGTAGCGTTGGATCGGCCACATGCTACGAAAGGCTGACGAAGCCATCGAGAAGGCAGCCCTCGACTGGAACCTCCAAGGAGTAAGACGACGTGGCCGACCAAGAAAGACCTGGCAGAGAACGGTCCAGGAAGAAGCAAAGACAGCTGGAAAGACCTGGAGAGAGGTTAAGCAACTGGCAGCTGACTGCACCAAATGGACAAAATTTTACGTTTGCCCTATGCTCCGACCGGAGCGACAGGAACTGATGATGATGATTAGTAGGATAGATTACAATTTTAATAATAACGTATTCATATTTGAATATTACAGTTAATTAATTGTACATATTTTACTTTTGCAGGATATTTAAAGAAAGAAAAACATTACAAGTACAGCGTCTTTGTCATGAACGGTAATGTTCGTTGTTTAAAAGTACTTTATAAATTCAACAATAGATGGCACTAGGATACCTTTATATGCAGGTGAAACATTTCGGCATTACTCTTCAGAGTTTTATCTATCAATAAAAAAGTTTTACTTCAAAAATATTACATTAAAATATTTTGTTACTAAATTGTATCTTTAGTATATTCAAAAAGTAAAATCCGGAGTAATTTTAAAAGCTCACAATGACTAACACACATTAGCGCAAAACTATTATTTTTTTAGAATTTATTGTAAGATATTTTAGACAAATTTTTGAAAATGTTCACAATATAAAAAAATTCTGGTGTGTGCTTATGGCCATACGATAGAAGCGAAAATTTATAATTTTAATACACATGTATGTCTGTATATATATATATATATATATATATATATATATATATATATATATATACATGAATATAATAATAATAATTAAATTGATGTTATATGATGGATATTAGTTCGGCGAATCAGGAACAATGCAAGATTATTATTTTAAACTACAATAACATACGCGTATTATATTAAATTATACTAAAATAAAATTTAAATAAAAAATAAAACATAATTCTTGAAACGATACACTCCGTGTTAAACGTTTGGCTGATGTCGAAAGGAACCGAGTTTACCCGATTCAATATCATCGACCCGAACTTAACGACTTAGCACTACCGAGGGGCGCGATTTATGGTGCAGAAGCAAAACCCTTGAATAATTAAGTATGTTCATACTTTACTATGAATTCTTTTAAATATCTGTTTAGTTAAATCGAAAAATCTATGCGACACGAAGTCGTCGACTCAGCTAATCCACACTAAAAACACTCGATTTTAGTGTGTCATATTAAGAAATAAAATACTTCAAAATAAATTTTAGGGCTAATGGTTATTAATTCAACGTGAAACATTAAGTATAAATCAAGTGTTTTATTTCCGCATAACATTATATTCTAAAAATAAATTGCGTACTAAATAATGTAACACAAATCGTTTCATTACGCAACGCGTCCTTGTCCACGTGTCTTTAATAGTTCTCACCTGTCGGCCGGCCGGGCCCCGTGACACAGTTATGTTCACAAAAGGAGACAAATAGAAAGTCATCGCATTAGCGCGCCGATGGACGCGGCATGTGCGATCTTACGTAGGAGTGGGGCATCACTGTCAGTGTAGGCCAGGGTATAGAAACGCGTAACTTCGTTACGTATTGAAGGAGGCGAAGATGTTTGAAGAGCAGGCAAGTAAATACAAGGATGTTTTGTCGGTAAAGAAAGTGCGGTAACACTGCGAGTGGTAAAAGATACAGTTTGATGGCTTATGTCCAAAACCAACATTCTATCTATCTATGCTTTTATATTATTATGGATAGAAAGTCTAACTAACGTTTCAGTTTTGCACATCAATAACATATTAACGGGTAGGAATTGCTACCTCAGAACGTTATCTACCAATGGGAGGGCAAATCACTCATTGGCTATCCAACGTTGTATAGAAATGACAGATGTTGCTTCTTAATAACTTTTTGACAGTTATTTTTGACAGCTTAGGTTATTAACAGTAATCGACTTTTCCATCTGTCATTTTCGAGAGATAAACACCTATTTTATGTAGTTATTAAATTTTTTATTGCAAAATTTATAGAAAATCACTAGCAAGTATATCGTCCTCTAGCTAGAGCCATTTATAAATATTGCGATCGTTATCATATTGGGATGATAATTCCGATAATGAAAGTAATAGGGCCTGGCGTATATATAGACACCGGGTAAATAATATGTGTGAGCTCAATGAGTATAATATTAAAACTAGATTTCGGATTAATAAGAATTATGTAGAAATATTACAATATAATAATAATTATTATAGTTTATTACATATACATTAACATTATATAATAAATTACAGTTAAAATTATATAATTTATTATTACAGTTTATTACTTCCTTCAATTATAAACGTTATGTTAATACTGGCTTTTATACGATTTAACGCTTGACATAAAAAAAAGAAATTAATAGCGTTCCACAACTACACAAAACTTTATCTGCTTTTCCTTAACTTATTCTATTCTGGATCTTGAAATATAGAAAAAAATACTTCAGCTACTTCAAAATTCGCCAAATATTTAAATTATTTCTAATCGTATATAATTAAAATGTTTCTATTTAGTTATCTTTTATTTATTTGGTATATATTTTTAATTTCGAATTTGCCATATGTATTAACGGAACGCGTCGTTTGTACGGGAGGCGTCGTTTGTACGGGAGGTTTGTACGAATAGAAATCTATCTACGATTGTCGATAGATAGTTAAAACATCAAAACACTTGTGGGAAGCAAACTAAAGATAGATAGTAAGTTATCAACTATCTTAGATAGTGATCTACGTCGACAGTTAGATAGAAAATAGTTCAAGGCGTTAACAGATATTTGAAGCAATATTAATATTCAAAAAGCTGTTAATTCGCAAACTTTAATAACTTTTGCAACCGCGTCATATAAAAATGCAAGTCAACAGAAAACATGCAAAATAAACATTACCCAAGGTATACCAGGTGAAGGATATTAATCGTAAGATTATTTCAGAATAAAGACACACTATATTTAATACATTCTGTATTAAATACAGTGTGTCCTCAAATTCTTAAAAACTTTCTCCCTCTTCTGTCCAAAATACATATTTGGATACAATGAAATGAAACTACGTGATGTAGTATTATTTCTACTTTCTTTAAGTTTTTTACCACGACCTAGGTTAGGTAGGACAAAATTAACGCCAAATATATTCAACATATTTGGATTTAAAGCCTATTTGACTTATTTTCGTCTTAATAAACAGTCATATTACAGAGTTTCATTAGTCGTGTTGAATTAATGTCGAGTTGGTGAAACTACGTGGATAATTGCTATGTTTTAGTGCCATGGTTTTTTTATTTTAATAATTTTTTCCTTGTTTTCTTAATAAAAACTTGTACAAGGATAATAAAATACAAATAAAGTTATGGAAATATATATTGTGAACAAAAATTATAATAAAAACAGAAATCAAAGTCACATCGTATTTTCGCAGTCGGGTACATCCTCCGTATCAGCCAAATAATTGTCACTATTATAACTACCACTCAAAATTTGCATTACGCCAAATTATCAGCGCACCACAATGTCACTCCCACTATCACTTTCTTCACAACTTGAAAAATTATCATTTTCACTCGAATTATTTTCGTATTCCGACGTTATGGGTTAAAACTTTCTTTTCCTGGATTCTTTTTATATTGTAATTACTGATAATATTATAATTTGAACTTTATATAAAACGTCGAAAGATAAAAAATTAGCGATGCGTGTGAGCGACCTCCCCTACCGCGCGCTAAACAGCAACTGATTTCGCGAGCGCCATCGCGCTCGTGGCAAATTTATTTAATACGCGTACGAGCGCGATGGCGCTCGTCTGCACTCAAACGGTTAATATTACATCAATTGACATTAAATCATATGCAGTAATAAATTAATGGAATTAAATAAAAAAAATATGTATATATGTATATATATATATATATATATATATATACACATACAGTTGTGGTCATATAATTAGGAAGGCATAAAAAAAGATAGACAATTTCTAATACAATTTGCACTGAATTTGATTCCCGCATATTCTGTTGTCATTATATTTGCGTTTTTTTTTCAAAATACATTGTAATTATTATTATTTCAAAAATATGTGCTAAAATAAGAGTTGTTACCCATCTAGTAGAAAAATTAGCATGGTACTATATGAGCGTGATTGGCCTTACTAAAAATTAGTTGACCATTTGAAATGATCTAAAACTGAACATTTCAACGTAAATAATCACTTCAAAAGGTTAAACATCACTGATAGCGTCATTAGGAAGCCTAAGACCCGATAAACATAATCTCGTCAAGACTCTTTGATCATCCGTTTAGTGCAGTCTGATCCGTTCAAAGAATCAGAATGCATACGTAGGGAAGTTATTGGCAACGAAAATATATCTGCACGTACAATATGGAAAAGATTGGGGATCAAAAATATTTGAAAGAAATACCAGAAGAGTTCCATTTTTGAAGAAAGAACACTGGGAAACCCGTTTAAATTTTGATAGAAAGTACTGCACAGAAAGGCAGTGGAAAACATCTTACTTCCGAACGAAACAAAAATAAATTGATTAGATTTAGATGGAAAACAACAGGTCCATCGACCTATTAATCATACTTGGTTAATAGGTCGATGGACCTCTACCCTGGATAGAGGATGAATCCTAGCTACCTAAAAAAGAAGTGATGTGGAGGCGGAAACATTACACTTTGGGGACATTCCTCGAGACATGATGATGGGTTAGTAAAAAAACATAGGCAGTCATGAGGACTACTGACAGAAGTGAAAACTTAAAACTATGAACTAACAGTGGTTTTATAAAATTTATAGGATTTTTAATATTATCGAACTAGAAATCTGTTTTACCACGGTAGTAAGATAACTCCTAAGCCATTATGAATTATTTATTGAACGATCTATTGCAGAGGTCATATATTTAAAAAAATAAATATCACATTTTTAACAAGCTAATTTTGGAAATATTTGAAAATAAATGCTTTATTTTTGTTATTAAATTTTCTGTATAAAAATATTAACATATTTATTACTCACTGTTTTACTGCACAATAAACCTACAATTAAAATAATAGTCAAACTAAAACACAATTTAAACAATGCACAGTATACACCCATTAAAATTTCTACGTAATCAATTTAACTTTACTTGTATAGATATACACAGCGCTAATGTTGTACAAGATGTCACCCTTATATCTACAGATATACTGTTAAGATTAACATGTCAGTGACGCGAACCCATAAGATTTTCCTTTATCAAAAATAGACACCACTACAATATCACGCATGTTAGATTAATTTAAAAGACACTACTAACAAGCAATTATTCAAAGACACTATGCTTCCCCATGCTGAGGAAAGGTGCCAGTGTTATGTAAGTTTCAGTATGATAACGACCTTAAACACACTGCTTATTTCAGTCTAAAGGTTATCTGAGCAACAAATCGCCGTATTTGATTGGCCTGTTAAAGCCTGGATTTAAAGCCAAAAAAAAAAATTTTAAAAAACTTTTATTCTACGAAATATTAATAAACACTATTGTAAGCAATACAGACGTATTTTTAATTTGTTTTAATTGTAAATAATAATATTTAATATATTTGGCGTTAATTTTGCAGAAATTCATTATTCAAAATTAAATGAAACTACGTGATGAAGTATTATTTCTACTTTATTTATATTCTTTACCAGACCTAAGTTTCGTTGCAACATATTCAGGTGGGTAATTAGCAAAGATTAACTCTCAGGAAATTTCAACAGCATTTAAATATTACACATAATAATAGGGGAAGTTGGTTTTGCGCGGGTTTTCCCACTGCTTACGTTAGTGGCTTTATTGTAGGGGAGCGATATAGTTTTTATATTTTCGAAAGTTATTCAATATACAAGTATTTTAGTGAAGGTAATATAATGTTATTCTACCAGGTTATACAATGCAAATGTTCCGGTGTATGCAATAAAATTATATGGATATTATCCTCAGTAATATATTTATACAATAGCAAGGGTATCTGATGGTTGGAACAAGGTTATACAACTAATTGTACATATCTCCCATTTTTTGTTTTCTTTTGTGACGTGTATCCTTGGATGTGTAGCCAAGCTGGAACAATTTGATGTGTACTGCAGTATCAATGTTGTCTAACAATATTATGTCTAGAAGATATTGAGTATGTGTGATGATATTGTATTTAGTTGTTCATTTGATATATTAACGTTGGTGTCTCTTTTATGTCTGTTTATTTCTAATTTTTATAGGATATTGAGTTTATTTTATATCAACAATGCTCCCTATATATTTATTTGTAATAAACAGAGAGCATTGTCGGTATGAGGGTGATGGTTATTTTCAATGATACGTTTTGCAACGTGAGATGTGTCTGCTTTGTTATTTCGTCAACAAACCAGACACTAATAATATTATTATAACACACCATAATAAATGTTCTTAATTGATCTAACTTAATTATTTGTCTAACAACAATACGATGCCTATATAAAATAAATTAAATAATGTATGAAAATATAATAAAACTGATTTTATTTTGACGTCGATAAATTTTAAAATCAGAAAGCTAAATGTTAAGTGTCATCTACCTTTTTACCAAATGGTGACTTCGGTATCAGTCGTTCTTAATAATATGACCACAACTGCTTTTATTGAGTTGGTAGCTAATTATAATACCTAAATTTTTGTTAAGCGAATGTCTGGAGTGTCGTAGAAAATTTTCGAACATCTTTGATAGGGTATATAAACAGCATGACGTTAGACATTCTTTTCAGTTGGCAACTAATTTTCGGCGAGTAAGAACCATAAAATTATGGAATTATCACAAAGAAAAATTAGAGTGCTCTTGCTTCGTGAATTATGTTTAGGGCGAAAAACGACTAAACAATACGTGATGTGGTCGCAACAATGAGCAAAGGAGCGCTCTGCTATGACATTGCCAAGCCTTGCTTTCTTAAGAGCCGAGAATTATTTTGATTTCTCCTATAATTTTTGTTACTTAATTCATTGTGCTGTTAGAGATTGCGATTGCAGCGACAAGTCCGTAAGATGTTGCTATTGTGGCGACAAGTCCGTCAGAAGCTGCTGTTGCAGCGACAATTCCGCCACTTTATACTCAGTTTTCTAACCTAGCAGTAAAGCTGTTTATTTCCTCAAAGCCAATTTCGTCAACTAGTAACAGATGTACAAAAATTTCGTCAATTATTGACAGATGTGTAATTTGATACAGCATTTGCTTACATACATCACACTAATTTAGCAAAGAATAAATTTTTTCATTTTTTTTGGAATTCACGCTAAAACTGCTAATTCGATTAACTTACAATTTTCGCGATATGATATATACTCGCATGTTGTATCATTTTTTAGGTATAGTTAATAATATCAACAAGTCGGAGGAAAATTTGCTGCTTTTGGCGTTTTCATGATGAACGCTGGTAAAATTATTACAAATACATTAATAATATTTATGGTGGAATAGTAGTTCTCAAAAACGTTTAAAGAAAAGGCCTGGACAGTATTTATCTATGTATGAATAAGCACCTGTTACTGTTTTTAAGTTAAAATTTTTTTTTAAGTCATGGGGTTTGCCGACAGAAGTGAAAACTTAAAACTATGAAATAACAGTGGCTTTATCTAATTATTTTGCAAAAAATAACGAAGCACGTATTTTATTTTTGACAACTTAAACCAATTAACAATAAGTTCGTAAAATTAAAATTTAAAATTAAATTTTGCAAGAAAAGAAAATATTTTCTGAAATGAAAATTGGAGCGCTTTTCACAAATTTTCAACCAAAAATTTCAATAGTATAAGGTAATAAACCATAATTTTGCATTAGTAGCCATATTTTCAAAATTCAACATAAAAATCTAAATTTTTTATAAAATTTTTAATTTTAAAATCTGCGACAAAAATATTATGGAAAAACTAGAAATCCGTTTTACCACGCCAGTAAGTTAACCCCTAAGCCACTGTGAAATACTCATTGCGGAGGTCAAATGTTAAAAAATGAAATAATATAAAATTTTTAAACGCAAATATTAATAATTATATTGGAAATATTTGAAAATAAATGCTTTGATTATGTAATTGTTTTTCTACATAAAAATATTAATATATTTAGTAATCACTGTTGTACTGCACAGTGACCCAACAATTAAATTATTAAAATAATGTGTAACAACTTTCGAAATATATAATAATCAAAATAAAACACAGTTTAAACAATGCACAGTATGCACACATTAAGCTTTTCATGTAGTCAATTTAACTTTACTAATGTTGCACAATACGCCACCCTTACTGCTACATATATACTGCTATTTCAGCATGTCGGTGACGCGAACTCATAATATTTTCCCTTACCAAAAATTTGCACGTGTACTTATGTGCGCTTGTTAGAAGTTATACTTTTTTGGCATAATACAAGAATAATTTTATTTAGCATGCAAATTATTAACGGAAATAAAATAATAAAAGGACTGAAGCGTGCAGATAAATACGATTGGTAAAATCTGAATTGAATCAAATAATTCAATTTTAAAAATTAAAGTTTATTTTCTCATACAGAGCATTAAAAGATTTCATATTTTTTTTTAGAATTACAATCATTATGGTTAACTAATTAAAAAAATGAATATGTTGAAAATTTATTAATTTTAAGTATTTAATATATAATAAATTAAAAATTTCAAATTTATAATGTAAATAAATACGTACGAAACTTAACCTCACTTAGAGAACTACACTTAAAATATTATTTAAAAGCACAGATATAACTTAGATTCGTATGAATATAAAACACGTGTTTACAAATACCTCAATAACTATCATGAATATAGAATCAATCACTACACGCATACAAATATATATATAGTGAACAACTTCATCCTGTAGATTTTTGTTGCATAATGAACAATTTTATACTATCGATTTTGGTTGTATCGTATGTGGGCATGTGGGCGCGCATCATAATATTTCGCTCTCATAATTTTACATAACCCATAATAAATATAATTTAAAAAAAATGCGTGGAATGAAAGTGGTAAATTTTAGGTCAATTTATTAATTTTTATTATAATAAAAAGGAGGGGAACTAGGCACCCATGGAATATCACAAGAGCATCAAGTCCCAGTGCATTACTATATTTTTTAATTAAAATAAATGCAGGATTATGTTAGTTACGATTACGGTAGTTTTTTGACCTGTGTCTTTTCCTATTCACGAAAATATACACACCAAAAATTTAATTAAATATTTTGAATTTTATCTGTACGAAGTTAGGCCGGACTATTATAAAATTGACCTGTATACTTTGTAATTTGGATCAGCACTTTGAGAGAAATTAAAAGGTGCTTGAATTAAAAGGTTCTCGAATGCATTTTGATGACGTTCGGTACAAGATATTCGCGTAGGCATAGGACGAATGAACAGAGGAAACGGACACTATTTGCCCAGAAATATTACAAGTGCATCATGTCGTAATACATTATTATATGTTTATTAATTAAAATGCAAGACTACGTTAACTAAAAAAAAACATATAAAAAAACCTTAACCAAATGTTTTAATTGCATACATACGGAGTCGGGACGTGTCGCCAGTATAATATAAAATGTTTTTTTCTTAGCATTTTACTCTGTCTAGAAATTTTGCAGGTAATAATTTTTTGAAACGTCTTACAATTTCCCCGGAATTTTATATAAATTTTGCAGACAGCTCTTTTTATTTAAAATTTCAGAATACCCGAATCGATCATTTTTAAGAAATCACATACATACCGGAAAAATGAACGATATAAATAATGAGTTGGCGGATGATATACATAAAGTACGGATGAATGAACATAGACACTTCGTCCTTAGGATCGTCGTTTTGATGCAACTCTAAAAATTGTTTTGGATTCATCATTTTATCTTAGCATGTAAGGATCATTACAGATAAGCATGAATTTAAGCTTAATTAGGCTGCAACTTTCTTAAAAAAGAAACAATGGAATGGACAAAAGAACGAGAACACAGGAAAATAGGTAACAGGCTCTATTCATAAAAATGAGTAATAGATATTATTCTAGAAAAGAGGTCAAGAGAGTAAAATTTGATTCTAGACAAAGTTATAAATTTTTAAATGTATTCCTATAATTTAATTTTTCACAACTAAATGAAACTACGTGACGTAATATTGTATCTACTTTATTTAAATTCTTTTCCGCGAGCTAGATTTCGTTGTTTGACAACATCTTCAGGTGGGCAATTTGTAGATTCTTTACAAATTGCCCATCTGAAAGATATCTTAGGCAGCACTAACTAGATCTAATCTGGACATCTGTCATTGCTGCTTAGAAACAAAAAAATAAACTATACAGAAAAACAAAAATCGAACAAGCCGACTAGACACGAAGATGTCCGATGTCGATTGGCACCTCGCGACGAGCCATCAAAGCGTTTTAACTCCCATTGAAACGCGGAATTAGATGTTCACATCAAAAGATATTATATACATGAATTTACAAGATTTTTATGTCGTTCTTTCTTATGCGTTGTATAATTAAGTTTAGAATGATTTTATTAGCAACTGATAAAAGGGATTTGTATAATTTATAAATAAATGAAAAAAAATGTTTTGAAGTTGAATGTAGGGAATTAAATTTTGACAATGCGCGCATGCGCACGCACTGTGCAACAAAAATCGAATAAGATGAAGTTAGTCACGATGCGTGCGCGGAATGCAACAAAAATTGGCAGGAAAAAGTTACTCACTAAACATATATTTACATGCGATGTAGTGACTGTTGCTATATTCATAATAGTTATTGAGGTATTTGTAAATACAAAATAACGATTTTTATATTTATGTAAGTCAAAGTTATATCTGTGTTTTTAAATAATATTTTTTAGTAATTGAACTTTAATAGTGGTTCATATAATAAAAAAAAATATTTATTGTGAATATTCGTGATACAAATATTATTTATAAACTTTTTAAAATATATTTTAAGTGTATTTCGTTAAGTGAGGTTAAGTTTCGGTATGTATTCAATTGCATTAAGAATTAGGAATTATTACTTGATTATTTAGTAAATATTTAAAATTAACAAATTACAATAAATTTTCAGCATATTTATTTATTTTCATTATAAATTAAACTTTAACTTTATACACATTCATTTTTAAAATTACTATTTGGTTGAATTTCGATTTTACCAACCGTATTTATAATCATGCTCCGGCCCTTTTGATTATTGTATTTCCATTAATTTTTTGCGTGCTTAATAAAGTTATTCTTGTAATTATGCCATAGAAATATAACTTCCAACTTGCGCACACATAAGGGCACGCACAATTTTTCTTTCATTTAATGGGCGTACAAAAATGAAATGATTTAAATTGAACACCAGAATCCCCTCATCTTCCTCCCTCCCCAATCGCATTCCTTTCCTCATTTTTCATTTTGACAACAATACATTCGTTCTACTATTATCAAAATGATAGTCTTCTATGCTCTTTTCGACTTTCACGTGGTTTTTCCGACGATTCTGTCGGTCTTACGTATTTCACGGATTAGTACGTTACATTTGTGTGCTGAGTATATAAGACAAAATTTGCATTTTGTTCCATTATGCTGGTTCAAATAATTCCATAGGAATAGCATTAAAAACTATTGTCAAAAATAATCTGGTCTTTTTACAAAATGTAAGATTTCTCATTTGTCTGACTGACGAATTAAATAAAACATTTAAGGAGCTTATTTTTTTATTTTCTTTTTTAAGTATCGTTTTTATTCTTATAACCAATACCAACGTCTACCGGTTTACTTTTACGTAAATCCGTTTATGTCAATATTAGGAATTACTTGTTCAACTCGGGTACAAACTTTCGTTAATATGTTGTTCAAATTTTCCGAGCAACGTCAGATTGTCTGACAAACAATTTAAATAAAACATTTAAGGAGCTTAGTTTATCCTTTTTTTATTTAAGTGTCATTTCTATTCTTGTAACCCAATACCATATGCACGTTTACCGGTTTACTTTGTATGTAAATCCGTTTATATAAATATCAGGAACTACTTGTTCAACTCGGGTACAAACTTTCGCTAATACGTTGAGCAAATTTCTCGAACAATGTCAGATTGTCTGACAGACAATTTCAATAAAATATTTAAGGAGCTTATTTTTTTATTTTATTTTTTAAGTGTCACTTTTATTCTTACAACCAATACCAACGTTTACCGGTTTACTTTGTATGTAAATCCGTTTATGTCAATATCAGGAACTAGTTGTTCAACTCGGGTACAAACTTTCGCTAATACGTTGTGCAAATTACTCGAACAATGTCAGATTGTCTGACAAACAATTTCAATAAAATATTTAAGGAGCTTATTTTTTTTTTTTATTTTTTAAGTGTCACTTTTATTCTTACAACCAATACCAACGTTTACCGGTTTACTTTGTATGTAAATCCGTTTATGTCAATATCAGGAACTATTTGTTCAACTCGGGTACAAACTTTCGCTAATACGTTGTGCAAATTTTCCGAGCAACGTCAGATTGTCTGACAGACTATTAAAATAAAACATTTAAGGAGCTTATTTTTTTATTTTATTTTTTAAGTGTCACTTTTATTCTTACAACCAATACCAACGTTTACCGGTTTACTTTGTATGTAAATCCGTTTATGTCAATATCAGGAACTACTTGCTCCACTCGGGTACAAACTTTCGCTAATACGTTGTGCGAATTTTCCAAGCAACGTCAGATTGTCTGACAAACAATTTAAATAAAATATTTAAGGAGCTTATTTTTTTATTTTATTTTTTAAGTGTCACTTTTATTCTTACAACCAATACCAACGTTTACAATCTGTTTATGTCAATATCAGGAACTACTTCTTCAACTCGGGTACAAACTTTCGCTAATACGTTGTGCAAATTTCTCGAACAATGTCAGATTGTCTGACAAACAATTTAAATAAAATATTTAAGGAGCTTATTTTTTTATTTTATTTTTTAAGTGTCACTTTTATTCTTACAACTAATACCAACGTTTACCGGTTTACTTTGTACGTAAATCTGTTTATGTCAATATCAGGAACTATTTCTTCAACTCGGGTACAAACTTTCGCTAATACGTTGTGCAAATTTCTCGAACAATGTCAGATTGTCTGACAAACAATTTAAATAAAATATTTAAGGAGCTTATTTTTTTATTTTATTTTTTAAGTGTCACTTTTATTCTTACAACCAATACCAACGTTTACCAGTTTACTTTGTATGTAAATCCGTTTATGTCAATATCAGGAACTACTTGCTCCACTCGGGTACAAACTTTCGTTAATACGTTGTTCAAATTTTCCAAGCAACGTCAGATTGTCTGACAAACAATTTAAATAAAATATTTAAGGAGCTTATTTTTTTATTTTATTTTTTAAGTGTCACTTTTATTCTTACAACTAATACCAACGTTTACCGGTTTACTTTGTACGTAAATCTGTTTATGTCAATATCAGGAACTACTTCTTCAATTCGGGTACAAACTTTCGCTAATACGTTGTGCAAATTTTCCGAACAATGTCAGATTGTCTGACAGACAATTTCAATAAAATATTTAAGGAGCTTATTTTTTTATTTTATTTTTTAAGTGTCACTTTTATTCTTACAACCAATACCAACGTTTACCGGTTTACTTTGTATGTAAATCCGTTTATGTCAATATCAGGAACTAGTTGTTCAACTCGGGTACAAACTTTCGCTAATACGTTGTGCAAATTTTCCGAGCAACGTCAGGTATGGAATCATTACGCAGCGTCAAAACCGGGTCAAGCAGTAAAAGTAAAACAACAACTCGAAGATAAAAATAATGTCTGAATGTCTATTGTTAGTGAACGAGTTGCCCAAATCGTTTAAAACATTTCAAAGCGATGAAAGACGTGGAAGTATATCATTAAAAAAATCAAGCGACAATCAGGTGTTAAAACACCTTTATTATAACTTATTTATTTCACGTATTAATGATTATTTTCAATAAACTACGTAACGTAGTATTATTTCTACTTTATTTGAATTCTTTACAACGACCTAGGTTTCGTGGCATCGCAACAGATTTCAACAACAACAACAAGAACAGAGTTCAATGTTTACAATCATTGTATGGCAACATCTTCGGATGGGCAATTTGTAACGATTCAATTCAACTTTTATAAATAGCCCACCTAAAGATGTCATACAACGAAACTTAGGCCGTGGTAAAGAATTTAAATAAAGTAGAAATAATACTACATCACGTAGTTTCATTTAGTTGTGAATAATGAATTTCTACAAAATTAACACTAAATGTATTCAATACTTTTAATAAAATTAAACTGTACTTGAGTACTTAGAGTACTTTTAGAATTCGAACTAGGTACGCGAGTTCTAACAGTACTCTACACTTTTTTACATACCTAACATACCTATTAAACAGGCACATAACATACCTATTAAACCATTTACAAATATCAATATTAGTTTTCGACATATAAATTAAGTTTACAAATATTAATATTATTTATCAACATTTAAAAACATTAACCACTCGCGGTTGTAATACTAGATAGCCCCTGGTTTCCCACCGATGCTCAGAGGGTTTGGTAGCTGTGGTTGTGCGTGGAGCAGCAAAAAATATGTCAAATTTCGGAATCTTTACTAAAAACGTTCCAGTTTTTTCTACAATCTTATACACGTTGAAAAATAATATTAACATTTGTAAATAGTTTATGTTTGTAAATGTTGAAAACTAATATTAATATTTGTCCAGTATTCTGTCTTTTAAATTAAGCGAGAATTAGGTGTTAAAATTAACATTTGTAAATAGTTTATGTTTATAAATGTTAGAAACTAATATTAATATTTGTCCAGTATTTTCTCTTTTAAATTAAGTGAGATAGGTGTTAAAACACTTGTTTGATTACTTGTAATTTTTTCATATCTTACGAGCTGTCCGCCGAGGTTTCACCCATGCAGAATCTTATTGTTTAAGTGCGAAATTTTGTACAAAATCAATTTATTATAATGCTTCGTTTTTACTACTGTTAATCTAGACATCTATATAAAGTTGGTAACGAGAAAAATATTCTTCTCCTAAATCGATTCGGTGGTCGAGGTCTAGCGTGTATCGGTGGGAATATTTCGGATGATCAGTCAATAAATATGCCGCCTCTTTCTACTTTGCACCACTTAAGCAGTGCTCCCCAACATATCTTGCATTTTTTATTACCGCGTTATCCTTTGAATAGTAAAGTGATATTACGTATAATCTTCTTTGAAGTGTGAAATTGAGAGATTCGAGTGAGCAAACAAATAAACAAACAAATATTTATTTCCCTTTAGTGTGTTTTGTTGAAATGCAGAATATGAGACATATTAGAGCGAATACTCTAACAGGTAGACTGGTATACGAATATAAAAAATACAAAATTTCTTATCACTTCATATTTTTTTATTAAACTGGAATAAGTCCCCCTCTACGCTAATTCCTGAAGTACGTAAACGCTGACGGACGACTTTGTGAGGTGTTTCGGCGGCCGACTTTTATCGGACAAGGTCAATTGTCAACTTTACATCGATACGTTGAGAGCAGCTTGCCGCCGCCTAAATGTCTTTTGTCTCCATCAACACGTGTTCAGTTGTGTGTTCTCTCCTTTTCTGCGTTAGCGCGTTTAACTCATAACGTTCGGATCGGCGGAAGTCGGTCAGAGCTGTTGCGATTTTTTGTAACACCTGTTTTTGTAGGACTTGTGCATTGAATTATTAAATATCTCATATACTCTATTTTTGTCTATTTTTCGTTAACACTTTTGATACGACATACGTACAATTAGAGGGACGAACAAATAGGTGGAGATTCAAAGTTCTTCTATATAGACTACTAACGGTCGTTGAACTTTTTAATTTTAATTTCTTTAACTTACAAACATTTTTAGGTCTTCATTAGATATACAGATATATGCAGTACATTTTTCTTCAAACGAATTTTCACAGGACGGATTGCTTTCATAATTGTGAAGGTAAAAAGTTTTTGATGGATGTAAAAAAACTCAACTAATTCCGAGGTAACTTTTAAAGTTTTAAAACTAAAAAATCAAATTTTTCAGGCAAATAACATTTTTAAAAATACAATAAAAACCTTTCCAAAATTAAATCCGAAAAGACTTTTATTTTTTGCATTATATTGTTTATTACACCTTACATTTTTAATTCCTCACATTATTGAAGTGAAACTTCTTTGACCCCGATGAGAATAAAACGTAAGGTCGCATATCGTGCAACTTTTTTATGCAAAGTTTAGTTGTAACGTCTGAATGTAACGAATATATCTCAAGAAAGACGGAAAATAGGTACTTAGCTAACAATCGATGGAGATAGATGAACGTGATAAAATAAAAAAAGAAGTGTACGCATACACGAAAACAAACAAAAATGGCGCTTACTACTGCTATCAGCTGTTTTGTATGTTATGTATGTCAAAAGTAAACTGTCAAAATTTTGTTGATATATTTATCTATTTATGATGGATTTATTAATCATTTTGCGTGTACTTCATAAATTGCAAGACTAACAACATATGTACATAATTTATTTATAAATCCGCAATGAACCCCCACATAGAGTCCGTAAATATAATTTAAAATAGGAGCAATACATTCCGATTCCCTTCAGCTGCATTTGGTCGGGTTCTGGTACTGGCATCGCAGTCTCTTTTTGGATTGACACTTTGTTAATTTTTTTTAATGTACGGTATTAAAATTCTCTTGTACGAATTTAGTATCTATGGACTTAAACTTCGTACGTTTTTCTCTCTGTCTGCCTTTTTACCTCTTAGTGTATACTTACAAATCGGGGTTTAGATCGAAAAGAAATAACAATTTTTATACACAATTAAATGAAACTACGTGATGCAGTATTATTTCTACTTTCTTTAATTTCTTTACCACGACCTAGGTTTCGTTGTATTACAACATCTTCAGGTGGGCTATTAGCAAAGTAAACTGTCAAAATTAGAATCTTTGCTAAATTATAATATTTGCTAATAGCCCGCCTGAAGATGTTGTAATACAACGAAACCTAGGTCGTGGTAAAAAAATTAAAGGAACAAGAAATAATACTACATCACGTAGTTTCATTTAATTGTGAACAATGAATTTCTACAAAATTAACGCTAAATATATTCAAATTTTTATTCATTTCCGAAAAATATTTGTTTATTGTTTATATTCATTAATCATCGTTAATCATAACAATACAAGGATTAGAATCATTAGATGGGTGAATTTCGTCAATTTAAAGCAAAATAGAGTACTCCAGTCATTTTATAATCTTTAAATATTTGATGTAGCATTTCAAAAAAAAAATTGTCGATAAAGATTTTTTTTGGGTCTTTAAACTCTTGATAATCTTTACTAGCCATCTAAACGCATAAAATACTTATATTGATTTCTCCAATCTACTAGTGAATGAGCAGACTTTGAGCGGTGAATCTCTTTGTATCGGTGAATCGATGGACCAGTTCGATGATAGCTCGTAACGTGTAATTGCCAAATTAGTTAAACTCGCAAAATGCTTGAAAGCATATCAAATTGCATAATACGGTTATTAATTTTAAATATCAATACTATCCGATCGCGCCATTTGCTGAGAAATTGTAGTAATAAAAAATTATATTAAAGAAACGATAAATAATTGTTAGGAGAACTCGTACGTTCGAAGCATGTTTTTATTTTCGGGTTGTGTAACACTTTTCAGGGTTCAGGAGTCCTCACAGTTTTGTCAGGTCCATCCAACCCGCTATCCATGAGTCTGTTACAGCTTCACTAATATTTTTGAAGTTAAAACTTCTTTAGGCGCGTCGACCGATTTTTAGTAGGTTAAATCTTAAGGGTTCGCGTCACCGACATGCTAATGTTAATAGTATATAGTTATGAATATATTCTAATCTAAAATAATGTATAAAGCAAAACTTCTTTTGTTTATTTGTATATTCGTCTTTATTTCTGGAAGATAAACACGAATATACAATCCGATTTCCAAAATTTTGTGTTAGGAAGTTCATACTTTAAGGAAGATTATAGGCCATATATAATCACGTTACACTGCATAGCAACAGAATAGGGATAAAGCGGAACAGTTTTTTTAATCTTTTGTTTGTCCGCACTTATCTCTGGAACCACATGTTCGATTTCATAAATGTTCCTTGTGTTAGAAAGTAAATACTTTAAGGAAGATTATAGGCCATATATAATCACGTTAAACTGCATAGCAATATATTAGTGATGAAACTGAACAGTTTTTTTGTTTCCTTTGTTCACGCTTATCTCTGGAACCACATGTTCGATTCCGTAAGTGTTCCTTGTATTCGAAAGTACATACTTTAAGGAAGATTATAGGCTCTATTTAATCACATTACACTATATAGCGTAGTAATAAAGCGGGAGTCTTTTAATTCCTTCGTTTTTTGACGTTAATTTCTGGAACTATGCAATCGATTTCAAAAATTCATCGTGTATTAGAAAAAACTCATACATTGAGGAAAATGACAGACTATTTACAGTACGTTACACTGCATATTGGTAGAGTAGTGATGAAGCTGAATGGGTTTTTGTTTCCTTTGTTAGCTCGCGCTAATCTCTGGAACTACACAAGCTATTTCAAAAATTTTTCTTGTGTTAGAAAGTCCCTGTTTCAAGGAAGATCATAGGCAATATATAATCAAGTTCCACTGCATATCGGCAGAGTAGTGATAAAGCGGAACGGGTTTTTGAAGTAAAACTTCTTTACGCACGCTTGACTTGGGGAGTAAGCTGGTGAATGCGTGACGAGAGCGTTACGAAAAGTGTGATCGGGCGAGGCGAACAGAAGTTGAGAGGGAGATATAAGTTAGCGAAGACAGAAAGAGAGAGAGTTACGTTTTGTATATTACTGTAGGGACAAAAGAGAGAGGTGCGAGCACACATTTTCTTTCTCTCATAGCCAGTTATGTTTCGTATATCTAAGACACAGTGCAAGCCTATTGTCTTTATGTAGGAGCAAGAGAGA
Source organism: Druceiella hillmani (assembly GCA_039881145.1). Taxonomy (NCBI): domain Eukaryota; kingdom Metazoa; phylum Arthropoda; class Insecta; order Lepidoptera; family Hepialidae; genus Druceiella; species Druceiella hillmani. The sequence continues at coordinate 10,460,057 of JAYKKI010000051.1, forward strand.
GCAGTGCGCGCGCACATTTTCTTTCTCTTTCCTCTCATAGCTAGTACATTAATATATATATATATATATATATATATATATATATATATATATATATATAAATATATATATATATATTATATATATATATATATATATATATATATATATATATATATATATGCGAGTTTGCTAGCGTTACGCGAACGGTGATTTTTTGATAATTTTGTAATTTCATTTCATTAATGTATTGAACAAAGTAATAATTTTATAAATTATTACTTTGTTCAATACATTAAATATTCTACGTTTAAAGTTAATAAAATTGTAAATTCATTTTAAAGTTCATATTTTGTGAATTTGAAGTTTTACTTCAGTCGTGTGGTTTAAATCACACTCGTTTTTGTTTCTTTTGTTTGCTCGCCATAATCTCTGGAATTATACAAGGGATTTCTTGTGTCAGAAGGCTCATACTTTGAGAAAGATTATAGACTATACATCATCACGCTATGATTCATGACAGCAGATCAATTATAAAGCAGAAAAGTTTTTATTTGCGTTCACGGGAACGACGGAGCATTGCAAACAATTTAACCGAAGTCTGGGATAACGGCCTAAACGGCGCAAAGTAGAAGCAGATTTTTATCTTATCATCTACTCATCATCTTATTTCTTGACTAAAATCTCAAATATTCTCATCGATATACGCCCGACCGTGTCGTTTAACGAACGGAGCCGCGCGTTACGCTCATATGCACCGCACCACACACGGTCAGGACTATCAGTCAGACTTAATGACAGTTAAACATGCATTTCTGTTTCTCATTGTCAGTTGAGTCGGAACAAGAGTCTACTTTGCCGACCGTGCCGCATTGCACGGGCCAATCGGTAAAGTACCTAAATAAAATATGTTTTGACCGACTGAGAGTCGTGACCGTGTGTTAGTCCTAACCGGGCGTTAGTCGCCTCGTAAGAGGGAGGGGGGTAGAGAGTATATTTAAGATAATCCTACGCGGGTAAGACTGTGGGGTGCAGCTGATACGAGCATGTGTCTATTATTATTGTGAACTATTTATATAACGCATTAATTTATATAATATTAATAAAAATTAAATAAAAATATTAATTATAATTTTATTGAAATTGTTTTATTATTATTAATACATAAAGATTGATGTGGGTTGATATGATTAATATATCGCATAGTTTGTGGAAATCCTTTTAATTATAAAAACATGCTATTATTAAACTATGAAATATTCCTTCTTCCTTGCACGATATAGGCTGGTGAATAGATCGAATATTTATGTGGTAAGTTTAGTGTGGGGAAACTTACGTTGCTTCCATCTTATGTTTAGGAAAATGGAAAACTTTGAATTAATATTTCTAGATTTAAACAGGTAAAACACAGTTCTATGTTTTATTTGTTATCTTTAACGAATATGTTGATAAACATCAGCTATCAGAATTAAATAAACAAGAAATTAAGAAATATCTTCGACTGAACGTGGTATATATTTTTAAAAAAATAAGTGTTAGTACTATTATATTTGTATTATTAGTACTATGGACTGAAATCTAACCCTTTTAGTGTGCTTGTCCAGTTTAATATGTCACCTTCGCCAAATTTTTATAACGCAGATACATGGGTAAAGGTATAGGTAAGGTTTGGTATTACCCAATGTTGAAAAACAATTTTAAAATAAAATTTTGAAAAATTTTCTTTTAACCTTTATATTTCGCAACTGAGTGGTAAATAATTTGCATTCAGAAATAAAAAAAAAAAAAATATATATATATATATATATATATATATATATATATATATAATTTACGCTTTCTATCGTACTAAAGCGAAACTGAAACAAACCCCGTATAATTTACTGGTGGTCTGCTATTAACTGACATATGGAATAACTGGCAGCGGCGGGGCAAACTATCCGTCGCCTGCTTTCCTCGCTAGCTACGTGTTTCACTTTTTGTTACGTACCTAATTTGAACTGAAATTATAATAATAATTATTTAATAATACCTAATATAATCAAGTCGCGAGTCAATAACAAATCGAACGAAGACTAAAGCAATGATGAATATATCAAGCGAAAACATGGAAATAGGATAAGAGGTTATCGAATATATAGATGAGTACATATATTTAGGACAGCTAATATCAATTAGGGATCAATATTCAAAAGACATAGACAGAAGAATAAGCAACACTTGGAAATGATACTGGTTACTGAAAGAGATATTTAAAAACGAAACAATACCAATGTCAGTGAAAAACAAACTGCACAATACATGCATTCTCCCATGTCTTACGTATGGATGTCAATCTTGGCCTGCTACGAGCAAAAACAACCAAAAACTTGCAGTTTGCCAACGCAAAATGGAGCGAAGTATGCTAAACATATGGCTACAGGATAGATAAGTCATCCGACTTCCAAAATAAGTTTTAGTTAAAAAAGAGTTTACTCCTCATAAAAGTTCATACAGGGCGCTATATATGAAAATCTATTCTCAAGGAGAAACTTGAAAAATTATTATTCAGTAATTATATATCGATGTTGGTCTCAGCGGCCAGTACTACGTCAAGCGAAAAAAAGTAGACGTTGGTAGGCCGCGTCATCCGGTATTCACACGGCGCGCATCCTGACGGGTGACGTGTAAACCGTTATTCAGTACGAGAATAGCGGTCGTGCAATATACGTATAAACAGGCAGTTTGCGGGCGAACTAAACAACTTTGATACTTGAAAAAATTAAAATGTTAATTAAATATTTATTAATTTAATCTTTTATTTATTAATTTAACTATTTCCTCTAGTTTAAGATACAGTTTCTCCGTAAATTTCTACAAATAATAACAAATTGTACATTTTGAAAAAAAAACTTATCAGACTTGCACTGTGAGGATTTCGTACACATTCAGGCACTTATAAACATTTAAAGGTATATAGTTATTCTATTATACTATTTACAAATATAAATTTTTGGAGTTTACTCCTGAAGAATATATAGCTTTTCATATATAGCGCCCGGTATAAAGTTTTATGAGGAGTAAAATCAGAAGTTCAGAGCGCACGAAGGTCAGAGTGTTTAAAAAAGTGTAAACGTTAGGTGGCTCTCCGCGCAACATTTCTGCGCATCGTTAGAGTGAGATATCAATATGTTTATTTTGAATTTTCTTATGGCGTATTCGCAATGACGGAGTGTGACAAACATAGTTTACTATCGTTAGTTTGTATCAAGATGTAATCATTAAATGTCATTATGTGTGAATAATTGGTGTCTTCTATACTACAAAATTAAAAAGACTCTTTTAATTTTAAGTTTTTATTCTGAAGTTACAAAACGTTTTTAATTTTGGTATATAAATTATATCTTGTTCATTTGTATTTTACTTGAAAATAATTTTTTTTGACTCCATTATTATGAAGACGGTATCTGTTTGCCTGTTGTCCATCTGTCTGTTTATCAAAGGCCCATATCTATGCGCACAGAGAAGTTCTAGATAGTCGTGAGTGCAACGTGTGATTATTTACATGAATTGTTTTGACACCTCTTTAACTCAAATTTATATTATGCGTTAGAGGTGAGGTTAAATACATCAAGTAAAGCTTATAACAGTAACAAAAGCTTGTCAAATATAAGAGTGGTATTAAGTATTTGTGTGTTTTCATGAGTACCTTTCACACTTTAACTTTATTCCAATTCCACGTCAGGAAACTATTGGAACTTGACGGTTACTTCGGCTTGAACTCTTTCTTCAGCCGATATGATGATCAGAAGGGAGCTTGCCCCATTTTTACAATTTACATTATTGATGGAATAGTTATTTACGAGCATTATGTTTCGCATTTATGTATGTTTTTGATGAGTTTTTTTACATTTATATTTTTTATGGTATAAAACGACCACATCTAGGAAACTGTGATTTATGACCATTATTACACATGTTCCGTACTTAAAATACTAAATATTGTTGTTTATTAAATAATTAACAAGTAATGAAGAATGTAAGCAAACGTTTGTCTTACTAACTTAAGTACCTAAATATAAAATTTTTAAATATTGTATGTATCTCATAGGATACATTAGCAAACCTTCCTAGTTTAAACCATTCTACTTGTACTTAACAGGTTTATTTTTAAGTTTCTACGAGGAAAACTGAAGACTGTTTTTAAAAATATATATAATTTAGATTATTAATTTTAAAAAGTACCAAGTTCATTCGGTCACGGTATACTTTCACCGTGCCCATTATTCCATACGTGAATTAGGATCCGGCCGAGCGGGTTAGTGTGTCGACAAACGGACTGCTTGTACCACAAGCAAAATGGTATGACACTTGATAATTGTTCACCAAATAGTTTCGCATTAATATTTAGTTGACAAACCAGGAGAGTTGACAGTTATTAGGATGGTTTTAAAATTAAATCACTCTTCAAGATGGCAATTTAAATCGGATGTTTGGAAGAACTTTGAATGAAGTAAGGTTAAATTTCAAATTTCAAATAAGTCGGATTTTAAAGATGTGGCTTTTTAAAAAAGTCTGTTTTTAAAGAGGTAACATTTTGATGAAGTCGAATTCTAAAGAAGTGGGTTTTTAAAGAAACCGGATTTTAAAGAAACCGAATTTTAAAGAAGTCGGTTATAAATTTAAAACTTCTTTTGTCCTTTTTTATCGATTAAATATTGCTAAACTTGGTTATTTGGCTTTAAATAGGTCATTTCCGTTTAAGTGTTTATAAACAGACGACCAATTCGCATGAATTTAATATAACGTAATGTTGTTTTCCAATCCATAGATATTGAGTTTATTGTTGTTACGTGGCCAGAATTTTTATAGGTGTTCAGGAGAACGTTTATTATTTCATATATCGCGTACACCTGCAAATATTGGTTCGCTATTTCTTATAGTTTGGCACTGATCTATTATAATGTTAAAAAACAAGTTTGAAAGAACCAACTTTTACAACTTGGGTTGTCCTCACGTTGAAAATTGACATAATTATTTAAGTTGCTATAACAAAATCTAATTTTTTTTTAAAATAGCAAGTCGAAAAAAATATTTTCACCAACCAGATCGAGTGATTATAATATAAAAGATCCTTTAACCAAGTCGAGTGGGACACCATGTGGAAGGTTAGTCCTAGCATATTAACTATTGCTATTTTAATTTTATCTTGCATAGATCTTTTGTATAGTAGCAAGAATATACACAGAAACCTTGTCTTCCTCTCTCCCCAAGTTGCCTAGGCAAAAATAAAAAAAAATACATCCATAGATTATCGTTTAACGATGAATAGTTTTCGAGAAAAAAAATTATCATATTGCTTATTTACTTATACAAAAATATATTATATAATTAATTATCCACGATACAAACACAGCCCTCAAGCAGTCTAACTCACATTTGAGCTGTTTTAATGTCTACTTACTGTAACTTAGATCCTTTCAAAATAAATATAAACCGGACCAAAATTTATTTAAAAATTATAACATTAAGCAGAGCAAACAGACATAATTTATCCTTTTTATATATTTAGAGATAATGCGCTAACAACTCTACAGGCTGAAACAGAACAGAATTTAGTTTGTCATTTGGCTCATATCGATTTTGTCTGTGTGCAGATAAAAACAAGTCTAACAATGCAATCCGTACCAGTCGGACCGTGCATACCTTACCGATCAGTAATGACCATATCTCGGAAAGAAATGTGGGTAGTTTTGCATAACAATTAGTTTTGACGTTTCAGGCAGTCTTTTGACGGATTGGCCTTCATAGAAAGTATGAAAACGAATCTATGACAAGCGGCATGCAAAAGTAAAAGTTTGGAGAAAAAGAAATTAAAAATAAAACAGTCGGAGCGTGCATACCTTACCGATGAGTAATAACCACATCTGAGTAAGAAATGTGAGTAGTTTTGCGTAACAATTAGTTTGATCGATTGGCCTTCATACAAAGTATGAAAACGAATATATAATGAGGAGTATGCAAAAGTAAAAGTTTGGGGAAAATAAATTAAAAACAAGGAAAAATATTTTGAAGATTATTTTCTAGGCATCGTTCTAAATCACACCACAAAAAATTGAAACTCGTTACAAGGCCAATAACTACTTAATAAAAAATTAAAAATATTTTTTATAATTTACAACCTTTTATATAATATTAATTAAAAGATTGAACATAGTTGTTAGTTCACGCCTTTGTTTCTTGCTTACGTCAAGACAAATAGATCGAGTATAAACTCGATGGGTTTACTCCTCACCATTGAGGAGACCTGCCACCATCTATATGTCACCGCTACCATCTATATGACACCGCCACCATCTATGCCACTAATTACAACTAAAGGACTCGTTAAGAGAGACAAATTTTCTCAAACTCGTTGAATCAACTCCTCATGGTTGAGGAGTTTTGTCACCACTTTCTGGTCCTATTGTATAAAGACAGGATAAATGAATTCAAAACACGCCTCAAATATTCCGAATAGGCCTCTTATTCTCATCCGTTGAGGAATGAAAACCACCAGGGAAGCGCATCCCTATAATTTAAAAAAAATATGAACAGAATACCTCTTCCTTTTTTGAAATATGTGAGATAGAGACAATTTTCGTTTAGTTACCTTCATAGTAATGGTTAAGTTCAATTGCCATATTTATAAAGCCACTTTGCTAAAATTCAAATGTAAGGCCTCCATAATCAATTAAGCGTAATTGAACGTGGAGGTGCCCTGCTTGCTTCTAAAGAATTACCCTTTCTTGGAGCAGAAGATTCAAGAAAAATGATAGGTTGAACCAAACTGAATTAAACAGAAGATTATAAGAAAGAAATGATGCTGAGAAGGGTGGCACTGGAATATTTCGTTCTAAAAAGTTGGTTGATGTAATTTTATTAACAAATTATTATTTTAGTTTCAATTGTTTTTTTTTAATTATGTGTAGAAGCTATGAAATTTATGAAAGCAAGTAGCTACTTCAGAAAACTTTTTAGACAAATTCCAAAAAAGATCAAACACGTAGAGAAATTCTAAAAAATATTCAAACACGTAGACAAATTCCAATTAGACAAATTGCAAAAAAGATTCAAACATGTAGACAAATTCCAACAAAGATTTAAACACTTAGACAAATTCCAATTAGAGAAATTCCAAAAAAAATTTAAACACGTAGACAAATTCAAATTAGACAAATTCCAACAAAGATTCAAAACAAGGAACAAGAACAATTTACGGACTCCTGTTAATACTAAAATTAGTCACGTCATGAGCTCATTTAAACATTTGCTTAAGATTGAAAAAAATTAATACATTGTTTCAATTCTGTTGCTATACAAATCAATACAAACCTTTTCTTTGGACAACATGCTATAAAAACGCATTTTCCATTTCAAAAATGCGAACTAACATCCTTTCCTCGAGGAGTAGCTAATTAGTTTGGTCATAAACTGCTGGCATTTGCAATTCAAGATGAGAATGATGTGATGAAGATGATGTGTACTCAAGACTCTTGTTAAAATTTCATTAGTTATTCATATCAGTTTTGAAGTATGATGTGACCAGGGACATTGGACTATTCATCATATATTGTAGGATATACATATAAGACTCAACTTCTAAAATATCAACTATCGACAAAATGTAGGTTTTCCCTTAATGCTCTTAAGCCGTATCGCGTAACACCAGCTTTACAATCGTTATTAACACAAGGTAAAAGTTTTTTCATCTTAGACAAGGTCCACAGAAAATTGTCATAACACAAACCGGATAGGGTTCTAAAGAAACATAATATTTCTGCTCATTACTGTAATACTCAATACTACAGTAGGCTGAAAGGTCACCGAGAACAATTGCGGTTAATGGTCTGAATGATGATGACGAAAGATAAATTTGTGGATTAACTTTCAAACTTGAGGAAATAAAATCCTCCGTGTGATTATAATTAGAAAAAATGGATTGAGGGTAGAAGGAAAAATGAAATGATTGGAGAAATAGATACAGTATTAATTGGAAAGTAAATTTTCTCAATATGTTTCCTTCAAACCTGTATGTACACTTATCTTTTATCGTGAAGTCAATATTACAATATAAAATTTTTCCGGGGTGACTTTGCATATTGACTATTTTTGGTAATTCTTACGTTAGGGTTCTATAAACTTTTACAAAGAGTATAGGGAAGGTGTCTAGAATCAAACAGAAGCCCAAATTATATTTTCTTATTTGTGTATTTGTTAGGTAATCACCTAGAATTTTTGCCTATTTGTGTATTTGTTAGGTAATCACCTAGAAGTTGCTAAACCAATTTAAACGGTTCTTTCTCTGGAATAGAATTATTAGAACTTAGACGAAAATCTAGGGCGCTTTCGTCCCAATCGAATATGCCATAACGGACTCGAAATTCAATATTTGCGCCCACGTAGTAACAATCTTTGCATACAATTCTTATGACACGATAACTAGAAATAGCGAAACTATCACAGTGATTCGGTTTATAGTTAAACTAAACTGATAATTTACTTTATCTTGGTCAAGAACGCTTTTGCTAAAATAACTTGTGACACACGAATAGGACATCTAGATATAATCAAATATTTATTATTCATATGGTCTACACAAGCAAAACTGCTAGCCGCAAACCTGGTAATATCTAGTGTAGTTACATAATATTAAGCAGTAGACATAAGAATCTATATATTATACTACGAATACAAAGGAATGTTATTGTTTATTGAATGTTCAATTCAAGGTCGCGCTGGTAGGCATTGGAACCGTTTCTAGTGAAAAGCCGAGGTTTTTGGGAACTTCAAATATAATAGCAGAAAAATATATTTGATCCGTAACTAATAAACGTGATCCTTTTTTTCAGTTATTACTGGAATGTTATTGAAGTTTCTCGAATATCTGTGAAGGGTTATATAATAAGCGCGGTGTTCGATATTCTGTTCAGTTAGCAACTGTGTTTCGACGAGTAAGGAACAAACTAAATATGAAAATTATACTAGGAGAATTTAGAGTTCTCTTGCTTTAGAAAGAACGTAAAGCTATACAAGTAACAATATATGCACAGCGATGAAAGAAGGTATACAGAAGTCCCAAAAATTTAAAGAAGGAAATTGTTATACCTACGATAATCCCCATTTAGGGCATCTTTCTCCATCAAACTTAGAATAATTTAAAACCTTTTCTAAAACAAGTCCCAAATTAAATCCGTGTTACCTGACAGAACAACTTTTATGCTCATACTACAATTAAACACTTCACGCATTTAGAAAGAACTAGAAATGTTCTGTTTGCGACATGAGCTGAGGTGGTGGGTTTGAACAGTGGTGAACGGGGGTGGTGGGTTTACCAGTTACCAACTTAATAGATTGCCCCAATCATCAATTAAAGTATATTACCCAATTGGAATAATAAATACAAGGTAATTTCTCTTGGGAACTGATTACAACTCGACTATATATCCTTGAACCACAGATACCGACTGACGAAATTGGTTATTGGATATTGGTGCTGATATAACAGGCAAAAGTAAGTCCTAGTGGGCTAGCGTAATTTTCCCGTACCACCATATATTCGAATCAAGTGCCAAGATCAATCAACAAACGAGCATCAATCAACAACTGAACTACTCTCAATAGACAAAACGATTTCTGAATACTCATAATCTTTTGTCTTATTCGTGATCTTTTATCACTAGCGATTTAGGTCGTGTGGAAATATGAATATAAAATTGTTTATAGTTTTTAAATATGTTATAGTATACAGATGTATTTTATGTGGGTCTGAAATGCTGTGACAATTTCGACAATTTATATTCATTAGTTTCTGAACCCTTAAAATCTTACAGCTTAGATCAAATTGTCAAATTCCAAATCTATTAGGGAATATTCGATCTGGACAAAAGCTAGCCCAGATTTTAATATAAATACCAAGTACAATTCCAGAGAAAATTTCGTTAAAATAGGCGTAGTCCTTTTCACGTGATAATTTAGTAATAAGCAAACCAATCAACAGACATAGTGACAAAAGCCTTTCAGCGAGTATTCGATCAGGAAAAATGTAGCCCAGTTTTTAATCAAAAACCTGAGTACAATTCCAGAGAGAGTTTCATTTAAATCGGCCTAGTACCTTCCACGTGATACTTTAATAATCGTATGGCTACTACCCTACACCACACCTAATTTAAATAAAGTTAAGGTTTCATTTGGATTGGACTAGAATCTTTTACGTGACATCTTAATTGATAAACGAACAGGTAAAGCGACCAAAGTTTCTGAGGAAATATTTAATCGGGATAAAAGAAGACCAAATTTTAATGTAAACCCCGAGCACTACTCCAGAGACATTTTGTTTGAATCAGCCTAGTATATTTCATGTGATACTTTAATTAATAGGTAAACACATATAGCGAAAACGTCTCTTAGTGAATATTTGTAATTAAAAAGTTGACCAGAAACTCCAAGCAATATTCCAGAGAGGGTTTCACTTCAATCGGTCTAGTATCTTTCACGTGATATCCTATTTAATAGACAAACGGATAAAAAGACAAACCAATAGAGTGATCAAAAGTCCTTTAGGAAATATTTGTCCGGGAAAACGTAGTCTAGATTTCATCGTGTCTCATTCAAATCCGTTCAGTAGCTATTATATGCTATTCTAAAGACAAACAATAACACACAAGCAATAAGCTTTGTTTTCTTTTCATTCCAGATACGCCTAAGTGATATTTTGGGAAGAGACAGACACAGAAAAGTTTGTAAAGCTAGTAATTGTAGAAAAAATGGATCGAAAGTAAGCAGGGTCTGATCACATCCTCCATGGTCAGGTCAAATTAAGGAAACCGCGAGATCAGTTACTAGGGTCTGGTGATGGATCACAGAGGAAAGTGTTAGTAGATCATCAATGTACCAAAATCCTTTTCAGAATGCATATAAGCATTTCTAAAACCTTTGGCAACGTTAAAAAAATGGAAGGGTGTTTCCTTAAGTGTTGCAAATTTGATTTTATTTTCATGTATATCCTTTTTCTTATTATTTAAAATAACAAGAAAAAGAACAAACATAAATAAACACAAATAACAAGAAAAAGAACAAACATAATAACATTGTTATATTGTTTGTCATTAAGTTATTAACTGTGTCATTAAGTTATTAAGTTATTAACAGCATTTGCGAGAATTTCTCTTTTGGACGCACAGCCCTATAATTGCAATATTATTGTTAGTTCTCCGTGCTTTTAAATATAGAGATAATGTTAGCTTTTGTAGAATTTTAAAATATATGTCGTCAGGTGTAACTAAGTGAGTTTTTTTTAATTCTATTAGAAAACAATTTGAAATTGGTAAATTTAGAATCAAACTCCTTTTGTCGATAATCTTTGCATTTGGGTTTATATTGCTTTACATTCTTGACTGTTACATGTAAGTAGTATTTTACTTGCTTAGATCGCGAACGAATACTTTGTAACGCTCATCAATTTTTCACGCACTAACCTTGATCAAATAGGTGTCGCGGGATTAGTTTTAACAATTTTTTTTCTTTAGCTTCAACAATGTGGTTATGAAGTTAAATGATGGGGGATGATAGATAACCAGTATTTCGTTAATTTGTGATAGATAACCAGTATTTCGTTAATTTGTGAGGTGAAATTTAAAAAAGATTAGTAATAAATAGACAAACAATCGATTAAAAAATACCGACAACCGCTATAATTTCGATTAAGTCATAATCAACTTCCACCATTTTAACGCATGTACGAAGAGAACAACGGTTGATATATAAAAAACAAAAATGAATTAATTAATATTTCTTCCAGCGGTTACTCGAATTGATCTATTGTTTTGCTATGATCAAATGATATCATTTTAATATCGTCATAACGTCTAAAATATGGAACAGTTAGAAAAATAATATTTCTTCTAGCAATTAATCGAATTGATCGATTGTTTTGCTGTAATCAATTAATATCATTTTAATATCGTCATAATGTCTAGAATACGGAACGGTTAGAGAGTAATATTTCGTCCAGCAATTATTGGAATTAATCGACTGTTTTGCTGGAATTAATTGATTTCATTTTAATATCGTTGTAACCTTTAGAATACGGAACAATTCGAAAAATAATATTTCTTCCAGCAATTAATCGAATTGATCGATTGTTTTGCTGTGATCAATTGATATCATTTTAATATCGTCCTAACGTCTAGAATACGGAACAATTCGAAAACAATATTTCTTCCAGCAATTAATCGAATTGATCGATTGTTTTGCTGTGATCAATTGATATCATTTTAATATCGTCATAACGTCTAGAATACGGAACAGTTAGAGCAATAATATTACTTCAATAATTAATCAAATCGATCGATTGTTTTGCTGTTACAAATTGGTATCATTTTAATATCGTCATAACGTCTATAATACGGAACAATTCGATAAATAATATTTCTTCCAGCAATTAATCGAATTGATCGATTGTTTTGCTGTGATCAATTGATATCATTTTAATATCCTCAGAACGTCTAGAATAAGGAATAATATTTCTTCTAGCAATTAATCGAATTGATCGATTGTTTGCTGTGATCAATTGATTTCATTTTAATGTTATCATAACGTCTAGAATACGGAGCAGTTAAAAAAATAACATTTCTTCCAGAAATTAATCAAATCGATCGATTGTTTTGCTGTGATTAATTGATATAATTTTAATATCGTCATAATGTTCAGAATACGGAACAGTTAGAACAATAATATTTCTTTAAGCAATTAATCAAATCGATCGATTGTCTTGCTGTGATCAATTGATATAATTTTAATATCGTCATAACGTCTAGAATACGGAACGGTTAGGGAAGTAATATTTCTTCTAGAAATTAGTGGAACTGATCGATTGTTTTGCTGTGATAAATCGATATCGTTTTAATATCGTCATAACGTCTAGAATACGGAACGGTTAGAGAAGTAATATTTCTTCTAGCAATTAGTCGAACTGATCGATTGTTTGCTGTGATTAATCGATATCGTTATAACGTCTAGAATACGGAAAAGATTTTAGCCCTGTGACAAAACAGCTTACTTTAATGTGAAAATGTAACCTTCAAGGAATAAGTGACAGAAACACAGCATAAACCAAAATGTTTCCGCAGTTATTATTTTATAAACGCAATATTCGTAAACATCAATCATTTTCGCATTAGCATTTTGAAAATTTTAACAATTTACATTGTGTTTTTCAGTCTAATGTGCTGTTTACACAATAAATTACGAATGAAAGGAAAATTTGACAAATAATTTTGTCATTTTATGATTAATCTTTTTGTGATTGTTATGTCGGATAATCACAAAGCTGTGAGGGTCATGAATTCCGTTTTGAAATAAGAATACTAATAATAATAAACAGAAATATTAAAATAAGAATACATTCTCGAAGTAACAGACAATTTTTTTTTCTTTTTATACGTGTGTCAATAATTAGTGATGGCCGAAATTAATCGTCATGAACGATCGATATATCGATTTCATAATCGATTACGCGAATTCTGTCGGTTTGCTGTAAATTGTAGGTTCCGTCAGTTATTGTAAATGGTTACATTTATTCGATGTTTATTTTATCAGTTCCTAGTCAAACCACGGGTCTTTATAATTTCGTCATATTCATTCGTCCGTTTGTCTGTCACAGCGTCACTGTTCCTACAATTTTAAATCTATCGGCATGAAATTTATACTTAATTTATCAATAAATATAATATGTATTAAAATCAATAAAAACTTTTTCAACGTACTATTAATCACCGTATGTGTATCAATATTATTTGTAAAATATTTTTTGTAATTTTGAACTGATGTGATTATTTTATTAAGATCAATGTTTCGAAAATACAAATTTAAAAAAATCGTTTAATTGCGTGTTGGAAGACGTTTGCAGTAGCAATGTATAGTGGTCTATATCTCTTGAAATTATTCATATTAGTCGACCAATATTTATTTGAAAATTCTAATGAAATGGTAGTACCTAGAATTTGTTTCAGATTTTTCTAACTCATAATTGAGAATATTAGTCTCTCAAAATTAGAATCTCAAATTGCACGTCAATCTGAAGCTAAATATTTCGCAACTGAGAATTAAAGAAAAATAAACCTCTTAAGTACGATTATAATACTAATGAAGGTCCGTATATACTTAACTAAATATAAACGCTCAAAAAATTTAAAGCTATAAAGTGTTTTTACTAAACTATTTATAAATATCGATATAACTTTTCACCGTTCATACATAGGCTTAAAAATATTGCGAATTTCCCAAAAACTATTATGAACTAGATAATCTTCTAGTGAGATCTCTTAACCAATCCTCTTCTTTTATGATTTTTGATCTACTCATAGTTCTAAAGAAAATGTTTTTAAGTTCCTTATAAACAACCTTCTTGAACTATACTCCGTACGATGCATAAAACTAAAGAAATTTATTAAACAATTTATAAATATTAATATTATTTTTCAGTGTACAAATATAGCCGCAAAAATATTGCTAATTTCTCAAAAACTATTATAACTTAGATAATTTTCTAGTGAGATTCTACCAATCCTCTTCTTTTACGATTTATAATCTATTCATAATTCTAAAGAAAATGTTTTTAAGTTGCTCATAACTAACCCTTGCGAACTATACTTCGTAAAACTAAAAAAAATGTATTAAACAATTTATAAATATTAATAATATTTTTCACCGTACAAATACAGGCGTAAAATATCGCGAATTTCTCAAAAACTATTATGATCTAGATAAGCTTATAAAGAGATTCTACTAATATTCTTCTTTTATAATTTTGGATTTACCCATAATTCTAAAGAATTTTTTTTAAGTTCCTTATAACCAACCCTCTTGAACTATACTCCGTATGATACATAAAACTAAAAAAAATTATTAAACAATTTATAAATATTAAAATTATTTTTCAGCGTACAAATACAGGCGCAAAAATATCGCGAATTTCTTAAAAACTATTTTGATCTACATACACTTATAGTGAAATTCTACCAATCCCCTTCTTTTATGAGTTTTGGTCTACTCATAATTCTAAAGAAAATGTTGTTAAGTTCCTTATAACCAACCCTTTCGAAATATACTCTGTACGAACATAAAACTAAAAAAATTATTAACCTATTTAAAAATATTAAATATTATTTTTCAGTGTACAAATATAGACGTAAAAATATGGCGAATTTTTCAAAAACTGTTATAATCTAGATAACCTTCTAGTGAGATTCTATCAATCCTCTCCTTTTATGAGTCTTGATCTACTCATAATTCTAAAGAAAATATTTTTTTTTGTAACTTCCTTATAACCAACCCTTTCGAATTATATTCCGTATGATATATAAAACTAAAAAAAAATTTTTAAACATTTTATAAATATTAATATTATTTTTCAGCGTACAAATACAGGCGTAAAATATCGCTAATTTCTTGAAAATTATTAAGATCTAGATAAACTTCTAGTGAAATTCTACCAATCCTCTTCTTTTGTGAGTTTTGATCTACACATAATTCTAAAGAAAACGTTGTTAAGTTCCTTATAACCAACCCTTTCGAATATGTATATATATATATATATATATATATATATATATATATATATATATATATATATCCTTACGATACATAACACTAAAAAAATCAGGCACTCATTTGCACCGTTACTATTATTACATAAATATTTTAAAGTGTAACAGTTTAAACTGCAAAATATGCGGGTTAAACTATTACACATATGGTCTATTACTATGCCATATGATCTATGACTATGCCGTATGGTCTATGACTATGCCGTATTGTCTATGACTATTCCAAATTTCAAGTTTCTGCGTCAAACGGTTTCTGAGATAATCGGCTATCACCGATAATCAGACAGACTTTTGAGTTTATAAGTATTTTCCCACTTTAAATATTTAAAAATAATTTTCTCGTACCCAATTTATACGTGTGGTGAGGTATTTACGCAAAACAAGATACTTAAAAAAATAAATATTCTGCTACATATTAATAGAAAATTCAATATGAAATATTAATCGAGAATTTGAAAAAAAAATTTAATTTCAAAATGTCATTCACGTGATCTTAAAACTATAGAAATTACAAAGTGTGACAAAGAAAAACGGACAGAAAAGCAAAATACATAACGAAAAGAAAATGGTTCCGTTTTTGTCATTGGCTATGGTATAGAACTTTAAAAACGGACACAACAAATCACATTTCAATTATTATAATATCATAGTCGTAGTGAATAATTTTAATTTGATTTGTAGTGAAAATACGATCATATTTTTGAATACAGGTCACTTCTCAAATGGCTCAAGATCCGCAATCGACGCCAACTTCACATACTTACACTTCATTTTAATATATTAAAAAATCCTCAGAGCCCAAATTATCTTACTGGCAAATTTAAATAATTGTCTGTTCACGGCCTTGGGCTACGATCTGAAAGTTCATTCACCCTACTTATTCCTAAATTTATCTCCACCACTTAGGAAAAATCCTTCACTGTCCAAGCAGCAAAAATTTGGTATCATCTGGATCCTGACATCAGGAAAATCGCGTCCCTAAACATTTTCAAATGTCGAGTGAAAAAGTTCTGATTCTCCTGAAACCTTTTCCTTTGTGCTCCTGTCCTTTCCTGTCTTTCCCATCCTAAATCATCTCAATAGTTTGTATTCCTTACACTTTTGTATTTTTTTTTGTTTAATGTACTGTATAGAATTTTTGTTATCAAATCTCTTCCAGTCTACCAACTAATTTTCAACACCAATTGTTATGGTTAACTGAAAGAGATTGATCATGTAGCAATAAGTCCGCCATATGTACTATGCATAAAAGATTATAAATAAATATTTATGTATTATGTGAAAATTGTATCGCACCTGTAGGTTTTATTCTGGGTTGCAAAATATATGTAAGAATTTTAATTATATTTATTTTTGCTCAACATTTAAATGAGAAATTACATTTTTACCCTGTAGTTATATTTATGGATTTGAAACCTTCTTGAAGGACATTGATGAACAATATAGGAAAATAATCGAATTTTTCATGGATTTCACAGTTTAATAAATATAAACATGTGATACAAGTTCATTTTTCTCATTTAATTAATTTTTTTAAACATAAATCGTTATTTTAATTATTACTTTTAGATTAAAAAGTTCGAATATGTAGTTTAAATCTGTATTTTGTGTAAAGAAAAGGAGGCGCGTGTTTTTTTTTAATAAATGATAAGCAGTACCAATTTAGTCGAATAAACCATGGCTTTAAGGATGTAACATAAAGAAGATAATTTATGAAGAACGATATCTTACTTTATTTCATAGTATACCGATGATAAAATAGTGAATATTTTAATTAAATTTCAATTTATAAATCGTTTCAAATGAACAATGGGCGAAATCTACGTCGAAATTAACAAATAAACCTAAACGTTGAACTGAATATCTATGATAATAGTTTTTATTATCATTAATAGACAATATCACTCATTGACTTCAAAACTTATAACCATCGACAAAATTCGCTATTTTTAAACTAAACACGATCAACGAATAAAAATTTAACGTCGACCTCAATTGACGTTACCTAACGTATCGTTGTTTTATGCACGCACGGTAAGCCCAGAGTTCAGCTTAGAAACTCAGCTGTTTTACTTTAATACACTACGAGACATTTCAAAATTTACCTTCACAATTAGCAAATCATACAGAATTTAAAAGAAAAGTGTCAAATTTCCCTCCAACCTCTGAGTACAAATATGTTTTAATATTGCGTATACAACAAGTTTAAAAATTTAATAATAAAAGTAAAGAAAAATGAGGTAACTGTACTTTAGCGACGGTGAAAATTTCACTTTTCTTCTCTCTTAAATGAAAAAAATATTCATAAATAACAACGTATTTAACAAAAGTAATCGCTGGTAGTACTTTTTTATTAAAATAATAGTATTATTTTAATAAAAAAGTACTTTTACCATGAATAAACTGTTGCCAAACACATTTTTATAATTTTTTTTACTTTTTTACGTTTTATAGCTTTTTTTAATGTTTGTCAATTTATGTTTGTTTTTGCCATATTTAATGTTTTGTGATATGCAAATGGGCAAAAAATATACAAGGGACAAAATACAATTTTTATCGGGGTTTTTTTGTTATATGATTGTTTTTTACGGAAAATAAACAGTGAGTGACTTTTGTCGTTACCCAAAATAATGTTTAGTAGAGGCTTTCTTTTAATTAAATAAAGGCAAATAGAAAAAAAAATTAGCTAAAATGTACGTATTTCAACAATTTATTTTAAGAATGAATTATTTAATAATATATGTCAAATAATTGTAATATCATTTAAAATGGAATACAAAAAATAGACACATCCGATAATAAAAATATCGTATAATATTGGTGACGAAAATTGTCTACATTATCTAACAACCTCATTCTGATTATGACAAAACACAATTTATTCATGTAACTAAAAACCTCTTACGTATACTTATGAATAACACGGCTGTGCGACTGCAGATTGTACGTCTTCTGAACAGTTATTTTAAAACTAAATTATAAGTGCTATTTACTAAAAAAAACGTCAAACTTACCAGCATAATCCGTTATATCAAATACAACAATTCTTCTCGCTTGAAGACTGTTAAAAATTAATACAAACTCGGCAAAGTTTAGTAAGATATTTGTAAATCCGAACCACTGACCGGTGAAAGTTTTTAACGTCAGAACAATGTCAACAAATACTGGACAATCTTTATTTCAAACGAACACCTGTTTCATTTAATCAAACACATTTAGATATATTTCGTCGATAATTCACACTGAAAAATAATAAATATAATCACTGAACTTTATGCAATATGTTTTAATTTTATTCACTCGAAATCATTTTACAACTATGCAAACGACAATTATTTCGTTCGATGAAATGACATTTAAATTTATGTATATACCATTAAAGTGGCGAATAAATTTGGCGTGCAAATAATTTTAAAGTGTTACATATAATATTATTATGCAAATATTGGCACAGATAATTTAAAAATAAAAATTTTGTACGAAAACGAATTTAGGACGACCATCGCTATTAAATGTCACTGTCAAATAAAACTTCCCGCCATATTTAACTAGACAATTTCTCTACAACTGAACCAACGTCAAACGGCAAAAGAATTTCTCTATGGACTGAATGAAATTGAGGCACGGACTTGCTCGATTGCGGCGGTGATGAAACAAGCATACCTACATATTATTCAATGAGAGATTATTAACGTTGAAAAAATTATAGAGGCGAGTCGAAAGTTATATAATTTCTGTATTACAACATATTATGTAAGTAAACGCTGCTTTCGGCGAAATGTATACGATATAATGTGTGATTGTGCAAAATAGCGTACATATATTTATGTATGTATATAAAGTTTTATGTTATTATGGGGCACGCTCGTTATGTTAAGGAATTTCTTTGAAAAGTATGTTATAATTGGTTTCTAAGTATGTAAGTTACGTTTTTAGAGCAAACAATTAATTATATTATTAATTTTAAATATCAGTATTCACAGTAATAAATATATACCAATGTATGTTTATACGAAAATACATCAATATTATCCTATTTTACTTAAAGACGTCCGATCTGAACGATAGTTAACATATGTTTGAAAGAATCGGTATGTTCTGTTTATTTTATTTTATACATTGGATGATTTTACGTTGTGCGAGACGTGTTCTGACGTATTCGAGGTGTCATGGCCTATTATTCGTATACCTTAGTTTGCTTGCAAGTGTTAGTGAAATATTTCGTTGTATGGTATTTCAGCAGTAACTGGTTTTTTTTTTCTTTTTTATAGCATTTGGGTGCAATGTTCGTTATAAACTGAATGGCGTTAATATATCCTCGAGATTAGCAAAATTAATAAATGGTATTTTTCTTTAAATTTTAAGAAAAAAGAGGTGTACATTTAATTAAATTATGTTGAATAAAGGATTTTATGTTTTTATTAAAATAGTTACAGGGCCACTGTTAATAGATCTTTTTTAGTTTGAAGTACTTTACGTAAAATGAAAAACTTTACGTAAATTTTTAAGAATGGTTTTTCTATTAGTTGTTAGGTACTGTTTTTTTGGTATGGTTTTACCGATGGATTTTTTATTGATCAGAGCGAATTTATAGGTTTATTAAATGATTTTTGTTTGTTTCATATTTTCATATAACTTTCAAAAGAAATATATTTACTTTTGTCTAATCTTAAAATAATTTTTGTGTAAAGATCTCATATAGAAGTTATCCATTTTTCTACTTATTTGGTCCTGAATGCTAAGCTTTCATTACTGACCTCTAAATTTTACATAAAATATTGTTTTTGTTTCATTTTTCTTTTAAATGATGGAATAAGTCAAAAATGGTACATATTTTTAGACTTTTTGTTAATGGTATTTTTCACATAAAGTTTTGTATTGATCCTATTATATAGTCAATATCAATATTCATATTTGAAATTTGTTTGTTATATTCTCTGAACAGAAACAATTTCAGAGGTTTTTCCTTATTTTTGTTACGTGCTTAATATATAAATAAATAAACCGAAAATGGTAATTTTAGCAAAATATTTTTTTTTCTTCTATTGTCAATACTTTAAGTTTAATTAAATTCATTTTAATTTTTGTTGTGTGTCTCTAGAAAGAGAGCTATTGAATATTTCTCAACATTTAAAAAAACGAATTTTGAAAAAAAATGTATAAATATTGTAATTGTTTGTAGGAACTTATCAAGCCTTGCGAGTGGGATTTGAAAAAAAGAATTTGGTTTTTTTACTGGAAGCACACAATTCTTTTTATAACATTTTTCTGTGTCATTATTTATGAGTGGTAAGCATTATTTTTTTTAAGTTTATATATTTCTTCAAATTTTAAATTTTAAACGATTTTTCAATTTGAAGAAATTGTTAAAAATAATTTGGAAATTCAGCGGCTGTGGATTTCTACGTGGTATCTAAGTAAATGAAATACATATTATACATTATAACTCTACAATGTAGAGACTCAGAATGCAGAATGTAAAAATTGATTTAACTCTTTAATAATAATTAAAATTCTCCTTATTTACAAAGTATTTTATTGCATAAGTATATTTTTTATCCATAAAACATTGATAAACTATTTCAACAGTTTCTCGTTTTTAGTTTAATTATTTTTTGTTTTTATTATTTATTAGATTTAATATCAGTATATGTTTATTAAATTTTTTTCAATGCAAGGGGCTGGTTGCAAAATGATATTGAATAAAGAAAAATGTAGAGTTTATAAAGATAATATTTATATGAACTTATTATTTATTATATTAGTGGTAGATAAAACAAGAGATCGAAAATTAAAATTATTTTCATATTATTGCTCATTTTTTTAAATATTTCAAAAATTTAGAATAAAGAAAAATATAGAGTATATTAAAAGAAAATTGATATACAATTGATGTACATTGGTAGATAAAAAAATTATTTACCCCATAATACCTTTATCCCATTTTTATTAAAAAATTCAAACTTTTCAAAAGAGACTGCTTTTGCCTCTAACTATTAAGCGACGTATTTTAGAAAGGTGACATCAATTCAAAAAATAATTTATTTTTTAGATTTTCTTCTTATTCTTCAGGACGGACCTCTGCTTTCGGCATAATCAACTCCCAAGCTTTCTTGTTCTTAGCCGGAGACATCCAGTTCATTACACTTAGGATGTTTAAGTCTTTTTCCAGGCAGTCTAGCCTAAGTTTAGGTCTTCCTCTCTTTCGGGAGCCCAATGGTCTGGTTGACAAGATCTTTTTTGTTGCCTGACTGTCGTCCATTCTGCTCAAGTGTCTGCTTTTTTTGATTTTGCATTTGCTGAAATGAAAAAAAAAATATATTTCAAAACATTTAAATTATTTTACGTACAAATGAAAATTAAACCAGCTAAATGAGAGGGTTCTCTGTCCAGAACGTGGTTATAAATGTAAAGAACTTCGTTTTATTTACCTTCTATCAGTCTAAATAATTTCAGCTTTCTTGCAGACCGGCTGAGGCGGGAGAGGAAAAAAGTGGATGCTATATACGCACTCCGTTTTTTTTGGAAATTTTTTTCACGAATAAAAAACCATACGAACCATACCCTCAATATCGAAAAATATATTGCTTAATTAGCATTCCTTACTTCTATTAAAAAAAACATTAATTGTAATAAAAAGTTGTACCTGGTATTTCTATAATATATTCAGTACATTTGCAGAATTTTCCGCGTAAGGTAAAAGATAAAGGAGATGGTAATATTTTACAATTATTTTTTTTTTAATACAATAAAAACCCTTAATTACAATAATAGCGGCCTAAACTCAGTACCTACATGAAATTAAAAAAAAGTATAAACTGTAATGAACATCTGTTCATTGTGTATATAACATTAAAAAAAATATAACATTATCGTTTATATAAGATAAGATATATAACAGATAAATGGGTTTTAAAAAGAAGAAAGTTTTAATTATTTGTTTTTAGGTTTTGGCATCAAAATGCCTTTTTCGATAGACACGAAAATTTCATTAAAGTACAGAATGTAGAGACTAGATACATATATTGTATATATTTTTGGAATATACGACTAACGAGCAATAGCGCTTCAAGTGAAGGGAGTGGAAGCGATCCGATTGTATTTTTGAATGAAACTTTGAAACATTAAAATAATGAAAAATGAAGATATTATAGAACATAGAAAGTATTATAATAACGAAAAACCTGTCACACGAAAATTTCATTAAAGTACAGAATGTAGAGACTAGACACATACAGTGTATACATTTTTGGAATATACGACTAAATACGAATAGATTAAATGTACACCTCTTTTTTCTTAAGGTATTATAATAACAAAAAACCTGTCACACGAAAATTTCATTAAAGTACAGAATGTAGAGACTAGATACATACGGTGTATATATTTTTGGAATATACGACTAAATACGAATAGATTAAATGTACACCTCTTTTTTCTTAAGGTATTATAATAACAAAAAACCTGTCACACGAAAATTTCATTAAAGTACAGAATGTAGAGACTAGACACATACAGTGTATACATTTTTGGAATATACGACTAAATACGAATAGATTAAATGTACACCTCTTTTTTCTTAAGGTATTATAATAACAAAAAACCTGTCACACGAAAATTTCATTAAAGTACAGAATGTAGAGACTAGATACATACGGTGTATATATTTTTGGAATATACGACTAAATACGAATAGATTAAATGTACACCTCTTTTTTCTTAAGGTATTATAATAACAAAAAACCTGTCACACGAAAATTTCATTAAAGTACAGAATGTAGAGACTAGACACATACAGTGTATACATTTTTGGAATATACGACTAAATACGAATAGATTAAATGTACACCTCTTTTTTCTTAAGGTATTATAATAACAAAAAACCTGTCACACGAAAATTTCATTAAAGTACAGAATGTAGAGACTAGATACATACGGTGTATTTATTTTTGGAATATACGACTAAATACGAATAGATTAAATGTACACCTCTTTTTTCTTAAGGTATTATAATAACAAAAAACCTGTCACACGAAAATTTCATTAAAGTACAGAATGTAGAGACTAGATACATACGGTGTATATATTTTTTGAATACACGACTAATGAGCAATAGCGCTTCAAGTGAGGGGAGTGGAAGTGACTTGATTGCATTTTTGAGTGAAACTTTGAAACATTAAAATAATGAAAAATGGAGTTATTATAAAACACGCAAGGTATTATAATAACAAAAAACCTAAGCCTGAAAAATGAAGATATTATAGAACACGAATATAATAACAAAAAACCTAAAGTATATTTTTGGAATATACGACTAATGAGCAATAGCGCTTCAAGTGAAGGTAGTGGGAGTGACCAGATTGCATTTTTGAGTAAAACCTTTAAACTTTCAAATAATGATAAATCAAGATATTATAGAACACGAATATAATAACAAAAAATCTGAAGAATATTTTTGGAATATACGACTAATGAGCGATGCCGCTTCAAGTGAAGGGAGTGGGAGTGACCCGATTGTATTTTCAGTTCAACTTTTAAACATTAAAATAATGAAAAATGAAGATATTATAGAACACGAAGGTATTATAATAACAAAAAACATAAAGTATATTTTTGGAATATACGACTAATGAGCAATACCGCTTCAAGTGAAGGGAGTGGGAGTGACTCGATTGCATTTTTGAGTAAAACTTTGAAACATTAAAATAATGAAAAATGAAGATATTATAGAACACGACTATAATAACAAAAAACCTAAAGAATATTTTTGCAATATACGACTAATGAGCAACACCGCTTCAAATGAAGGGAGTGGAAGTGACCCGATTGCATTTTTGAGTAAAACTTTGAAACATTAAAATAATGAAAAATGAAGATATTATAGAACACGACTATAATAACAAAAAACCTAAAGAATATTTTTGCAATATACGACTAATGAGCAACACCGCTTCAAATGAAGGGAGTGGAAGTGACCCGATTGCATTTTTGAGTAAAACTTTGAAACATTAAAATAATGAAAAATGAAGATATTATAGAACACGACTATAATAACAAAAAACCTAAAGAATATTTTTGCAATATACGACTAATGAGCAACACCGCTTCAAGTGAAGGGAGTGGGAGTGACCCGATTGCATTTTTGAGTAAAACTTTGAAACATTAAATTAATGATAAATGAAGATATTATAGAACACGAATATAATAACAAAAAACCTGAAGAATATTTTTTGGAATATACAACTAATGAGCAATACCGCTTCAAGTGAAGGGAGTGGAAACGACTTTACTGCATTTTTGAGTAAAATATTATAGAACACTAAGGTTTCATTATTCATTATAATAATGAAAAAAACCTGTCAACCAAGAGTAAAACTCGCATTACGAGGATTCCATACACCTTTAGACATTCATAAACATTTAATGGTTCATAATATTCCTATTAAACTCTACAAAATTTTAACTTTTTGGAATGAAAATGTATTATCTACTATATCTTCTACAGGCGCATATATGAAAAATAAAAAATTTATATAAAATAACTACAAAAGACCTTGCCTCTTGGCCAAATTTCATGATTCTAGGTCAACGGGAAGTACCCGAGAGGTTTTAATTGATTTGCGACTGTCAAAATATGTGACATAAACGGTCTGATTTTTTTATTGCATTGAATTAGAAGCATGATTTTTTTATAACTCCAAGGGGCCGTAGATATAAGTATTTGACATTAATTTTAACTCGATACTTTCACGCGTGCCTGAAAAAGGGTCTTGACAAACAGACAGACAGGCGGACAACGAAGTGATCCTGTAAGGGTTTTTTTCCTTTTAAGGTACGCAACCCTAAACATTAGAATATAAAGAAAATATATAAAAGCTTAAGTAAGTTACTACGGGTATTTGGTATTAATTTCAACTCGATACCTCCACGTGTTCCTGAGAAAAAGGGTCTTGAAAAACAGACGGACAACGAAGTAATCCTCTAAGGGTTATTTTTTCTTTCGGGGTACGGAACCCTAAAATTTAAAATATAATGAAAATATATAAAAGCATTACGTACGTTGCTATCAGTATTTGATATTGATTTCAACTCGATACCTCTACGCAATAAAAGGATCTTGACAAACAGACAGACGGACAACGAAGTTATCCTATGAGGGTTCTTTTTTTCTTTTTGGGGTACGGAACCCTATAAATGAAAATAAATAAATGCTTTGAGTAAATTGTTAGTTATCACCCGTTTCCTATTGCAATATTGGATCATAGAAGCATTCTTATTAAAATAATTTAAACGGTTATAGCTATATAAAAAAATTCTTGAAATAATTAAAAACAATTATACAAACAACAACCTATAAAGCACAAATAAAACCCGCTACGCGAGGATTTCGTACACATTTTGGCACTTATTTATTAAACACCAAACATTCCTATTAAACTATTTATAAATATTATTTTTTCACAACGTAAACATATTATATATCACATCTTTCACAGGCGTAAGAACGGTATATATTTAAAAAAATATATAAGATCTGGGATAATCGCTAAAGTTTGCTTACGACCCTCTCCTTGTCTTCTCAAAACCAAATTTTTATAATTTTAGGTTGGATAGTTTTGGAAATAAGACGGGAGTGAACATATTTTTAGTATATATTTCAGTATATCTTCGGAGATATACCTAAAACCTAAAATTTTGAAAAAAATTATTTTTGGGACATTTATTATTAGTTATTTCAAACGATGTCCCACAATGTAAATGGAAGTAACTACCCTTATTATTAGTTCTTTCAAACGATGTCCCACACTGTATATGAAAGTAACTACCCTTATTATTAGTTCTTTCAAACGATGCCCCACACTGTAAATGGAAGTAACTACCCTTATTATTAGTTCTTTCAAACGATGCCCCACACTGTAAATGGAAGTAACTAACCTTAATATTAGTTATTTCAAACGATGTCCCATACTGTAAATGGAAGTAACTACCCTTATTATTAGTTCTATCAAACGATGTCCCACACTGTATATGAAAGTAACTACTCTTATTATTAGTTCTTTCAAACGATGCCCCCCACTGTAAATGGAAGTAACTACCCTTATTATTAGTTCTATCAAACGATGTCCCACACTGTATATGAAAGTAACTACCCTTATTATTAGTTCTTTCAAACGATGCCCCACACTGTAAATGGAAGTAACTACCCTTATTATTAGTTCTTTCAAACGATGCCCCACACTGTAAATGGAAGTAACTAACCTTAATATTAGTTATTTCAAACGATGTCCCATACTGTAAATGGAAGTAACTACCCTTATTATTAGTTCTATCAAACGATGTCCCACACTGTATATGAAAGTAACTACCCTTATTATTAGTTCTTTCAAACGATGCCCCACACTGTAAATGGAAGTAACTACCCTTATTATTAGTTCTTTCAAACGATGTCCCACACTGTAAATGAAAGTAACTAACCTTATTATTAGTACTTTCAAATGATGCCCCACACTGTAAATGGAAGTAACTACCATTATTATTAGTTCTTTCAAACGATGTCCCACACTGTATATGAAAGTAACTAACCTTATTATTAGTACTTTCAAATGATGCCCCACACTGTAAATGGAAGTAACTACCATTATTATTAGTTCTTTCAAACGATGTCCCACACTGTATATGAAAGTAACTATCCTTATTATTAGTACTTTCAAACGATGCCCCACACTGTAAATGGAAGTAACTACCATTATTATTAGTTCTTTCAAACGATGCCCCACACTGTATTTGAAAGTAACTAACCTTATTATGAGTTCTTTCAAACGATGTCCCACACTGTATATGAAAGTAACTACCTTTATTATTAGTTCTTTCAAACGATGTCCCTCACTGTATATGAAAGTAACTAACCTTATTATTAGTTCTTTCAAACGATGTCCCACACTGTATATGAAAGTAACTACCCTTATTATTAGTTCTTTCAAACGATGCCCTACACTGTAAATGGAAGTAACTAACATTATTATTAGTTCTTTCAAACGATGTCCCACACTGTATATGAAAGTAACTACCCTTATTATTAGTTCTTTCAAACGATGTCCCACACTGTATATGAAAGTAACTACCTTTATTATTAGTTCTTTCAAACGATGTCCCTCACTGTATATGAAAGTAACTAACCTTATTATTAGTTCTTTCAAACGATGTCCCACACTGTATATGAAAGTAACTACCCTTATTATTAGTTCTTTCAAACGATGCCCTACACTGTAAATGGAAGTAACTAACATTATTATTAGTTCTTTCAAACGATGTCCCACACTGTATATGCAACTAACTAACCTTATTATTAGTACTTTCAAACGATGCCCCACACTGTATTTGAAAGTAACTAACCTTATTATGAGTTCTTTCAAACGATGTCCCACACTGTATATGAAAGTAACTACCTTTATTATTAGTTCTTTCAAACGATGTCCCTCACTGTATATGAAAGTAACTAACCTTATTATTAGTTCTTTCAAACGATGTCCCACACTGTATATGAAAGTAACTACCCTTATTATTAGTTCTTTCAAACGATGCCCCACACTGTAAATGGAAGTAACTACCCTTATTATTAGTTCTTTCAAACGATGTCCCACACTGTAAATGAAAGTAACTAACCTTATTATTAGTACTTTCAAATGATGCCCCACACTGTAAATGGAAGTAACTACCATTATTATTAGTTCTTTCAAACGATGTCCCACACTGTATATGAAAGTAACTAACCTTATTATTAGTACTTTCAAATGATGCCCCACACTGTAAATGGAAGTAACTACCATTATTATTAGTTCTTTCAAACGATGTCCCACACTGTATATGAAAGTAACTATCCTTATTATTAGTACTTTCAAACGATGCCCCACACTGTAAATGGAAGTAACTACCATTATTATTAGTTCTTTCAAACGATGCCCCACACTGTATTTGAAAGTAACTAACCTTATTATGAGTTCTTTCAAACGATGTCCCACACTGTATATGAAAGTAACTACCTTTATTATTAGTTCTTTCAAACGATGTCCCTCACTGTATATGAAAGTAACTAACCTTATTATTAGTTCTTTCAAACGATGTCCCACACTGTATATGAAAGTAACTACCCTTATTATTAGTTCTTTCAAACGATGCCCTACACTGTAAATGGAAGTAACTAACATTATTATTAGTTCTTTCAAACGATGTCCCACACTGTATATGAAAGTAACTACCCTTATTATTAGTTCTTTCAAACGATGTCCCACACTGTATATGAAAGTAACTACCTTTATTATTAGTTCTTTCAAACGATGTCCCTCACTGTATATGAAAGTAACTAACCTTATTATTAGTTCTTTCAAACGATGTCCCACACTGTATATGAAAGTAACTACCCTTATTATTAGTTCTTTCAAACGATGCCCTACACTGTAAATGGAAGTAACTAACATTATTATTAGTTCTTTCAAACGATGTCCCACACTGTATATGCAACTAACTAACCTTATTATTAGTACTTTCAAATGATGCCCCACACTGTAAATGGAAGTAACTACCATTATTATTAGTTCTTTCAAACGATGTCCCACACTGTATATGAAAGTAACTACCTTTATTATTAGTTATTTCAAACGATGTCCCATACTGTAAATGGAAGTAACTACCCTTATTATTAGTTCTATCAAACGATGTCCCACACTGTATATGAAAGTAACTACCCTTATTATTAGTTCTTTCAAACGATGCCCCACACTGTAAATGGAAGTAACTACCCTTATTATTAGTTCTTTCAAACGATGTCCCACACTGTAAATGAAAGTAACTAACCTTATTATTAGTACTTTCAAATGATGCCCCACACTGTAAATGGAAGTAACTACCATTATTATTAGTTCTTTCAAACGATGTCCCACACTGTATATGAAAGTAACTAACCTTATTATTAGTACTTTCAAATGATGCCCCACACTGTAAATGGAAGTAACTACCATTATTATTAGTTCTTTCAAACGATGTCCCACACTGTATATGAAAGTAACTATCCTTATTATTAGTACTTTCAAACGATGCCCCACACTGTAAATGGAAGTAACTACCATTATTATTAGTTCTTTCAAACGATGCCCCACACTGTATTTGAAAGTAACTAACCTTATTATGAGTTCTTTCAAACGATGTCCCACACTGTATATGAAAGTAACTACCTTTATTATTAGTTCTTTCAAACGATGTCCCTCACTGTATATGAAAGTAACTAACCTTATTATTAGTTCTTTCAAACGATGTCCCACACTGTATATGAAAGTAACTACCCTTATTATTAGTTCTTTCAAACGATGCCCTACACTGTAAATGGAAGTAACTAACATTATTATTAGTTCTTTCAAACGATGTCCCACACTGTATATGAAAGTAACTACCCTTATTATTAGTTCTTTCAAACGATGTCCCACACTGTATATGAAAGTAACTACCTTTATTATTAGTTCTTTCAAACGATGTCCCTCACTGTATATGAAAGTAACTAACCTTATTATTAGTTCTTTCAAACGATGTCCCACACTGTATATGAAAGTAACTACCCTTATTATTAGTTCTTTCAAACGATGCCCTACACTGTAAATGGAAGTAACTAACATTATTATTAGTTCTTTCAAACGATGTCCCACACTGTATATGCAACTAACTAACCTTATTATTAGTACTTTCAAACGATGCCCCACACTGTATTTGAAAGTAACTAACCTTATTATGAGTTCTTTCAAACGATGTCCCACACTGTATATGAAAGTAACTACCTTTATTATTAGTTCTTTCAAACGATGTCCCTCACTGTATATGAAAGTAACTAACCTTATTATTAGTTCTTTCAAACGATGTCCCACACTGTATATGAAAGTAACTACCCTTATTATTAGTTCTTTCAAACGATGCCCTACACTGTAAATGGAAGTAACTAACATTATTATTAGTTCTTTCAAACGATGTCCCACACTGTATATGAAACTAACTAACCTTATTATTAGTACTTTCAAATGATGCCCCACACTGTAAATGGAAGTAACTACAATTATTATTAGTTCTTTCAAACGATGTCCCACACTGTATATGAAAGTAACTACCCTTATTATTAGTTCTTTCAAACGATGCCCCACACTGTAAATGGAAGTAACTACCTTTATTATTAGTTCTTTCAAACGATGTCCCACACTGTATATGAAAGTAACTAACTTTATTATTAGTTCTTTCAAACGATGTCCCACACTGTATATGAAAGTAACTAACTTTATTATTAGTTCTTTCAAACGATGTCCCACACTGTAAATGGAAGTAACTACCCTTATTATTAGTTCTTTCAAACGATGTCCCACACTGTATATGAAAGTAACTAACCTTATTATTAGTTCTTTCAAATGATGTCCCACACTGTAAATGGAAGTAACTACCCTTATTATTAGTTCTATCAAACGATGTCTCACACTGTATATTAAAGTAAAAAAATATTTGTATGCCTCTAATCGGTCATTATTTTATTGCGATTAACTAACCAAAGTTCAAAGAATAGTTTCCCTCCCTTAAAAATTCCAAAAATATATTTTTAGGTATTAAGATAAGCGCGGGTTTTTTTGCCTTATTACTCTGCTGAATTTCAAGTTCTTTTCTGCGAAAAATCTACGATTTGCTATTTATTCCAATTAAAACCAAATTTCATCTCTTCTAAATTATTTTGCTACCCTTGCTTGATTATGAAGATATTTGCTAACTAACCCTGGTTAAATAAACAAGGAAACCTTCAAAATGTATGTTTTCACCCTATATTCACGTCTCATCTGGGCTGAAATAATTGATTGGCTTATTTCACATGATCAATATCTTCTCTTCAATATATTGGAGAGCCCTTGTAATCCGTCTTATCTCAATTCTAGATTCAAAGCCCTATGGTTTCATGACCTTAGATTACGTCCTGAATACCTCCTCATTCACCTTATTCCCAAATATAACATTACCTATTACAAGTACTCCTCCACTGTACATATTGCCAATAAAATTAATCCTGACGTTCCTTGACGTGCCTCTGAAATAAAATTAAGCCTGATGTTCGAGACACGTCTATTTATGTTTTCAAGAATCGTCTGAAAAAGATATTCCGATCTTGGTTCTTTACTTCTCCTGCTCTTATCTTACCTCTTTTCCCTGTCCATAATATTAGCTTCAATTATTTGCTAAGTCAGTTAATATTGGGTTACTTGTTACTGTGTAGTTAATTGTGATAGATATTTAATTTTATAATGTCTCACTGTCAACGATTTATTGCAATCTTCCACAACGCTAAGTCTTCAACTTCTGGTGTTTTGGTTGCTTGACTTCAGACTTGTTTCGGTGAATGGAAGAGATTACTTATGTAGCAGTAAGATCATCAAATGCATTTTTAACTTGAAAACTAAATTATTAAATTTAAAAAAGGTCCTGCTTTTGCTAATCTCAGCTGTTACAACACTTTTTGTACAGATTGCATGTTGTATTTACTGTAATTATTAATTTGGCAAAATTAATGTTAAGTTTATG
This sequence comes from Druceiella hillmani, assembly GCA_039881145.1. Classification (NCBI taxonomy): domain Eukaryota; kingdom Metazoa; phylum Arthropoda; class Insecta; order Lepidoptera; family Hepialidae; genus Druceiella; species Druceiella hillmani. Next base: position 10,492,252 of record JAYKKI010000051.1, read on the forward strand.
GTAAAATCAGTAGATTGTTCCACATGAAATTAAAAAAAAATAATTTGGCAGCACCTGAATAATTAAAATTGTATTCCACACTTGGCCAACAGCACAACAATGTATTAAATTTGTGCTATTTCACGATGGGAAGCAAGGGGAGGTGATGGCAGTATCTTCCACTGAAAATGGGAAAGAAAAAGGAAGTGGACAGGTTAAGAAGATAGAAAAATATCTCACGAATCTATGATCTACTGTAGAAACATAATAAATAAGTGCTGGCATGTATAAATCTATCATTTAGCATATTTTTCATTAAATTATATTCAAAGAATACTAAGCACAACCAGTAATTTCACTATATCTAAAATTTCATCATAGGGACTATACCTTTAAGCCATGTTAGCTTGGTTTATGCGAATAAAGTAATGACTAATTAGAGGCATAAAAATATGACTAAAATATGTTTTACTTGAAAGGCTGTTGTAAATTAACATCAAAATAGTTTATGAAAACAATATCATTATTTCGTGAGTAAAAATAAAATGAGGTCAAACAAATTTACGATACTGACCACACAGATTAAGACTAACCGTGTACAGGTAAAGCAGTGTGGGGTTTTACTTTTTCGCTCCATTAAAATATCCTTCACTGTCCAAGCAGCAAAAATTTTGGATCACCTGGATCCTGACATCAGAAAAATCACGTCCCTAAATATTTTCAAATATCGAGTGAAAAAGTCTTGCTTCTCCTGAAACCTTTTCCTTTGTGCCCTTGTCTTTTCTTGTCTTTCCCATCCGAAATCATGTCAATAGTTTGTTTTATTTATACTTTTGTATTATAAAAAAAAAATTTCTAGTGTACTACAAAGAATTTTCATTGTAAAATCTCTTACAGTTTACCAACTAATTTCAATACCAATTGTTATGGGAATCTGGAAGAGATTGCTCATGTAGCAATAAGTCCGCCATATGTAATATACATAAAAGATGATAAATAAATAAATAAATCAAATATGGCTTATAAAATTTTACTGAATTCATATAATGGATCCTGGCGAATTTGAAAAGTGACAGTTTACCCTTCAAAAAATTGAAGTTAATAGTTTGGAAGATTAACATGTACAGATATAAAATGATAATATCACTGTTTAACTCTGGTTAAACTAAAAATTTAAAATAATTATGATTTACGCAAGTTACGAAATTTTTGAGATTTGTTTTTCAAATGATTTATTTTTTTTAATCCTGTTATGATTAATTAGGTTGTTGTAAACCGTTTCGTGTTACAATATTGGACTGCATAGTTTTGTACTCGACAAAATATTAGAATAAAAAACTAAAGCTTCTAGTATGCATTTAATAAATTAACCACAAATTATAATATTTACGTGAATGAAATCGATTAAAATAAAATTATTCTTTTTCGTTATTAAAAATGTTAATGTCTTTAAATTATCAAAAGTTCATTATATTTGCATAACGAAGTTTCTAAATCTACTTAATTTGACTTAATTTGCATGTCAAATAGGGAATTTATGGAGAAGACTTCCAGAGATTTAAAGTCTGGAATATTATTATCTTTAAGCACTATTATCCATTGATCTAAATATCAAGCTACCACCAAAGAAACAAAAAGTAATTCGAAAATGACAACACCAATTCATGTGCGCCATCTATTGCAATTAAACGAAACTACTTCGTCAGTCACATGACCGACTGTATGCGACCGTAGATATAATGTTGTTGTGGCGTTATCTTATTTTATTATTTTTTACCTAAATTAAACAAGAAATGGTTTTCAATTTGTGCGCATGTATATTGATATAACAATGCTGAAATAGCTTGAAATCTGTGTAAAGTAACCACAAAAGTTATTTTTTTATAACAAAAGGCAGTTATAACAGGTAGATGTAACGGCACTATACTATGTAGATATGTTAGAAATGGTTCAAAATTAAAGTGACGAAATTATCTCAACTTCATTCTGTGCCAATCAGTTTTAATTTATTCCCTGTATCGGAAAGTTGTGTACTTATAGTTGTCCACCTCGGTAAGACGATTATACAAAAACTGATTTAAAAGTTCATCGGCGATTAAAAGGTTAATATTTAAAAAAATAAAATTTGTCTTAAAGAAATTATAAGGCTATAATACTTTCTGTCTACATACGGGTACATATCTATGGCACGTTTTCGATAATCATGTACCCTGTTCTCTTATTTATATTATTTTAGTTTAAAATATTTATTAGTATAGTTCAAAATTGGAAATGAAAATTTTAAGAGGATAGTTCTAAAATTGTAGAAACTATAGGGATGTGATTGAAAGGCGTACATGATGAAATTTTAGAGTTTGTAGATTGACTAGGTAATTTTGTAACCAAAAAAAGTAATTAGTTCATCAATGAGCTTGGTGAACAAGTATTTGTGTATTTATTAGTGTTCAATGTTCAAATGCATAAGCGAATTTATGGTCCTAGCGTTATTTAAAGTAATCATTCGTAAAATTTTAAGAAGAGAGTTCTAAAATTGTAGAAATTATGAGTTGTGATTGAAAGGCGGGCATAATGAAATTTTGGAGTCTGTAGATTGACTAGGTAACTGCTAACAAAAAAGTAATTAGTTAATCATTGAGCTTAGTAATCACGTATTTGTGTATTTAGTTATCTCCAATGGTCAAACGCGTAAACGAACTTATTGTTCTAGCTTTATTTAAAGTAATTGTTTGTAAAGTTTTAAAAGGGACAGTTATAAAATTGTAGAAACTATAGGGTTGTGATAGAAAAGCGGATATGATGAAATTTTAGTATGTAGATTAACTACGTAATTCTGAAAACAAAAAGTAATTAGTTCATCAATGAGCTTGGTGATCACGTATTTGTGAATTTATTTGTCTCCAATGGTCAAATGTGTAGCGTTATTTAAAGTATTTTTTTGTAAAATTTTAAGGGGAGAGTTATAAAATTAAGAAACTATGGGGTTGTGATGGAAAAGCGGACATGATAACATTTTAGAGTCTGTGAATTGACTAGATGTTTTTGAAAACAAAAAGTGATTAGTTCATTAATGAGCTTAGTGATCACGTATTTGTGAATTTATTTGTGTCCAATGTTCAAATGGGTAAGCAAACTTATTGTTCTAGCGTATGAAAGCATATGGATTAAATATTATATTTAGCGAGAAGCTATAATAGATTGTCTGCATAAAATGTTAACAACCTGGTGTCTTATGTTGATCACATGTTCACAACCTTTAACGGCGTGGCGCATAATGGAGTCCAGTTCGATTCCAGTTCGTAGAACGGGACTGAAGCGGTGTTTATAATCACGTAGCTAAATGCCATAGACCGGTGATGGAGCAGCGCACTAGTGCTAGACGTTATCGCCAACCCGTCTGTCCATATTAGACAGGCTGTTGAAGATATGATAATAAAATGTGAATATAACTAAAGTTGACAAAAAAATTGTGCGTGTACTTATGTACGTGCGTGAGAAGTTATACTTCTTTGGCATAATTACAAGCATAACTTTATTTAGCAAGCAAAACATTAATGGAAATAAAATAATCAAAAGGGCTGGAGCATGATTATAAATACGGTTGTTAAAATTTAAATTCAATCAAATAGTTAAATTTTTTTTATAATAATAATGATAATAATAATAGGAGTAATAATAATTATTATTACGTTATTATTATCATTTTGGTATTTTTCATTTCATTGCTTAAACTTTTTTATTACATTAATTAAATTGAATTTAATTATTTTAAAAAATTGAAATGAATAGACAGCATTCAATTTAATATAAACACGTGTTTATAACGAATTCTTAAATTTATTAAAACAATCTAAATAAAGTTTAATTAATAATGAATATAAATGGATATGCTGAAAATTTATTGTAATTTATTTATTTTAAGTATTCAATAATTTACAAAGTAATAATTTATAATTTATAATGCAAATAATAACAAAAAACACACCTGAAACTTAATCACACTTAAAGAAATACACTTCAAATATATTTCAAAAAGTTTATAAGCATTATTTGTATCACGAATATACACAATAAATAAATGTTTTTTTTATATTATGGACCACTATTAAATTTAAATTACTAAAAATGTTATTTAAAAGCATGGATATACAATATAAAACACGTGTTGTGTATTTACAAATACTTCAATAAACATTTTGAATATAGTATCAGTCATTATATGCATGTAAATATACGTATAAGGAACAACTTCATACTGCTGGTTTTTGTTGCATCGTGCGTGCGCATCGTAAAATTCCACTCTAATATTTTTTTCATTACGCATCTAAAGAAGTATACATTCAAAAATGTAATTTTCATTATCTTATGTAAAAGTCAATGTCGGTATGTATGTAAATTCTTTATAGGCTCCTATGCTTTTCAGTCGATTTTCCTCAAATTTTTCACTCTCAGCAAGCCGACATTTCTAAACTCTCGGTAAAAAACCATACACCTTAACACTGCAGAAAAATTCTCAGTTTGCACTATAGATTGAATTCACAGAATTACAGGTAAGCCCTATAATCCTATAATGCTTTATATGTGTCATGTGTCAAAAACATTTAGACGGTATATATTTCACTGTTTTGGCAATGATTCAACTTCAATGCATAAAACATTCAAAATTGCTAAGCCGTTTAGCCTCACAGCCAATAAAATCTGAAGCGAACCAGGATGAGATTATGCGAGTAGTCGCTCTCGATAGGAATATTAATGTGCGGTGCCCTGCTTGTTAAAATTGTGGGACTGCACTTTCTTCCGATCGTCGGAGTTGCTATCCTGTATAAAGAAATACAAGACTTAAATCAGCAACGAATATTAAGTGGGTGACGATCCACACCCACTCCCTTACTCCCGAAAAAACAAGCTATGTAGGGTACTTAGTTAATTATTTATAAAGGTCTTCTGTCCCCTTTATATAACATAGACTGCACAGGTTATATATATGAAGCCAGTTTAAAATTTGGTTACTTTTGGGTCGAATTAAATACGGTATTAGTGTTTAATTTCAGTGCCGGTTAATGAATTTATTAAATTAATTTGATATTTTGCTCCAAATAATTGTTTATGCCTTTAAGTAGATAACATAGGAAAAGAAACTTTATTGAAATGAAAATTTATTTAAGTGCATCTGCGTACTTTGTATACCAGTGTACTTCTTCTGAGTAGTAAACGAAAGTGAACCATAATACTCGAGTCGGTGATGCTGAGCCGTCAGGTTCGGTCGGTAACGTTGAATCGGGTAAACTCGGCTCCCTTCGCCGACGACCAAGTGAACAACTTTTTTAGGCGCACCACGCGCACTATTTTAAAATATCAAGTGAAATACTTTTTAAGGTGCACCACGCCTCCTTTTTGATTAATATTTTATTTGAGTATAATTTAATATAATATGCGAATGTTATTGTTTATAAACAGTGTAATAATTCAGTTGTACATAGTTAGTGTTTAATATTTTATTTGAGAGTAGTTTAATATAATACGCGTATGTTATTGTGTTTTAAAATAATAATCTAGCATTTATCCTGATTCGCCGATTTAATATTAGTCATATAACATCAATGTGATTATGTATATGTCTTAAAATTAGAAGTTTCACTTCTATCGTGTGGTCATAAGCGAACACCAAAAAATTCTTTTATAAAGGAAGTTCCAATTGTTTTTTCAATGCAACGCTATAAAAAGGAATGATGAATTTAGCTTCTATAATGACCGCTCATTGAATAAAGTATTGAATGCAAGATTGTTCAGTTTTTAGTATACGTACATGATTTTTTATTTGAAACATTTTTCATTATTTTTTCGCATTTTCTTCTTTATTTATTCATGAAGTTTCAATACTATGAAAATAAAAAAAACATAACTTGGATAAATGCTGCTGGAAAAAACCAGACTTAATTTAATCACTAAAAATTGGTATATTTAAAATGCCGTCAAATGCTTCTAAATGGAGGTACAATTTTTTATGTTGATTTTGATTTGAAAGCTAAGATTTTTTATTTTTCGTAATATCGTACTTTACATTAAATTTGTAAACACATCAGCTTTAACCTGTGGTTTCATTCGTGTGATCGAAGAAAAAAATATGGTGTAATTTAAAAATAATGTTCTTATCAAAATATTGGAGTTTGGCATTGAGAATGGATAAGTAGTTTAAAAAATAGTTACGTTCGTATATATGTACTTATATTTACGATCTAATATCAGGAGATATGTTAATTAAAAAGTGAAAAGATTTTTTCCTGGAAATAACGTATATAATCATCAGTGTAACGCAGGCCATATCTAACCAAAATATTGAATTGTTGATATCTAAAAGATAAGCAAATAAACTTATTTTTGCATTTATAATTCTAGTTACGATTAGAACACACTTGAAATATTTTAGTGCAATAGGCGGTTGTTAGAGGAGATTGACGATATATTCAAATACTTGAGTGAAATGATAATGGAACGAGGAGTCACATAGAAGATCGCTGAATAATGAGAGTTGAAATCTACTGAAGTAAAAGATTTATTCAATCATTGATTTAAAAGTTCCTGAGAGAAAATGACTAAATTATCCACTGAACTAAATAAATTATTCAATCAATGATTTAAAGTTCCTGAATGATCGCTTCGGGGTTTTGAAATAGATTGACTCACAACCATGGAGGTATCGCTAGTAATATCTAATGATCTCCACGCTTTTAGTATTTTTGATAATGACAAACATTTGGTTTATATACACACACACGCCCACGTGCCCCCACCCACACGCATACGCACACACACACATACGTGCACACACAGATATACATGCACACACACACGCGCACGCACACACACGCATACAAACATACGCATACACACACACACACACACACACAGATACACGTAGTGGGAAAATACGAAATTATATATGAATATATAGAGGCCCTTTGGAGCCATTAAATCATTCAAATGACAATGACCCAACACCATATAGATTAAAAAGAAACAAAATAAAAAAAAAGAGCAGAACAAAATGAAAAAAAACAGAACTCGACCTGTTACTAAGTTATGGGAAATGGCTTGATGGAAAGATATGATTAAATTATAGATATGATTAAATTATATGTGATATGATTAAATTATAGATATGATATTAAAGATATGATTAAATTATAGATATGATTAAAGTCCCAATGAAACCATCGAATTAGTAAAATGACAGTGACTATATGAATTGAAATGAATAAAATAAACTAAATAGAAGATATATCCGTTCTTGATATATCTTCACTTACTACAATGTCACGATAGACTGTCGAATAAACGTACTGGATGCAGTTTCGGAGTCCCTATGGAATTATTAAATCACTAAATTGATAATGATTCAATTACCATACAAATTAAAATGAAATTGACAAATGGGATTTCTATTCTTTATTTACGGACACATGGTACAAATTCGCGAGAGGATGGACGGACATGATGAAGTTATGGGTAGTCTTTAACTATGGAACAATTAATCACCAAAATGACAGTGATTGAACTACCGTGTGTGTTAAAATGAACAAACAAGATAAAGGGATGGTATTTCTACTCTTTGTTTGTCTCCACTTGCTACGAAGTCACGAGAGAGTGCTGGATGAGCGAACATGATACAATTTTAGAGTCTCTATGGAACCATAAAATACAATACACTACCATAAAATACATATTTTATACGATAGCGTATATTTTGCAGGATTGCATAGGTATAAACAAATGAGGGCAAATATCGTTGCGCGTTGTACAAAGCTAGGACATTACAGTGCCTAGACTTGAAACTGGGATGGGAACATTTATAATTCTTCAGCATCGCACGGCTTCGTCGAAACATTCGACTTATAGATCTTTGTATGTGAGCTAAGGGCTGCATGATCTTGCATCCCATAAGGGTTGGAATTTATTCTAATTACGAGGTATTTATGGGTCGTTTTAGCTTTTAGGGTAGTTTTGTTAATCGGTTTCAGTATACTAAAAGTTTTTAGGATAAATATCGATGTAAGCATTGGTCTAGTCAAAGGATCTACTGATTTATTAGAATATATTCATTGGGATATCGACAATAAAAGAGCAAAATTAAATATTTTGAAAAAAACCCCGACGGGTATAGCCGTTGTAATTCAACAATTATTAAATATTTTTTTTTAAACCCCCCCCCCCCCCCCGATGACTCCTATGACACAGGCATAAGTATTACTTTACTATTTGCCTTTAATTAAGTAATAAAATAACTTTAAACGAAGGTGGGATGTGGCAATGTGTATTAATCTAGCGAATTCTTAGTGAAAATACATTGTGTTAGAAAATACGAACTGCTTAAAATATTCCTGTGACTAAACTACTTAATTTTGTTAATTGATTTTTGATATACGATTTAGAAAAGCTGTCGGTATTAGCATCCACTAATCATTTCAAATACGCTGGCGAGTTAAATCAAAAGAAAAAGGACATTAAATGGTATCAATTAATCAGTTTCTAACACACTTTCTGTGGCCGACAATGGATGTCAAATAATTTTTTTTCTTTTTACAAATGTACGCATTCTAATTTTGGCGTTGCCAGATTGAAATAAAACTTAAAAAATACTATTAAAGTATAAAGCATAAACACAATGACATCACAACAACTTTATCTAGTATATTAGGATTCAAGATCGAATGGACAAATCCACACAGTATACTTGTATATCTCAATGATGAAATCTATATCTGTGATCGTACCGATTTCGGCGGATCGTACCGAGTTCAGTCCCGTAACAGTAATGAAAATTAAGTAATAAAAATTGGTAGGGATAATTCCGAGTAGGGATATGCAGTATTACCTAGAATGCTTAAGAGAAATTAAATACTAAGCTATATATTTCTGATTTTATAATAAAAATGATAATGAAAATAAACATATTTCTTTCTAAACTATTGATTAAAGGGGGTGCTCCCTTACATAGCGTAAGTTCTTCTTTTCATATTTTTAAGAATATTTTTAATAAGTATGCAATTTTAAATTAAAGAAAAAATATATATTTATTTTGTATGCTTTTTAAATGATATATACATTTTTTTTTAAATTGTCTATTTTATTTACCCCTTTTTTAATTCTTATATGAATATTTCAATAATGTTAGCAAAATATTTGGGTAAATAAGAAGTAATACTGTGTCAAATTTCAAGTTTTCATGCCGTATAATTTCTGAGAAAAACGGCTCTGACAGGCAGACAGATAGACATGGAAGTGATTTTATAAACGTTACGTTTTTCCTTTGAGATACGGAACCTTAAAAAATATGAAGGAAACAGAAAAAACGCAGTACTTAGAATTGACGTCACACTAACTAATGATGAGTCGCAAGCTATCACGCAATTCCATAATCACATTTTTCAAGGTAAATAAAACAGAAAATTATGTGGTGACTGGGCGCGTCTAGCAAGCACCACGACGATAAATGTGAGCGCACGAAAGGCAGGTAAACGCTGCGGGATATTCGTGCGCACTTTAGTCAGGCGAAATAAAATATGATCTCATCCTCTAATGTGACATCCAGGAACATAAATCGCAGGCCAAAAGACAAAACTCAAGGCCGAAGGGTTGTCATTATAATCTATATATATATATATATATATATATATATATATATATATATTATAATGAAATTTTAATAGAGTGGATTCTGTACTAGAAAAATATTTTAAAGAGAGTGAATAATAATTTAGCTTATAGAATTATAATAGAAGCCAGAATGTTTTTAGAATTTTTGTCTGTCTGTCTTTCTATCGGTATGTTAATTTCTTCGTCAATCACGCGAAATCTACTGGACGGATTTTGATGAAGTTTGCCACAGTTATAAGCTTATACCCTTGAGCAAAATATAAGATACTATTGATCTGGATATTATAGGTCAAAAAACCTTCACTTATTACAATATTGGTACTGCCAACGACATCTATTAGCGCTTTTAATAATAATAGTTTTGACAGCGAAACCGCAGTTTTGCATGAGTGAATCCATGGAGCACAGCCAGTTTTTGAGTGAGTTTGGGAAGCGGAATAGCTGTATAAAAAAAATCGTCCAAAATTATTTTTGTTTATTTATCTAAAGTCTACGCTAATATGGACTCCCTAGTATAATTAATTTAATATTACGTTAATATAATTATCCAGGGGGCATTTATATTTTCGTGAATATCTAAAAAATTATGACTATAGAATTGTTAGTCTTTTTCGTAGGCTTCTACAAACCCTTTCTTTTCATCATTTTAGGTTCGATAGTTTCAGAAATTAGGGGGTGGAGGGGCATACATTTTTTTTAAATTTTTCAGTAAAGCTCTGAAAATTTTTATTTATTCATTTATATAAGCTTTTTACTTCCTTACACCCTATTTGTATATTACAGTAAATTTTATATTTTATATCATTTATTAATTCGGATAGGTTAGTATTATTTAGAAAAAACTTTCAAAGTATTAGGTATATATTAGTTGTTTATTAACATGCTTTTATTAGGTCGATTGTCCAAATTATTTAAAATTTTGCACACGTATTAAAAGCTGATAACAATATAATAATCTCCTGAAATAAAAAAATAATATAGCCTTAATTAACAATAATAAGACTAAAAAGAATAAAAATAAATTAATAGTTTAGAAAACTTAAAAAACACGCTTTTGCAAAATACTGCCCTAAAAAGCAAAAAATAATTATCGAACTCGCTTTTTCCATCTGCTCTGTAAGAACTTCAATGTGAGTCATGTTTGTTATTGAGTATAATATTTGAGTGTAAAAGCTTGGGACACTTTTTCCCAAAAATAAATTATTTGCTTTTCCAATTAATATTAAGTGAATGAAAATACTTAAAATTTCAGATACATTTCAAGGCAGCTTTGTTTTGTACTCCCCACGCTTTTATCCCACGGTCTTGCCTCAAGCTTTTACACTCAAATATTATACTCAATAAAAAACAAGGCTTACACTAAAGTCAATATAGGGTGGATAGAGAAAAACAGGTTCGATAATTGTTTTTTTTGCGCAATATTTTGTAAAAACGTCTTTTTTAATTTTTTAAATATGATTTATTTATGTGTTAGCTTAAGGATCGCTTAAAGGAGTATAAGCCTCCTTCAGTCTGCTCTATCTGTTACTAGACTGGACTATATGGTCCACGCTATTTCTAAGTATATCATCGCTGCATTGTTTTTAATATTTGATATGCATTGTTCTAGTTTTATTATTCATGGTTCGCTGGCTAAAGCTCATTAAATGTGGTAATATAATATTTAATGTAATTCAAGGGGTTGTAGTCTATTGCCCACCCCTCTCCACTGGTGACCAACCATTTTAGGAGATATATTTTACTATTTTTATTTATCTTATCTCTGATGATATATTACCTAATAAGTCGTATTAAAAATTTAAGTATCTAGTACCTACAATTTTAAAATAGGTATGAAAAAGCTCGTATATGCTTATAACAAGCTTTTGTTTGTCCTATTATTTACGGTAACTATTTTCACCTTTAGTACTTATTTTTACCTATGGTACCTATTTTTATATACGGTACCTATTTTTATCTATGGTACCCATTTTTATCTATGTACCTATTTTTACCTATGGTACCTATTTTCACCTATGGTACCTATTTTTATCCTTAGTACCTATTTTTACATTTATTTATTTGAGATTGATATTCTTTATTACCATGCTAAATTTCAAATTTCTGCTTCAAGCGGTTTCTGAGAAAAACGGCTGTGACGTGTGGACGACGAATACGCTAGTGATTTTATAAGTATCCTGTTACTTATGAATTCTTTGTAGATAAATATAACGAGTATTTTATGCACATACAAATAAGCGAGAAAATGTTTAATGTCTTGAGTGGGATGTTAAATTAATATGTATAATGGAAAAATTGACCTGTTAATTACGAAAAACCTGTTGAGGTATATACAAGAGTTTAAACATACAATAATATATAATATTTCCCTTTAACTGCTAATAACGAGCTTTTGTTTGTCCTATTTTAAATTATAACGAGCTTTTGTTCGTCCTATTATTTACGGTACCTATTTTCATCCTTAATACTTATTTTTACCTATGATACCTATTTTTACCTATGGTACCTCTTTTTATCCCTAGTACCTATTTTCACATATATTTATTTGAGTATTAATCATACTTTCGTATTCATATTCTTTACCACCATGCCAAATTTCAGATTTTTGCTTCAAGCGATTTCTGAGAAAAACGGTTGTGACACGTGGACGACGGATACGCGAGTGACTTTATATGTTGTTACTTATGAATTCTTTGTAGATAAATATAACAAGTATTTTGTGCACATACAAATAAGTGAGAAAATGTTTAATGCCTTGAGTGGAATGTTGACTTAATATGTATAATGGAACAATTTACCTGTTAAGTACGAAAAACCTGTTGAGGTATATACAAGAGTTTAAACATACAATAATATATAATATTTACCTTTAACTACATATTTATGTCAATATTATATTTTAGTACATAAATATTGTTTCTAGATATCTTGTTTAACCCTATGATAAGTAACTCCGTTTCCTACATGAGTTTAATTTATTGCTTATATATTTTAATTGATTGCTTACACAACGGAGCGGAAAGTGACACTACTTTTTTCATAGCGCTGTAACAACTTTCGAAGAAAAACGACCACACGATTTCGACGCAAAATGCCTTTAAAAGGATCGCCCAAAGTTTTCCTTCATCTATGCATACAATTCGCTGGGTCAGTTGCACTGTGCTCGATACAATAGGATGTTTAGAACGAAATTTAGATTTGCTAGCCGTATTCGCTCTTATTTCCGGTGTTGGCGGATACATCAAAGATAATTGACTCTTGCTTTGGAGTCTCGTATCTTGCGTTAGAAAAGATTATTTAAATGGCCTACTCAAAGTGAGAAAAAATCCTTAAGTTAGATGTCTGGAAAGTCGCTTAAAAAAACATTAAAAATATTTTTTCTTTATTTTTACATACTAACATAGCTCAACTATGTTTTCATATAAAAATTATTATGACTGGCCTTAAACTGAAAGATTTACGATGCTGTAACATAGGGGCAATCGTACCGTAATAACGAAATTACAAGAGTTTGTTTTTCTGCCTTTGGCCAGGAAGCCCTATGGGGAAAATCACTTATTTAAAAAGTAGGCGATTTTCATTGAAATGCTGGAAAATCCCGTGTATTTGCGTTCAATAGATACCTGTGAAAATATGGCTATTTTTTATAACCGAGCGGACAGAATTGATTTGTACATCAAAAAATTAAAATTTTCAGGGTACAATAGCTAAATTAGGAATCTTTATAGTATAGCCATGTTCGTCCGTCTGTGCATTATAGCCGTTTTACTCGCATACTATTAGTGCTATAAAATTGAAATTTGGCATGTATACTTCTCTATATATTATTTATCAAAGGTGTTTTTTGTCGGTACGCCATATCTCCCTTAATACTTTATCAAAACCAACGATTGAGCTATAATTTTGGAGACTGCCTTCGCCGCTAGTGACGAAATATAAACAAACAATTTAAAGTTAATTTTTTTACTAATTGTTTAATTCTCCATACATTATTTCTCAAAGATGTTAATATTGTAATCAGCGCCATCTACGATCTGTGCAACTAACATGCACGACAGTCGTTTAAACAGTATTTATATTGATTGTAAACAGCGCAATCTATTGACAATCTGTTTAACTAATATGTATTACCATTCCGTGACTTGTGAATTATTCGTACGGGTCAACTAGTATTTCTAAAGCCTGCAAAGTTATAAGAATATAATGATAAAATCTTTAAAAAATATATTTAGGGTACTTATTAAAATGAGGGTGTGTTTTTTCCGCATACACCATTGTGGAAGACATTGTTGAATATGTTCTTCAAAAATATTGGGAGTATATCACGAATACTTTTCGATACAGAGGTCCGTTTACGAAATATTGAGCTTTAAAGTGATCCTTTTTCGTCTCAAAGTTACGTGTCCTTACCCCCTGTCAGTTAAACCGCTATTTTTTAATACGTAAAAAGTAGTAATAATAGCAGTTATTAGGAACTTAGGAATATTAGTACAGCTGAAATGTATAGGGATTTAGAAAATTAGGAAAATTAGTACAGTTAAAATGTCTAGGGACTTAGAAAAATTAGGAATATTAGTACAGTTAAAATGTTTGGGGACTTAGGAAATTAGGAAAATTAGTGCAGCTAAAATATCTAGGGACTTAGGCAATTAGGAAAATCAGTGCAGCTAAAATATCTAGGGTCTTAGGAAAATTAATATAACTAAAATGTCTAGGGACTTAGGAAATTGGGAAAATTAGTACAGCTAAAATATCTAGGGACTTAGGAAAGTAGGAAAATTAGTACAGTTAAAATGTCTAGGGACTTAGAAAAATTAGGAATATTAGTACAGCTAAAATGTTTAGGGAATTAGGAAATTAGGAAAATTAGTGCAGCTAAAATATCTAGGGACTTGGGAAAATTAGTACAGCTAAAATATCTAGGGACTTAGGAAAGTAGGAAAATTAGTACAGTTAAAATGTCTAGGGACTTACAAAAATTAGGAATATTAGTACAGTTAAAATGTTTGGGGACTTAGGAAATTAGGAAAATTAGTGCAGCTAAAATATCTAGGGACTTAGGCAATTAGGAAAATCAGTGCAGCTAAAATGTCTAGCGACTTAGGAAAATTAATACCACTAAAATCTCTAGAGATTAGGAAAATTAGTACAGCTAAAATGTATACGGACTTAGGAAATTAGGAAAATTAGTACAGCTTAAATATCTAGGGACTTAAGAAAATTAGTACAGCTAAAATGTCTAGAGACTTAGGAAATTAGAAAAATTAGTACAGCAAAAATGTCTAGGGACTTAGGAAATCAGGAAAAATAGTACAGCTAAAATGTCTAGGGACTTAGGGAATTAGGAAAATTAGTACAACTAAATGGTCTCTACTAGTTTACGAGCAATAGTCGACCAACTTATGACATGTAGGTGGGTCTGCAAAAGGTTCATAGAAACTCCATACAAGTAACTTGAATCAACTGGAAAAATTACTTTGTATATTTATGATGTCTGTGAAAGATATAGTAGTTGATTTATCTATGTTGTGGAAAATTAATATTTATAAACAGTTTAAAAGAATTACTGTGCATTCCTAAATTTTTACATGTGTTAATTATAAGAACCTTGGAAGTGCGAGTTCTACTCATATTTGACAGGTTTTATTTTTGTTCGTTTTAATCACAATTACGTGATTTTTGAAACCCATGATGTGATGACAATATCTACAAAAATATTTTCTTAAAAAGTGACATTGCACGCAATAACTGATTTGTAAACACACCGAAAATATTTGCTTAGACCCCAGGTTTGCCATATGACAAATAACATATTTTTACATCGTTGTCCGTCTGTCGGTGTTTCAAGCCCTTTTTCTTATGAACGCGTCGAGGTATCAGGTTGAAATTAATAACAAATACTTAAATCTACGTTAGGTACGATATTTTGTTGCGATGTATACTTTGAAAGATATCGTTATGTAATAACCCATTATTTGGCTCTAATATTTCTTATATTCATTATATATTTTAACTAAATAATAACGATTTGTCACGTCACTACAAGTTTATAATTTTCAGATATATTTTGTTACGAGGTGTACTTGAAAGACGCCATTACGTAATAATCCATCGTTCGGCTCTAATATTTCTCATATTCATTATATATTGTAACTAAATAATAACGATTTGGTCACTACAAGTTTATAAATTTCAGATACATTTTGTTACGAGGTGTACTTGAAAGACGCTATTACGTAATAATCCATCATTCGGCTCCAATATTTCTCATATTCATTATATATTGTAACTAAATAATAACGATTTGGTCACTACAAGTTTATAAATTTCAGATACATTTTGTTACGAGGTGTACTTGAAAGACGCTATTACGTAATAATCCATCATTCGGCTCTAATATTTCTCATATTCATTATATATTGTAACTAAATAATAACGATTTGGTCACTACAAGTTTATAAATTTCAGATACATTTTGTTACGAGGTGTACTTGAAAGACGCTATTACGTAATAATCCATCATTCGGCTCCAATATTTCTCATATTCATTATATATTGTAACTAAATAATAACGATTTGGTCACTACAAGTTTATAAATTTCGGATATATTTTGTTACGAGGTGTACTTGAAAGACGCCATTACGTGATAATCCATCATTCGGCTCTAATATTTCTCATATTCATTGTATATTGTAACTAAATAATAACGATTTGGTCACTACAAGTTTATAAATTTCAGATACATTTTGTTACGAGGTGTACTTGAAAGACGCTATTACGTAATAATCCATCATTCGGCTCCAATATTTCTCATATTCATTATATATTTTAACTAAATAATAACGATATGGTGACTACAAGTTTATAAATTTCAGATACATATTGTTACGAGGTGTACTTGAAAGACGCCATTACGTAATAATCCATCATTCGGCTCTAATATTTCTCATATTCATTATATATTGTAACTAAATAATAACGATTTGGTCACTACAAGTTTATAAATTTCAGATACATTTTGTTACGAGGTGTACTTGAAAGACGCCATTACGTAATAATCCATCATTCGGCTCTAATATTTCTCATATCCCCTATTTATTTTTAACTAAAAAGTAACAACTTGATTAATGAAAATTTATAATTTTTAGATACATTTTATTACCAGGTGTATTTGAAAGACGGCTCTCATATTTCTTATTTTCTCTATTTATTTTTAACTGAAAAATAACTATTGGGTTACTGCAGTTTACAATTTTCAGATTCTTTTTGTTACGAAATGTACTTGAAAGATACCATTACGTAATAATCCATCATTTGGCTCTAATGTTTCTCATATCCTCTATTTATTTTTATCTGAAAAATAACGATTTGGTTGCTGCAAGTTAACAATTTTCAGATCCATTTTGTTACGAAATGTACTTGAAAAATACCATTACGTAATAATCCATTATTTGGTTCTAATGTTTCTTAAATCCTTTATTTATTTTTAGCTGAAAAATAACGATTCGGTTACCTTCAATTTTATAATTTTTAGACCCATTTTGTTACCAGGTGTACCTACTTGAAAGGCGCCGTCACACAATAATCCATTATTCGGCTCTAACATTGTTCGTATTCTCTATTTAAATAAAGCGTACTAATAACAGTATATTTAAAAAGTTAACAGTGAAAAACTAAATAATTTTTGAGGAATCCGTGAAAATTTTATATCCGTGAAAGACATGTTAGGAAATATATTTTAAAAATGAAAATAACATTAATATTTGCAAATATTTTGATAAAAATACTATGTATCCTTAAATGTTTATAATTTTATACGCGCGTATACGTGTGTAACCTAGTAGTTACACACGTAACCTCGTAACCGTCCTTAAAGGTTTATAATTTTATATGCGCGTAAGTGTGTAACCTCGTAGTTACACACGTAACCTCGTAACCGCGGAAGTGTGTAACCCCGTAGTTACACACGTAACCTCGTAACCGCGTAAGTGTGTAACCTCATAGTTATACACGTACGTAACCCTCGTATAGTATATATTCTTCTCGTATTTAATAGGTTAATTTTTTATAAGGAACAGCTCACTTTTCGTGGAAAAGAACTGGATTTCAAACCTACAATAAACATATTGAGTAAGATTAAAACTTAATATGGGGATTCCGAACACGTTTAATATATGTAAAAGTGTAAGTATTTGGTGATACGTAATATACCTATTAATAATAATATATTCTTCAATTAAGAACGGAATTTCAAACCTACAATAAACATATTGAGTAAGATTAAAACTTGTAATATAAGCATTCCGAACACGTTTAAAATATGTAAAAGTGTAATTATTTGGTGCTACGTGATATACCTATTAATGATAATATATTTTAGATCTAAGAACTGGATTTCAAACCTACAATATACATACTGAGTAAGATTAAAACTTGTAATATGAGGATTCCGAAAACGTTTAAAACCTGTACAAGTTTAAGTATTTGGGGGTACATAATATACCTATTAAAATATATAAAAAATATTTACATATCTTTTTCACTATGTAATTAAATGGCCTAATAAGATGCCACAAGTGTAAAGAAACATTGGTTGCCTGTATCTTTTTAACTTATTACTACAAATTGACCTAAATAACGTTGGATTTTCGAACTTACAAAATGTCGTTAATCTGGCTGTACGGTATAGAAAATTAGTATATATATATATATATATATATATATATATATATATATATATATATATATATATATATATGTATATATATATTTATAACGCTTATAAAGTTATTTAATTAAATATTTAATTCATATCTTCATATATCGGTGGGATTGTTTTCGTTAAATAGGTATTCCAAAAATATTGGAGGTATATAATGAGCAGTTTTTCGATACAGGGAACCATTTAGAAAATATTAAGCACTATACATGGAATTTAAATTTTTTTTGTGCCCATGTATTTTAATATAAGCAAAAATTGCATTTTAAATGTTAACAATTTTTAACACATTTAAATATTAAGACATTTAAATATAATTTTTTTTCTACAATTTTGCACATCTTCGGTATGAAAAAAACTCTTGTAAATTTTAGCACGTCTGTTTCTCCGTATGTCACGGTATCATAATACTTTCAGATTAAGGCAGATTGTAATGACATTTTACAGAAGGAGATAGTGTTATGTAATCATATATAGAATTATGTAATCATATATAATTAACTAAAAGAATTTTTTTTAAATTTTTACAAAATCTAAGACATTTAAAATATTTTCTTTTTCTACAATTTTGCACGTCTTCGGGATGAAAAAAAATCTCTTGTAATTTGTAGCATGTCTATTTCTCCGTATGTCACGGTATCATAATACCTTCAGATTAAGGCAGATTGTAATGACAGTTTACAGAAAGACATAGTGTTATGTAATCATATATAATTAAAGAAAACATATATTTTTTAATTTTTACAAAATCTAAGAGATTTAAAATATTCTTTTCTTCTACGATTTTGTACGTCTTCGGAATGAAAAAGAAAACTCTTGCAATTTTTCAGCATGTCTATTTCTCCGTATGTCACGGTATCATAACCCTTTCAGATTAAGGCAGATTGTAATGACTGTTTACAGAAAGAAATAGTGCTATATAATAATATATAGAATTATGTAATCACATATAATTAAAGAAAACACATTTTTTAAAAATTTTGAGGTTCTGTACCTTAAAAGAAGAAGAAAAAAAAACGGAACTCTTACAAGATCACTTCGTCTGTCACAGCCGTTTTTCTCAATAACTTCTTGACGTGCAAACTTGAAATTTGGCAAAATAATGAAGTATGGTAATCAATACATATCTTAATATTTGACGTTGAAAATATTAATATAAAAATTTTAGGGGTGGGAAAATTAAGTACCCATAAGTAGTACCCATAAGTTTCTGTCTCTAAAATATGGATGCCATTACCGATGACACATTTTGGTCAAGCGGGTATTTTCTTTAATTCATTCCCTGTTAACTTTCCCTAATTAGGATTATTATAGGCATAATTTTGCAACTTTGGGTCGCAGGTTTATTGAATTAAAATTTTATTTTATTTGAAAGTTTACTCGTTATCAAATGTTTTTTGGCGCTCACCATTACTTTTTGAATTTTCATTCTTAAAACCTAATAATGTCCATGTTTAGTTGGAATGAACTCATTTATTACAACATGTCACCAAATATAGCCAAATAGGAACTTACTGTAACGTGGATTTTCATTAGTTCAACTGTATTTATTTTTTAACGTTATTTTATGTAAAAGAGAAAATACCAACATAAATTATATAAAATATGCTATGGACTCTAAACAATATATAAATAAGCTTATGCTTTTACATGTCCACGAAGAACAAGGAAAAATAAATATGTTTATAAGATATTCAATCAAATATAAACATAGATGATACAGTGTTAATACAACTAAACAAGACAGTATATTATTTGAATTAAATATAAAGTTAAGATGAGAAACGTATGTAATTAACTAAACAATTAAATATTGCTGCAAAAATCAATTATAGATTATCCATGCAAGACCCTCTAATCACTTAATTTGGACAAAGCACAAAAAAATTCAAATAAATAGGATCATTTGTTTGTCTAATGTGCATGCATTTCATGGAACCTGTTCTTCACACCTGTTATCGTCTCTGGTCATCCATGACATCGTGTATTGATTCTTTTAACGTCGTAGCGTTGTTTAAACACCACCGCTCGTTCGCAGGTTATTGACGTGAAATAAGCGATAGTCGGGAGTAAGGAGTTCGGATCTTTATCTACGAGTAACCCAGCAAAGGATAATAAATTTAATAGATATTAGGCAAAATCAGCATCTGTAATAATGAAGATCTGCGATGGAGAGCATCACATTTTTATTTAGTAATTAATATTTTATAAGATAGCTTAAGACCACCGATGTGATACTAAAGAGCTTTCAAAGTTTATTTTCTGCAAGTTCGCAGTACTATCAAAATAAGTTGGGTGTAGTGAATTCCAGACAAAGGCAGCGGATTCAAATTATGGTTTTACACGAGCATTATACAAGGTTAAATATCTTTCAACATTTTTAAAACCTTGGTCGTTCTTAATACAAATCTAAGCATTCTAAACACCTTAGATAAAATTTGTTCAACGTGCAAGCAAAAATGCAGTTTTTTTAACGAACATGACACCAAGGTTACGAATGCTGTTTAATTACTCAAGGAAGTGTGTATGTAATAAGTTGGATATCCAAAGGTTATTTTTTTTTAATCTTTACAATTCATCTTAATGAAGTATATTTAATTTTGCGGTATATTTGTTAATATTAGTTAATTTATGGAATAATCCATCGACAAAGGTGCTCCTGATACCGTTATTCAAGTAAATGTTTGCAACAATACCAAGTCTTCCACCTTGTCAAATTATTTTTTACAATCTGTGTATATCATGACAACTTGCTGAACAAACTCTAACAAGTACTGAGAGTAAATTAGTAGGTTAGTGGTCATAGGTCTATAAGAAACAAAGCCATATTGTTCTGGAATAGTGTTGGTATGAAGTATCAAGTACACGCGTCCATGTACGAACCTCTCTAAAACTTTGAAAATTGTGGAAATAGGTCTACAGTTGATTATATTTAGAATTAACCCACTTTATGTATTACAGTTTTGGAAATTAGTGTAGACCTATTTCCACACATTATGGACACACTTTACACACTGCAGTTATATGTGCAATTTTTTTCCAAAATGTAGGGAGAGTCCCATGCGCTATGTACTTATTGAATAAGAGAATTATGAGAACGCATATGATATCTGTATCATATCTGATGACGTCAGATACAATTCTGTCTGGTCACGTGCTTTTGGTTTGAGTACAATGACTTAAATATTTTTAAAACTTCTGCAACGTTAAACGAGATGGAAGATAAGCTGATATTAGAACAGCTATCAGAAATATTTTTGATCAAATTACCTAAGCTTGGATCAGTATTGACATAACATACTTATGAGGACGAATAAAGATAATAAAATACTACCGTATTGCTGCACCATGACACACATCAGATTTCTGAAAATTCACAATTGTTCATCATAATTGTTCATTTCAGTCCTGGAGAAAAATTCACAATTGTTCATTTCACCCCTGGAGAAAAGGAAATGTCAATATAATACATGAGCACAGACCCATTGATGGATTTTTTATCGTATGATTTTCTGTCTTAGTTCCATGATACGTAACATGTTAATGTTAGAACGAGACCGAAGTAGGTTTCCAATAAAAGTTGTTTTATTATTTTCTGAAAGATGAGTAAAATTTTCCGATGGATCTGTTCAATTATTGCAAGAAACTACTTTAATTGCAACCGCTTAATATTTTCCTAGAAACTGAAAAATGTTTCCCATTCCAATAATCGAAATTGTTGGAGTAAAAAATTAAAAAGTCCCCAATATAGGGGTAATGATACCAAGATTGCCTGAAAGATATCAATTTTGTATTTGTTGTCAACAGTGCTGGCACTGACTTCAGAAATAAGTACCTTAGTAATTATTTTTCACTTTATAGTACTTTTTTGAAGTCAATTTTATTGTAAAAAAATATTTTGTCAGAATTATTAGTGGTTAATAGTTATCATGACACTATACCTAAGATTTTTTTATCTTCTATCTTAGAATATTGTAGAATGTTGTAGAATTATTAAGAGTCGCAGGAAAAAATAAATATCTTAAATAATGGTTAATTTACTACCATAAGTTAAGGAGTTCCATTTTTAATTTCCGGACCTCATGATCATTACATTTATATAGGATTAACTCGCTGGAATACATTTGCAAACAAAAAAAGGATCACATTTTTTCGGCCTAGAAATCTCGAAGAAATCGGTGTACATACATAAAAAAACACATCAAACCTATAACTTCCTCCTTTTTTGAAGTCAGTTAAAAATAATATTGGTATTTTAAAATGTTTTAGTTCCCTATGCAAAATATTAAGCTTCCTAATTGAAGGTAATGTGTCCCCCATCCATAAAATATTATTATGTTACGAGTATTATAATATTTATTATATCATGAGCATTAGATCATGAATTTTCCGAAATGTATTTATAGTGACGTACCAGCGACTAATGACGTACCAATGACGTACCAGCCGTCTTAGATAAAAATTAATGACTGAGGGTGGTTCTGGAGAATGATGAAAGAGATTAATTTTACATCCCTTTTAAACGGAAAGGGTTGTTTATTAATTCTTTTTCTCCCTTTTTTCCTTTCATTTAACTGTATTTCCTTTATTATGCCACGTAGTGAGGAAGGAACCCCGTAATTCTGACATGTCTCGCTCTGTTTGTTACAGTTACCCCTGTTTTAGACCTATAATCATACACATACACAGCCATATATATATGTATATATATATAATATATATATATATATATATATATATATATATATATATATATATTTATTTATATATATATAAATATATATATATATATATACACACACATAGGTAACCTACTAATAATGATAAGAATTAATGGTGTAACAATGTTTAAACTTGTAGATTAAACATGTAAACAAAAACTATAGAACCACAAAAGGTAACGACGACACATTTTAATAAATTTACATCATAAACATATCATATTCTAGTGGGACTACGATAAGGTGATTGAGTAGTTGAACAGCGCAGCAAATTGGAGATATCTGATATAATTCAGTTCTAGAGTTTGACAGGTGATGATTACATGAGCGCATTAATCTTTCAGATATTAAAATGATCATTTTAGCTATTAAAATCCAGTGTCCTGTCTTATTGAGTAAACTTTCATTCTTTGTACCTGATAATTGTGAGGAATGAAAGTTTACTCAATAAGACAGGACACTGGATTTTAATAGCTCAAAATAGATCATAAACTCTTAATAGATCATAAGCGCAAAGTCTCTTCTGAGTCATAAGGAATGGAAACTCAGTATATCAAAAAGGAAATCGGTTGGAAATGGATAGGGGAAGTTCCCATACTGTCTCATGTACGGATATCGGGGGCACGTCTTTTGAACTCCAAATAATGGAGCCAGATTCTAATCGACTTAGCAATAAATGAAATGTATAGCAGACGAATTAATGACAAAGATTGAAAATCCTTTGAATTGTGCAATAGGAATCCAAGTTTTCGAAACGATTTTTTGCTACATCCGCCCTGTGCCTACGAAACGTCAATTGCGAATCAAATCTGACTCCTAAATCGACGACTTCATTCAGATGATGCAGTGGGATTCCGCTAATCGCATATTCGTATTCAATAAGAGAGTGTGCTCGGCTGTAAGACGTCATTGTACATTTGTTTACGTTAAGCCACAAGCTAATTGCTGCGCTCCACTCAACAACGGCGTTGATGACACGCTGCAACCGTTGGACATCTGCTGCGTCCTTGACGGCTGCAACCGTTCGTCATCTGCTACATCCTTATGTATTTTATGTCGTACGCGAATAACAAACAACGCGAAGACTTCATTCCGCAACGAGCCTGAGGTTATATATATATATATATATATATATATATATATATATATATATATGTGTGTGTGTGTGTGTGTGTGCGTGTATATGGTTATAAAAATCGGAAAATATTCTACATATTCCTTGCTTTGATCAACTGGTATTAATGATTCCAAGAGGTGAAGACAATTGCGGAAGTATGTGCGTTCCGATTTCCGATATGCAATTGAACGGTTTTCTTTTGTTATGTACTTCAGTAAATGTATCTGTTTTTGAAAAAAACACCTTTTCCAAATATTATTTCTCGAATTTCCAACTTTTTCCTGACCTTCACTATAACCGTCTTAACGAATAGCAGTAGATGTACCACGAAAATATACGCTATAAAGTGCCGAAGTCATGTAACTAAACGTAAATTTTACTTTTAATAAAATACCTGTTCCTACCTGTAAATACCTGTTAATACCTGTTCCTTAACGAAATTATTTTAAAATGTGTAGACATTTTAATATTAATACCCTTTTTTAGATTGGCATTTTTTCAAATTGCGATTAATTTCTTATTCCACATGATCTTAATTACATATTATTTTTTTAGAGTCTGGCGGCCAAATAATTATAACTAAATACATTTATTACTTTTTTCTTTATTCTATTGATATCTATATACTACAGCTTGCCAAGGTATAGCTATAAAGGAACTAGTGATCATATCTCGTTTTAATTAATGCGTGGCTTTTAAATTTCATTATTTGCTATTAAATTGTTTTTGCCTGGGCAAAAAAGGACCATGACTGCCCTTTTTTATATTAATTATATAAGAATGTTATTCTCAGAATCACCATAATTATTTACGATATGCTAATGGTTTAGTTATTTATATTATGTTTTGAGTTACAGATCCATGATATTTTCGTTATATCTATATCTTGGATCAATCAGGTTTGTAGCCATATTATACGATAATGGAATGGCATAGAATAGTAAATACCCGTATCTCCAAATATTGTATTGATATATCGACTATGGAAAATTTTTTTAACTTATGCAACAGTTTATTAATTATTTAGTTAAAATAGAATAACGTACGTACACAATAGTATTGAAGAAGTCTATAATATGAATGTAGTAGGTAATCGATAAAAGTATGATAATATTTCAATCGATCATTTAACTACTTTCTCTGTCGTTAATAAACTATTTAAAAAATATACATTAAAAAGTTATTAAAGACGATTATAAGATTATTATTAAAAGTTTTTAGAAATAGTTTTTTCTTATCAATAAAACATTAATACAAATTCAAATCATTAAATTGTATGCTTTTTAAAAATAATAGGTTTTAACTAATGATCCGGATCTAATCCGCTAATCGAATATCGAAATATATTAATTAAATCGATCCACATTCAAACTTCAAATCATAATTGTTTTAAGTTATAGCATGGAATATACAAAACAAAGTTTGCCAATGCACTTTATTATAACATTTTGTAATTTAATTTGTGTGACTTGATTATATTATCGATGCAATCCATTCAAATTGAAAGATTCGACCCGATACCAGTACGTTTGTTTGCCAATGCACTTTATTATAACATTTTATAATTTAATTTGACTGTGCGACTTGATTATATTATCGATGCAATCCATTCCAATTGAAAGATTCGACCCGATACCAGTACGTTTGTTTGCCAATGCACTTTATTATAACATTTTATAATTTAATTTGACTGTGTGACTTGATTATATTATCGATGCAATCCATTCAAATTGAAAGATTCGACCCGATACCAGTACGTTTGTTTGCCAATGCACTTTATTATAACATTTTATAATTTAATTTGACTGTGCGACTTGATTATATTATCGATGCAATCCATTCGAATTGAAAGATTCGACCCGATACCAGTACGTTTGTTTGCCAATGCACTTTATTATAACATTTTATAATTTAATTTGACTGTGCGACTTGATTATATTATCGATGCAATCCATTCCAATTGAAAGATTCGACCCGATACCAGTACGTTTGTTTGCCAATGCACTTTATTATAACATTTTATAATTTAATTTGACTGTGTGACTTGATTATATTATCGATGCAATCCATTCAAATTGAAAGATTCGACCCGATACCAGTACGTTTGTTTGCCAATGCACTTTATTATAACATTTTATAATTTAATTTGACTGTGCGACTTGATTATATTATCGATGCAATCCATTCGAATTGAAAGATTCGACTCGATTCCAATACGTTTGTTTGCCAATGCACTTTATTATCACATTTTATAATTTAATTTGACTGTGCGACTTGATTATATTAGCGATGCAATCCATTCGAATTGAAAGATTCGAGCCGATACCAGTACGTTTGTTTGCCAATGCACTTTATTATAACATTTTATAATTTAATTTGACTGTGCGACTTGATTATATTATCGATGCAATCCATTCGAATTGAAAGATTCGACCCGATTCCAATACGTTTGTTTGCCAATGCACTTTATTATAACATTTTATAATTTAATTTGACTGTGCGACTTGATTATATTATCGATGCAATCCATTCGAATTGAAAGATTCGACCCGATACCAGTACGTTTGTATCGATATTCAAGACTAAGATATTCAAGACTGTACTGCATTTATTGGGATCGATCTAAAACATCGTATTACGCTGTGTCGATAATTAAAAGTATCGGATCGGATCGTGCAACCCTACTTTGAGTACATAATTGTATGACTCGATCTTGTAACATAAAAACGTTTATAATAAATGACCATGCACTCGAACGTCCCGGAACTTTTTTGAAGTTTTCATTGTAAGATGCATAATTTTTTCTGAATTATTTTGGTTTTTATGAAGTCGAATTAATTGTGGTAAAGTAAATTATTTGAAATTAATTCCATAATCACATGTAGCTATAGTGGTTTAGTTTTTAACACAGAAATAATTTTGTGGCACGATTTTGTAACAAAAAATATGTTAAGTATGATTAAAACTCGTACTAAAGAGTTTTTGTATACCTTTAGTAATGTGACTTTTAAGAATATATAGTATTTTCTATTGAAATATTTAGGGGGATTTCGGGAAATTGTATACCCTTCTTATTTAAGGTTTCATAACTTCAAGTGTAATTAATAAATTAAAATATTAATAATTATTTATAATCTTGAATATATTTGGCGTTAATTTTGTAGAAATTAATTATTCACAATCAAATGAAACTACGTGATGTAGTATTATTTCTACTTTCTTTAAGTACTTTACCACGACCTAGGTTTCGTTGTATTACAACATCTTCAGGTGGGATATCAGAAAAATTCTTTGCTTTTATTTAATTGTGTATTTATAATCTATACAATCT
Organism: Druceiella hillmani; assembly: GCA_039881145.1. NCBI lineage: Eukaryota > Metazoa > Arthropoda > Insecta > Lepidoptera > Hepialidae > Druceiella > Druceiella hillmani. The sequence continues at coordinate 10,519,771 of JAYKKI010000051.1, forward strand.
ATTAGATAATATGACCACATTATGTCATTTCCATGTTATGTCATTCCATTCCGGCTTTATTTTATCATCAAAATCGTAAGCATAATTTGAGCTATTTTGTCATACCGATCTTTTTTCTAAAAATAACATTTTTCTAAACTTTCTCTTCTGAATGGAAGACTCTGCTTCTCATGACCCAGGCTTCTAAAGTCATCGAATTCATAAATGCATTCAAAATACAGTCATTTTTGTTGTTGGTTTAAGTCATTTGTACAGAGTAAGCTTTTCGGGTATTACTCGTAAACCAGTAGAGCCTACTTAGCTACGATAATTTTCCTTTTAATTTTTATATATTTATACTACTATTACTATATATACTTTTCAGATATTCAATAATAGCCACTTAGTTGATAGGGGTGGCGATACCTAATTCTAAGAAAAGTGATCACTTTAAAGCTTAGTATTTCGTAAACGAGTCCTTGTATCGAAAAAGTCGTCATAACATATCCTAATTTTTGATAAGAAACATCTAATGGCGCATTTAGATGGGAGTTAAACTTTCTGACGGCACGTCGTGTCTTACCACTCGGCCAGCTTCGTGTATTGTCGGATCTTTCCGGCTTAATTCGGTTAGCTTTGCGTCTTGTCTGCCATTCGGTCAGCTTTGCGTCTTGTCGGCTTAATTTGGCCAGCTTCACGTCTGCTCTTTTGGACTTAACGTTTCCCTTTCTACTATACTACATGCACGCTACTTTATTTGTGTGGTAACGTATCGACATATAGTAAAAGTGATAATGAAAAAATAGATGTTTCACATCTACCAGGCAGCTCAAGGCCGCTCGACTCTTTTGAAGACTTAATGTACCCTATACAATGGAGCATACAAAGAGAATGATATCCTAATTTAAAAATTATATTTTAAAAACTTTTTAGTTTAGTTATTTTGTAGGCGTTACAAATAAATATTATCGTGCTATATAAATGTAATCAGTACTATAGTACTAACAGTCTGCGTGAAAAACAACTGTGTCATACAGATGAATAGACAACTGGATATGATGAAGCTAAAATAATTCCTAATTTGGCAATGGCACCTAGAAAACCAGTTGTATCAGACGATCTGAATTAGAAATATGTATGTTATTACAATTTTGCAGATTTTAGTTGATATTTTAATGCAGCCATAAAGGTATAAAAGTATACCTCAAAAACATATCCGGCACTCTTGGATTTCTTCACTTAAATACCTTAAATACTCTTAAAGACATTATATTATATCACATAATATATGATGCTCTTATTTTGTCCAGGGATTTGATCGGAGAAAATCCTCCAAAATCAAATGGTACGAGAAAGCTTATATAAATAACTTTAATCTTACTTCATCTATTCCCAATATTTGGTAGGTTGAAATCAAAATTAATTAACAAACTTTTACTAATTTATTTAATAGCGACATCTGTTTTTTTTCCAAACAATCATCAAAAGCAAAACTTTATTTTTGACAGATTTTTTTAATTCTCCAGTTTTTTTCAATATATATATATATATATATGTATATATATATATATATATATATATATACATATATATATATATATATATATATAATTTCTACTTTAGCGATGTTTTATGCAGTCATTTAAAGCTTAAATTTAACAAAAATGAACTTAGAGCAAATGATTTTACTAATATTAAAAACATTAAAATTTTGTATATAATCCTGAAATAAATTCAATGAATATATTATGGTAAAGTAATTTTTGTTCATTTTAGTCATAAGAATATGGCACATAAAACAAATACAGTTTGGAATCTACAAGCTATGTAACGTTTCATTTCAATTTAATGAGCTTTTTGTACCATATCTAAAAACAAAATAGACAAATAAAATGTTCTTTATAAAATTTACACCCCAAAAAATGTAGCAATTTCTTATCGAACTATTCAGCCAACAATTTATAAAATTTTATGAGGGTAAATTTACTCTATTAAGTCGTATCAAATCAAACTTCACCGATTTTTCAGTCAAAGGTCAAAAGTTTCTACAAGGATCGAACTTTGGTGACTATTAGATACCGGCGATACTTATATGACTAACGATTGATTTTATTGACTACACATAAAAACTTGAAAATGTTGGTTACGGAGATGGTGGGTTTATAAGTTGCCAACCTAATAAAAAAGTTACGAAGTTAAAATCTCAGTGCTAAGTTGAAAACATATTTTACTCTATCCTCGTAAAATTTTTAATTACAATTTTGATACAGTAATTGGACTAGCAAAGCTTTAAGTTTAAATTCCTTTTTTTGTCGACTGATGAGGTCCTTGGCGTACATATGTGCGCACGAGTGTTTTTAATGGGATCGTATCTCGTTATTAAATCTAAATTCGAATCGCATTTTTTGCAATTTTTATCGTTTTGTTTGGATTTGAATTTCTGGTTATTTTTTGGTACTACGTTTTTTTTAATTATCATACGTTTTTTTAATGATCAATTATCATATGGGTCTCCACTATGGCAATATGCGTATGTAAAGCCCACTTCCTGTTTGCAACGACAACAAACACTTTTTGATGTAATATATTCCAAATTAGGTTGTTAAATGAATGCATTTCCATTGCACTCTTCTATTGCATTTTCGTAGACTTTAACCAATAATTAGACTTCGTATTTTTATAGTCCTATTCAGTTTAGAACAAAGTTATCAATACCGTGAACCTCAGACAAACTCTTAAAATTACCACAAATAGAATTTTCATCCTGATTTTCAGGCTTTCTGACAAACTTCTGACATTTTCTTATTTTTCCTCTCATGTCACATATGCAAAATTATCAATATTCGAAATTTCAAGATTGTAGGTAAATTTGAAGTCATCGATAAGTTTTAATAATATATCAGTGAATCGATGGCGCAAAAAGAAACGATTTTTGAAGGTCGCAAAATCCAATAAAGTGCCATGTATGAAATTGAGGATTTTTTGCAGTATTGTAGACAATGCTAGATTATATCAAATTTAAGTTTAGTAAGTGTTGCCGTTATCAATTGGAAACATGCAGCATCTGATTGACTCCGATGGAAAAAGCTGGTTGCGCCCTGGCCTGTTCAGGCTGTAGTGTCAAGAAGAAGAATAAGGGTTTCCGTAAAAACAAAAGCAATTTTATGCGTCATTCGTGCAAAAAATTAAATTTTAAAAAACTCGTGCAAATTTCTATGAATCCTCTTTTTGTAATAATCTGACAATAATGTTTTGTTATGGAGAAGAATCCTCTCTTTTTAGGAATTAGTGTGGATTTCATTGCATATATTATGGCAAAAGCAGTTAACGATACCAGCAACAACCTCGTTATACAAATACTGCAATCATTTTCCAAATTTAAACTTCAATGCATATGAACTGTTGAAATGTAACTAATACTAACATATTCGACAAAGTCATAACCAACTGTCAAACTTGTTTATAGTCCTATTTTTTTTCTATCGATTTATCGACATTCTGCAAACCCATTCTAGGTATATATATATATATATATATATATATATATATATATATATAATCTCTGGCAAACTTTTTGTCCTGCAATAAATCGAACAGAAATCTCTCGATATCCAATAAAAATTGTGACTTCTGCCAAAAATTGTAACTCTGTCTAGAACTCTCATTGAATCTCTTGGCAAACTCACTCTTGACAATGCCATCTTGTGAGAATTAATATTCTCTCATTCTCTGTTTCTCTTTCTCACATACTTCTTGGTCTCTAACAGTGTGATTGATATTGTTTGTATGTTGGGAAATGCTGTTATAATTTTGTCAGTACATTTCATTTAGAAGCATGCTGATATATATAAAGATTTTGTTTCAAAGTCCATGCCTTCATGTCTCGATGTCTAAGATTTATCTGCCTAAAATTTTAGGTCTCTGATTCAATCTTATAATTCTAACATTTATCCTCAACATTGCAGGGGTCCGTCTTTTTGGTTCGCTTCTCTCATTGGTTCTCTCGGTGAACTAACTCTTGTCCATGCCGAAGCTCTTGTGAGAATTGATATTCTCTTATTCTCTCCCTTCACCTCTATCTCTCTCTAACTCTCTATCGATGGTCCCTGATAGTGTAAATGATATTGTTTTATGTCACAAAACACTGTTATTATTTTGCCAATACATTTAATTTAAAACCATGCTGATCGTATAAAGTCCAAAATGTAAGGTCTACAATTGCAGTGTAATTTTTCATTTCTAAAATAATGCTAATACTAGTCCATGATTTTTAAAGTCAATTAGGGGTATAAGCCTTCTCTAGGAATTAACCTTAATTTCCTCAAAATTCTGGGCTTTATTCTTACAGCTGTTAACTTTCAGTACCTTTAAATCTTTTTCCACGTTGTTCATCTATTTTCATCTGGTTCTTCGCCTGGTCTAGACACTCCTGTATTAGATAAAAAGACTTTTCTTGATGTTTCGATTATATGCTATTTTTGGATATTCTCCAATAAATTCTGTTTTATTTTTTTATGTGAATCGTCTAACATGAATGTAAAAAAAAGCTAGGTGCGCTGATAGGATCGAGTGTGTAAAAAAACATTTAACACGTTTTAATGTGATACGAATGCAAATACACAGACAAAAAAATCCACAGAAATTGTTGCCGTCACTATAAGCAGTATATAATAATAATATTTTTTTGCAAATGAATATTTAATATACAGACATAGTATGTAGGAAGAACAAAGATACAGAGGAAAAACATAAAAACAGGCTAGCTCTAACACCTCGGATATATCATGCGCTAGAGGAAATACCAAATACATAAACTCATTAAATCAGGCAAGATACTGAACAAAATGAGGCCTAGCAGGAGGATGATATCCTGGCTGAAGAACCTACGTCAATGATGCAATAAACGTGTTCGTTCGCTTATTTAAACAGCTACACCCAAAGCTCGAGTAGCCGTAATGATAGCTAAGCTTTAAGTTAAGATCCTAATAATCCCGATTTAACTTTTACTATACATATATGCCAAACAAAATGCTGCCCGTTATAAAAAGCTAAAACTATAACTCCTGTTAGGGTGACTGTGAGTTAATAAATAAAATAATAAGTCAAATAGATTGGGATGAAGAAGTAAGGGAATTCCAAAATGAATATGCCGAAACCAAATTTTATGACCTAATCTTCAATCTAATTGACTCTTTCCTAAAAGTTTACCCATAACACTAAGAATCCTGTCTGTTTTATTAGTGAACTCATATGACTTTCTAAATATAAGGAACGAGCATGGTTAAGTAGAAAATTTGTGGCAAAATTTCCGCTTATAACAACTTTTCAGAACTTCGATCTCAATTCAAGCTTTTGTTTAGGCAAAGTCATCAATCATATGTTGCAAATACAGAGAAAATCACAAAAAAATATTTACGAATTCTGGTTATATGTTCTTTCGTTACATGAAAGAAATGGATATTCCTCGATTACGTCATCTGGAAAAAATACCAGCACTAACTGAACTAGACTTGCTACCAAAATATTCTCAGAGTCCACTGGTCCGAACATAGATACTTTGGTCAAAAATGTTGATAAGATGAAATATGTCTTCTAGCTGTCTAGCTAGAAGTATGTCGCTTGAAGTTGCAGACTTTTAAAAATAACTTAAGTCATTGAAATGAAACAAAGGCCAATGACCGCACATAATATACTGCAGATGTGTTTCTTTAGATCTCTTGTTTCATAAGTGTATAGTGCATGAGGATTTGCTTACATGTTGTAAAAAAAACACAGTTAATTATGGACCGATATCCATTTTATCCGTAATTCCCAAAATTTTAGTGAGGTTGGTACATGCATGGCTACCAATACTTAATAATTACTATATTATGCCAGAATAATACTGATTTGTTCGTGGTAGACCTACCACCACTAAATTTATACTTTACTTTCAGCACTTGTTTGAATAATTGGAGTAGGTCGACGTAATATAGACGGATTTCAAGATAGCATTTGACAAGGTTGATCACTTGTTGTTGATATGAAAACTAGCATTCAACGGTGCCAGGGGCAACCTGTTTAGATGATTGACTTTATATTTTATTAATAAAGAGGAAGTAATAAAAGTGAATTGGTTTTTATCACCATACGTCCAGGTGAATTCTATTATAATACAGTGGTCCTAGACCTTTATTTATTTATTTATTAACGATATCAGTACATGTTCCAGAAACAGTAGTTTTTTAAAGTATGGGATGACCTAAAACTATTTATTCTGGTGAAGGACACCACGTGATTGTACGAATATGTAAATTGATCTCGGTAGATTGTACATTTACAATGAAGAGAAGAAACTACATTTAATTAAACGAAATGCAAACAAATGATTTTAGAAAAAAAAGTAACATTAAGACATGATTTAGGTGGGTACTTAAAAAAAGTCGACGAACTAAAAAACGTCGACAACATGCGACCTTATTAAGCAGATTGATCTAAAAAAAGTCTTAAAAATGTTGGAACTTACTTCACCTTCTAAGATCGCAACTTGGATATGCTTCTGTTGTTAGGAATTCACTATGTACTTATTCTGGCAGTACTGAGAACATAAAAAACATAATGTAAGAGCTTTTCAGTTCGATCAGTGGCCCGTAAAATATTTTATAAAACATTAATTAATAAATATGAACGTGATGCACTCTATATACGTTCGCTATTATAATTGATAATTTTGTTCAACATCGGTCAAGTTAATTATGATTGTGCGTCTTTATTTAGTCAGATACAGATTCGAACTCGTAAACTAACTAGTAGCTGTCTCTCATTTCATGTCTACACACAAACAAACACCGAATCAGGGAAACACTAGGGCGTTTGTGTGACGTACAATAAAGAGATGTTGTCTCTCGACATCCTTGCAAGATCACGCCCCCAGTTTAGATTAGGAGTGAAGAACAGGCTCCGTGAAATACATGCACAGCATTTTAATCAATTTATTCTAAATTTATTAATTAAAGCGTCTTATATAGATAAGTATTAATGTATTATTCTTCTCAATCGTGCACTCTTGACAAAGTGGTCGTGGTTCTTCCGATAACTTAGGGACTAGGTTGAGGGTGCTTGTACATGTCTATTCTTCATTCGGTCTTTCTGGTCTGAACTGCCTTCTTAATATAAGAAATATAAGAATTTTCACAAATAGCCTCCCTTTGGTCAGCTATCCCGAGATATTTTTGGTTACAGCTTTTTTACACACAATGTTTCCAATGAGAGGGCTTGTATTGTCGTATAAAATGAATTGCTTAATAATGAGTTAGTCAGATTTAATTTTGTCCATTATTCAATTCAACTTCTGCAAAGAACTACGATAATACGTCGCGATCATATTTCTTTTTCACGAAGCTCTGTCATTCATGATGCTTCTTTGGCAATCGTAAAGGAATATAATCGTCTGCTATACCTCTGATTGCTCTTCTCAATTCTTTTTTGGATCGTTGGGAGGGTGGGATTCTTTTCTCGTTTGACAGAAATTCATTTTCAATTTAAAAGTCTATAAACCATGTTTTATTTTCTGTTTAATAATCATTTGGGGAAGGTATCGTCTAGTTGACATTTTTTCTTTCCATTTACTGGTTCCCAAAGTACGAAATTCTAATTGGCACTTGCGAATAATTCGCATTAGTTAAACATATTGTCAATTGAATAATCACTGTTTGAAAAACTCATTAAAACTCTGTTAAGTATGATAGTTGACCAGATTGTTAATAGATGGCCATGTTTACAATATAAACATCTTTGAGAAATAATACATAGAAAATTAAAACAATTTAGAATTGTTTGTTTATATCTTCAAATTGATACTTCGATAATTGGTTTTGAAGTATTAAGGGAGATATGGCGTACCGACAAAAACAACTTTTAGGTAATATAAAGAGATATTTTAAAAATTTCATTAATCAGCTATGTTTTCTCACACGTAGCTCAATGATTCTTAACAAGAACAAATACACAAAAGTCGATTTCACACTTCATTAATCAGTCGATATTTTCCATTTTGGTGTGGACCATCACTTGCACTTTTACAACTTTTCTGAAAATGCTAACTAACCTAACCTAACGGGCAACTATAATCTATTTTCTGCTTATTACAAACTTTACTTAAAACATGGCAAATTTCTGCCAGGTTTTTGCTGGACAGAATTTCGATTTTATCGTAAGACTTTTTATTCTCAACCAATATCGTAATCGAGAGGCCTTTAGCTGCGATTCGTAAATAACAGAAAATAACAGAAACTACACGGGGAGTAAAACACGTGTTTATTTCCAAACTGATAAATAATATTGACATCCCAAATCAGTGGGATTGCGTCATCCACTCCGCACTGTTGACAACGAATGTATTGATTGTAATATGCATCACGGGGAGTAAAACAACACGGGGAGTAAAACACGTGTTTATTTCCAAACTGATAAATAATATTGACATCCCAAATCAGTGGGATTGCGTCATCCACTCCGCACTGTTGACAACGAATGTATTGATTATAATATGCATCACGTGTACTACGAATAATTACGTTGTGATATCAACGGGTCATTTGTAGAATAAAAAACATTTCGGAGAACTGCAAGAGCCTTAATATAATTTACAACTCATTAACGTAATAACAATAATTCATTGACATAATAACAACTATTCATTAACATAATGACTAACTGATAAGCAACTTATAAAAAGTAGTCAACTTGATTTGAAAAAAAAATGTTCTTTGCGTAAACCACTTTGCTGCATGGGTTACATATGTAGCAATGCCATTTTAATAATTAAACAGGCTTAAATTTTTTTCATCATTTTTTATTGATGTTTACATCAGTTTAAGCTATCGAACAATACGGCAGTTGACTCATTCTAAATTTTGATATTTTGCGTACAATATTGTGGAATATAAGTTAATTAGAAACCAGTTTTGAAAAAATATTCAAAAATTGATCGAAAAATAAGCCAGTAGGCTTCTAAATTTGAAGATACGGATAGAGTTGGGTATATCCCTGTCTCTTTTCCTCTCGTAGAATATAATGTGCAATATTAAAAATAACCTCACAACGCAGTATTGCCGTCTTTCTCTAAAGGTTAAATTTAAACTTTTATAACTCGGTCAATTTTTAAAATTATTAAAAAAAATTTTCACTCTTCATCAGCTTGTACCTTGAAATTATGATTAATGAAATAAAAAAAATTAGTCAAATACCCAGTCGTTTTTATTGTACGTGCTGCTGAGTTGTCGACTAAACTATAGTGTAACATTGGAAATCAGTATTAATGTAAAAAATTAGTTTTTTCTTATCTTAATTGCTCCCAAGTTTTTAATACAAAAAAAATGGAACTCTTGTAAGAACACTCTAGTGTCTATCTGTCTGTCTGTCATAGCTGATTTTCTCAGAAATCATGCGATGTAGAAACTTGGAATTAGGTATATTTTACATTAGGTAACTTTTCTAAATAATTAATCAGGATAGTACGAGTTTTTTTAAATTTAATATACTACGTCGTTGATTTGAAAGGGCTTGTAGAAAATAAAGCATCCCTACCTCCCTTATTTCTAAAACTACTGAAATAAAAGTTATAAAATAGTAGGGTTGGAAAAATGTAATTAGATGATTAAAGAAAACTATAGATTTATAATTTTTGATAAGCGCTACGTTGCTAGGCTATTGAAAAATATAGCAGGCAATTTATTTTTGCGTTGTGATAAATTCATATTTGTATACAGTTTAAGAAAATTTCTACGTACACTCAAGTGTTAATGAATGCCAAAATTTGTACAGAATCCTGGCAGTGTTAGTTTTGCTCATACTTGACAGATTTTTTATTTTTAAAATATGATAACCATTTAAAATTCTCTAATGAAACAAGGAACCTTTAAAGCTTGGACTTGTCCGTCCAATAATCTGTCCGTTCATCAAAATCTCACACAGTTTTTACAATTTTAGGCCTGCCTGAATTAAAATTTGCAAGTATACGCTTCAGATAAGAGTTTAATTATATACAGCAAAGTATTAAAATATAACTTTGGAAATTTTTTTCGCACACCCCATCTGTAGTACTCCATTCCATTTCAAAAGAGAATGTTTGTAAGCAAATCAATTTGACAGTTAAAATATGATTGGCACAAATATAAATTCAATCAGTCAGTTAACTTAGTCAGTTAACTTAATAAACTGCCACAATAAATAATGTAATAAATACCAATATTACATAGTTATTCAACTGATATAAATTGTAACATTTAGAAGAAAAAATTTGGACAACCCTTGCTATCAATTACACGAAATACAGAGATAGATATAAAACATTTTGGAAAAATATTCAATATTCTGACACCTAAGAAATCTATACCCACATATACTATTAGTTACAAATCATATACGAGTGTGCGTATTTTATAACGTTCGGGGTTAAATATCTGTAATAAATCTGGCGTAAAAATAGTGGAAAAAGATATTGTGACATGTTATTTTATTTTCAAATAAGTATTATTATTATTTTGCGGTATAGAGTACATGTTTTGCACGCTATATGACAGGTTTCTTTATAATATGCAACTTTTTGATCTTACGGGACTGTCTATGTTCTATGATTATTTTTAGTATCTGACCTAGATATTCAACAATAATTTATGTTAATATACGGCATTATTTATATGCACTTCCGTCCGTGGAGTAGTGCCCAAGAAGTTAGCCCAGGACTGAAGAGCTCGTGTTTCGATTCTCGCCAGAGCGTTTAAACATTTGTATTTATCTAATTGTGACTAATTTAGAATACCTCGTAATAAAAAAAAATTAAAAGAAAAATCAAATGTTTTAAATAAAAATACTGAATAATTCCATATTACATTACTAATGTGAATGTAAAAAAATTGTTTACAATACCTGAACTGTCATTTTGCTTTCTAACAAACATACTTTTTTGGAAAGGATGGAGTGTCGCGGATTTAATTTAGTTCAAAGTACTATTTGAGTTGTTATTTATGGTTTTACACTTTTAACTTTCCACGTGACCCCTCTAGTTTTTCCACTATTAATTTTGAAAAATTCTAGATAGAAACATTTGATTCGAAATACTAGTGAAATAGGAAAAATATGAAATACTACCATTTGAGCCGTCACCGGTTGATGTCTTAAGTTTTTTTTATTGCCAACCGCTCGTCAAGCAGGACTGTAGTGGTGTTTGAAATCGCGTATCTGAACGCTGCAGACCATTGATGAGCAGCAACATCACTGGATACTACCTTGGAGATGTCTATGTCCAGAAATGGACCGAGACAGTCTGTTGATTTAATTAGAATTTTTAAGTAAAATTTGGTTAATTTATGCCATAATTTAAAAATATATAGAAAATAAGGAACACAATTTTATGTGTGTTTCGAAATGCCAAATATGATGTGATTTATAATAATTTGAGTTACCTTACGTAAATAATTATATATATATATATATATATATATATATATATATAATATATATATATATATATATATATATATATATATATATAAATAAATATATATATATATATATATATATATATATATATATATATATATATATATATATATACTCTTATTTCTTCAACTTTCTGCGTAGCTATTAATCGATGAACATTCTCATTATATTTCGACTTGCAAATATATTTATTCTAACGTATATAAAGAATGAGTAATACGTTTATCATGTATCATGAAGATACACATAAGGTACCTTTTATTTTGGAAAAAAAACTAATTTTACGCCAGAAAAGTCGCGAATAACTTGTTGATATAACACGCCGCATAATGGGTGGTGCTTGAAAGGCATGCTTAGGTGATAAATATTGTTTATTTAATTTCTGGTATGTGTATGTCAAAAAATTATTAGTCTAAAAACGGGTTTTCATGGGAATTTTCTGAATTTTGAATAATTTTTAAATTAGATTAAATTGTTCAAAGTGAAAAAAACAATTCATGTTTTTGTACGCAAGGATGTACCTTACAAATGTGTACTTGAGTTATTTACCTACTTTCTTTAATTAATGTTATTTGACTTATTAGTTAAGTAGGCTATCCAAGTACGTAAATACTTCTGTAACTGTTTCAAATTTAGCCTCTTGTCCATATTTAACTGTTATGTTTTCGTTTATTTTGTTCATAAACTTTTGAACGTATATGTTAGTTTAACAGGTTCTAGTGTAGCACTAACACTAGTTTTATTGAGATCAACATCTTCTCATTCATTCATTTTACTGAGATCAACATCTTCTCATCATTCTCATGAAGTTTTACATGAGAATTCTGTACATGGAACACATTTTAAAACGAGTAATTGATTTAGCGTATAGGATTATAATACAAGCCAAGACTACGGTTTTTTGAATTGTTATCTGTCTGTTAAATTGTTCTTCAATCACACGAATTATACTGCACGGACTTTGAGGTATTTTGGTTTGGTAATAGTTTATAACCTAGAGCAATATATAGGATATTTATCTAGATATTGCATATTAAAAACACCTTGACTTGGTGACAGTAACTTGGTGACAATTAAAAATACCTTGACTTGGTTGACAGTACCTATATTACGATATAGGTACTGCCAACACCATCTGTTAGCATTTTTAGTAAACATTATGATCATATTTATGTTACGGTATGGTATTGCAAACGCCATCTATTAGTGTTTGTAGTAAAACTTATGTTCATAAATATTGTATAAATAAAAAAAATCGGAATAAACGTGATTATAATAATAACAGGTATGAATAGTTTTGACAAATTAGTTTCATAAGCCGTTGTGTAATAAGTAGCACGTTGGCAGGGTACGCCCAAGGCGTGAGTTCAATTTCAAACAGTCGACTTTTTCTGTGTGGTCTGCAATAGATGTCGCTATACTTATAATATTTTTAAATATTAAACTTTTATGACGTGATTCTTGACTTATATTATTATCAAAATATATGTACAACTAACGCCATCTATTAGTGGTATTTTTAAGTTTTACTTTTGTAGAAAATGAAGTCTATATGTCGATCTTTTAAACAACTCTGTATTGTGTCGTTATTTATTCATACATATTTCATCTATTGTCAATATTTTACGTATGATAATTGTTTTAAATAATAATCGAACGAATGCGAACGAAGTCGCCTTGGTCCAAAATCAAGTAATGTATTGAAAATTATGTATAACCAGCTGTTACCGCGCTTTCGTAGCAGACCACTGGAAAACGGTATCGGTAATACAATTTTTTAAATATATACTTTCACACTTCACCTTTTTGGCTACAACCTATTTATTAAAGCGTGTCCATGTGAGAAAACTTCATTGCGCGATTTAAAGTACAGGTAGCGCCATCTATTTATGTATATAAAGACACTATACATTCGAGTAACTACCACGGGTAAAGTGACTAAGCGCTTCTTTTTCATTGTACAATGTAAATTAAATTTTGAAAATATTAAATTCACATATCTTTTAGTTCTGTGAACTTACTGCCATTATTTTTGATTTTGTAAAAACTCCATTAGAATTATATCAATAGTTTTTGCATGATGCGTGCACAAACAAACTGATAAGTAGAGACAAATAGATAAATATTCCAAAAATTATCTTAATGTGTTTTATCACGTATCCTTCATCACGCCTAATTATTTTTTTGTAAATATTTTCGATGTAGGGAAACGCAAAATTTACAGTTTTTAAAATATCCATATTTAATTCAAGGTTTAGTAAATAAGTACCGCTAAATTAAGTTAATTACTTTTTTCTACGTTTTTGGTGTATCGTCAAAACCAGCTCTTTGTGCAGAGTGCAAGTCAGTATTGAAATTTGTTCATTTTAAATGTTAAATCCGAAAAAATGTAAATGTGTGGATGACCCTTCCAAAGTTGATTTTAACCTCAATTTTAAAACTCTTGGCCAGGCAGCCAAAAAATATGTCTTGGCAAAAGATGTGTTTTGTCGAAAATATTATTGTTGACGAAAATCTGTTATTTCCACTATGAGGATGAGGTTTATTAGAAAAGTCGAGTGCTACCAGCGTGACATCGGTACAACGACCAGGAACAGCTCTTAGGGTACGTAAAAATTGAACTTGTCTTATTATTAACGACATTTAAGATACGTTTATTCCAATTCTAAACATTAAAGAAAATATAATTTTAAAAAGTTGTACTACAAAAGGCTATTGTATAATATTCTACGGTGCCTAATAAATAAGTAATTATAAGTAATAATATGTAATAATTTCTAAGTTTAAAATGAAAATGAAAAAAAAAATCGTTCGTTTAAGACGTGTTTGTTAAGAGAGCTCTTCATTTAGGTATTATTAAAATGTAAAATTAAACAAAAGTAATCGCTCGTTTAAGACGTGTTAAGAGAGCTCTTCATTTAGGTATTATTAAAATGTAAAATTAAACAAAAGTAATCGCTCGTTTAAGACGTGTTAAGAGAGCTCTTCATTTAGGTATTATTAAAAGGTAAAATTAAAAAAAAGTAATCACTCGTTTAAGACGTGTTTGTTAAGAGAGCTCTTTATTTAGGTACTATGAAAAGGTAAAATTAAAAAAAGTAATCGCTCGTTTAAGAAGTGTTTGTTAAGAGAGCTCTTCATTTAGGTATTATTAAAATGTAAAATTAAACAAAAGTAATCGCTCGTTTAAGACGTGTTAAGAGGGCTCTTCATTTAGGTATTATTAAAATGTAAAATTAAACAAAAGGAATCGCTCGTTTAAGACATGTTAAGAGAGCTCTTCATTTAGGTATTATTAAAATGTAAAATTAAACAAAAGTAATCGCTCGTTTAAGACATGTTAAGAGAGCTCTTCATTTAGGTATTATTAAAATGTAAAATTAAACAAAAGGAATCGCTCGTTTAAGACATGTTAAGAGAGCTCTTCATTTAGGTATTATTAAAATGTAAAATTAAACAAAAGTAATCGCTAGTTTAAGACGTGTTAAGAGAGCTCTTCATTTAGGTATTATTAAAAGGTAAAATTAAAAAAAAGTAATCGCTCGTTTAAAACGTGTTTCTTAAGAGAGCTCTTTATTTAGGTACTATTAAAAGGTAAAATTAAAAAAAGTAATCGCTCGTTTAAGACGTGTTTGTTAAGAGAGCTCTTTATTTAGGTACTAATGAAAGGTAAAATTAAAAAAAAGTAATCGCTAGTTTAAGACGTGTTTGTTAAGAGAGCTCTTCATTTAGGTATTATTAAAAGGTAAAATTAAAAAAAGTAATCGCTAGTTTAAGACGTGTTTGTTAAGAGAGCTCTTCATTTAGGTACTATTAAAAGGTAAAATTAAAAAAAGTAGTCGCTCGTTTAAGACGTGTTTGTTAAGAGATCTCTTCATTTAGGTACTATTAAAAGGTAAAACTAAAAAATGATATCGCTCATTTAAGACGTGTTTGTTAAGAGCGCTCTTCATTTAGGTACTATTAAACGGTAAAATTCAAAAAAAGTAATCGCTCGTTTAAGACGTGTTTGTTAAGAGAGCTCTTCATTTAGGTACTGTTAAAAAAAGTAATCGCTCGTTTAATACGTGTTTGTTAAGAAAGTTCTTCATTTTGGTACTATTGAAAAAAGTAATCGCTCCTTTAAGACGTATTTGTTAAGAGAGTTCTTAATTTAGGTACTATACCTAGAACGCAGGGCGCAAACTTTAACGCGTGTTGCTAAGATCTTTGTCCCGACATGTAGTCAACACATTTTTTTTTCTTGAAGAAAATTAGTTACAAGCTTTTAATCAATAAAAGTTTTATTAAAACTTAAAACTTATTTTTACATATTCAAGTAACTGACAACAACGTTGACCGGCAGCACTCTTTTTTAATGTTTACTATTAGAATAACATTACGTAAGATATCATTAATAATATAATTAGTGATACATAATATAATTAGTACACTCTACGTACTCGGGACGTTGTTTCTGGTCGTTTATATAATACGACATTGTCATTGTAATATGTCATTGAAAATATGATTGGCTGTCGGACTGTACTAAATGGAGATGTGTAACTCATGTGTGAGAGATATAATAGATATAGCTCATATGTTTTGATCATATCTATCACTCGTTCACTTGAAATCAAAATGTATCAGTATATCACTAGCTCGGGAGTGATCAGCGTCTTTTTCGTTTCACCAAATCAATCATTTCACTCACTCGTCGCGTTGTGAAGATAGATATAAAAATATATGTTTTGATGTTCCATGAAAGAGAAAGAAAACGATCGAACTGTTTAGTCAAATATGCAACTGGATCTATGTAGACGACGTGACGTAGCTACGCGTGATCGAATGTGAACGCTGTGATAAAGTATACTTTGGTTCGTTAGAGATAAAGTGTACTTTAGTTGGCTCAAAATATTTGCGTAAATAAATACTTTTTTTTTTCATTTTAAAATTAAAATTAAAATTTGTGTAAATACGCCAATCTATTCCAATTTATTTAATTATTATTTAAGTTATTTTATATATAACTTCAATCTAGGTTGACAGTCCTAAATCCTAAACCTGCGATATATTAAGCAAAATCAAGTGGATACTCTTGTAGAATTTATTTTTATTTTCAAACAATAATGCGTAATGTTCAGTCATTACTTTGTGTCACCACGTTGTATGACCATTGTTCAACTTATGCGTAATAAATAATTTCGTTTATATCTCGGAGTACTGATATACTGAGCTACTGAGCTAGAGATATAAATGAGTGATATATAGCTTTCCAATCAAATGATATATATCACTCTTTTCTTTTCACTGATCTTTGATTTTGCTCACCTCTAGTATTAAAGCAATGATCATTTAGAATAACCGAACAAAAAAACCAAACATTTTATTTTATTACGCCTGTGAAACTTGGAATCGGCAATATGATATTAATATAGTCAAAAACATTATAAACATTTTAAAATTGTTTTATATAAATATTATGAGCCATTAAATGTTTCAACTTTTGTATGCAATTAAGTATTTACGGTACCCTTGTAACTCAAGTTCTAACAGGTCAATACATTTACTTTACTACCATTATTATATACTTATACAGGAAATCCCAAAAAATAGTATCAAGCGAAAGCTAAAGGCAGAAAATGCCAAGGTCTACCGGAAATACATCTATCTATGTTCAGCGATTTTTGATAAAATTGATTTCCGAGTTTTAATTTTTTTTGTGTTTTTTTTAGTCAAACTCATAGATTAAAGATTAAATGTTTCTTCGTGACGTGAATAATTGTGAGAGAAACTTAATTTTTTTTATCCTATAGTTGATTATCTGTCTTGTTCGGAATAAAATTACCAACAAAAATTATAATTTGTCACTTACTGCACTATGGGTGCATTTTTAGAGTCACTCCGTAATATATTATTTCAAATGTCCTCAAAAAATAAACGCATAAAGAAAAAAACGTTTCTTCATGACGTGAATAATTGCGAGAGAAACTTATTTTTTTTTATGCAGTAGTTGATTACCTGTCTTATTCGGAATAAATTTACAAACGAAAATTATAATTTCTCACTTAATACACTATGGGTCCATTTTTTGGGGCCACTCCGTAATATATTATTGAAAATGTCCTCAAAAATATATCGCTGCCAGTTCCCGCTAAGTAAACGTTAAGAATATTATATAAAAAAACTGTCAAGTACGAGTAGAACTTGCAAAACGAGAGTTCCGTACATATATAAGCACTTAAAAGCATTAGTATTTATATCAAACTGTTTGCGAATATCAATTTTTCACAACGTGGACATATTGCCTACAATGTCCTTCACAGGCGCAAAACCATCATGCTTATTTAAAAAGATTATAAGATCTAGAACAAACGCTATAGTCATCCTGTCATCTTCTAGTCTGATTTTGTCAACGCTATTCTTTTATGATTTTTGGTTCAGTAGTTCCGAAAAAAAGGGTGGCAGGAATGCCTTGTTAGGATTCCATAGCCAAATGGTAAAAACGGAATCCTTATGACATCCTGTCCGGCTGCTTCTCAGTAGGTCACAACTATTTTACTCGGAAACTATTGTCACTATATAGATGAAATTTGGATAGTAGGTGCCTTCTACGAACCACTACACAATGAAATGGTGGAATTATGAAATAAAAATAGTATCAGGGGTGCCACTCCATATATGCAACTGGGGGAATAATATCAGGGGTGGCACTCCATATATACAACAGGGGTGGCACTCCATATATGCAACTGAGGGATGAAAAAAAATCCAATGTATACGCATGTGGGAGCATGTCATTCGAGATGTCTTAAAATTGATAAAGACTTTCCGAAATAACTTCTTTATTTAAGTCGATAGTTAATGATATATGAATATATATATTTTTTAACTAAAGTGTGTAAAATTCGGAAAAAAGTAATTAAGTAATTAGCAGAATTTAAAATAAATTTTCAAGAAAAATTAGTTTGAATAAGATATGTCGTTTAGTTTTTGAGATGTGGGATATTTTCGCTACCGACCGCAGCTATAACTTTGTTTTTCACAGTGTCTTTGAAAAATACAAACTTATAAGTTTAAGGTTGTTTGGTGCTAGAGAACATTTCTTGCGCGATTCGACTCGCACTTGGCCGGTTTTTTTCCTTCCTTTAAAGTTCATTACACTGAGAGATGGCGTCTCTAAATATGTTGTTACTCGGCTATGGTGAGTTCAACAATGCTCCATTATTTACACAACGCTACGGATTTAATCTTTTCTCTTAATCCATTACAGGATGTGAACAATAACATGTGTCTCTCTAAACAGTTAATGTTTTGCGTAATAATGTTATGTAATATTGCTTAGAATCTATTTGTTTTTTTTTATTCGCGAAAAAAACCGATGCTGTGTGTTCGCATTACGTGTTTGTTTGACATATTAACTGCAGGACGGAACAATGTAAAATAAAATGTGTGAAGCAGGAATGTAAACACGGCAATGGATGAGGCGAATATTTGTTTAATTTACGTTAATTTAAAATTACGACTCAGTGTTTGAGTTCAAATTACGAAGGTCAAATTAAGGGTTAGTGCTGGTACCTTAACCGTTTTTTTATTGTTTTTTAACGTTAGAAACGTTCATGGGGACTTTTATATTACGATTACGTAATCATGTTTTTTTGGATATTCTTGTTTATCACATTTTTGTTATTTTTCGTACATAACAGCCTATTTCGTAGAATTTATGTGACGTAGAAACTAAAAGTTTGGCGTAGTAATACATCTTATTAACGCACGTAATATGCATATATTCATATAAGAATTAAAGTGTTGTTAAATAAAGTGTCTACGTAAGTCTCTTTTCTAGTTATAAGTATTGGTGAATTTTTAAGCACGTTTATTAATTAGGAACTTGTGAAGCTGATTAAACAGGAAAAACAAATCTAATATAGCTACGCGCTAATAATAATCTTGTACGTAAACGTACAGATATGTACGGACACGAGCGCCGCGTGGAGCGCTAACGCATGGGGAGCTGAAATCATTCGTAATTAAGCGCATACGTAAGTCTTTCCTATTTATAAGTATTGGGGAATTTTTAAGCACGTTTATTAATTAGGAACTTGTGAAGCTGATTAAACAGGAAAAGCAAATGTCCAGTATAGCTACGCGCTAATCATAATCTTGTACGTAAACGTACAAACATGATCGGCACGTGGAACGCTAACGCATCAGGACTGAAATAATTCGTAATTAAACACATACGTAAGTCTTTCGTACTTATAAGTATTAGGAATTTTTTAAGCGGTGATGTTTTAAAATATAGTAATAACGTTAAGTTTGTGAATATAATAATGACGATCATGTTTAAATGTGTCAACTTACTAGCCGTAGAGTACACGTAAACTTATTTTAATTATTTTTTCAACATGTTGCACCGCTTGAATTTTAATGAGACTTGGCACACTCTTGGGCGATATATAGGTAAATATTATGTATTTTTTTCAAAATGGGCATTTACTTAGATATTGTGGAAATAAATTAATACAATTTTTATTCACATTTTTCTAATATTGAAGTGAAACTTCTTTAGAATCGTGATTTGGAACTCGATGAAACGAAAATGTGTCACGACAAAGAAACAAGAGAAGCTTCTTTAGTGTCATTGTGATTTGAAACTCGATCAAACGAAAATGCGTCACGACAAAGAACAAAGTGAAGCTTTTTTGGAATCGTTGTGATTTGAATTTTATGTCTCTTCTTTATGCCATCCTTCGTAGTATTTTCCTCTCGTCCACTAAGCATTGTACATATGTGTGCGCCTGTATATAGCCGAGCTAAAGCGAGAGAGCAAGCGTGGGTGTGTATCTATATTGCACACTGTCTAATACTTGCTCTGGTCCGAGCGTTCTACGTGTGTATGTTAGTGTGTGTATTAATACGTGTGTATGTGTCCTCGTATTAGAAAGCTTTAGTAAAAAGCCAGCGCGGTGTATTATTTATGTGTATTTTAATTCTGAAGTTTCACTTCTACCGTGTGTGAATTGCACAGCACATACACAATGTTTTTTTTTTATTTAGGCTTGGCCCATCGAAAACGATTGCAAAATGAATTGTAAATGGTACTGTGTTTAATTTTCGTAACTTTAAAAGTTAGTTAGTTATAAAGCTTTGAAAAAAAGTTTTCATCGGTCACTTTTTTTAAATATCTCCCCGATTAACCAAGTTAGACAGATATTATCTTCTGTATCACGTACTATTAGCCTCTTCTAAGACATATGGAACATACATCAACACATGGTCATGGAAGTACGGCTAGATAAAGCAATATTTAATAAAATATTTATAACAAATTTCACTTACCATAAATCTGTTGCTTCATTTACTATTGGATTAACATTTGGTATTTTGGGTAGTGCATGGGTAGATAGCCGCCTGTAGAAAATTAGAACAAGCGTAAAAGTAAGTTGTAAATATATATATATATATATTACCTTTATCCCATCTTTGGTCTACATGAGTAGTTGGTGAAGCGATGGAGTAGTGGGAGTCTGAAATAGGAAGTATTGTATTCGGTTCTCGGAATGAAACCTTTTTATGCTAAATTAAAATGAAGAATTCCTTTAATCCAAATTTTGATGTTAAACATGGCTAAGAAAAACCAAATTTCGATTTTATTTTTAAAAGGAAAAATGGAACCCTTATAAGATCATTCACATGTCTCTCTATCCATCTGTCACAAATATGCAATGTAGAAACTTGAAGTTTGGCATGGTGATACATTTTATTAACCCACATGGTATGCATATATTCACTTAATAATTAAAGAGGGGTTAAGGGAAGTGATCAAAATCGGGGATAAATATTATCTATATGTAAAATTTAATAGAAATGTATTAGGCTATTTAAGCACGAAAGTAAAACAAACATACAAGCAGAAAGAGTTTTACCTTTATTATACCAACAAGCGTAATTATACACAGCTTATCTTTTAATCAGGGATATATATTATCTGTTTGTAAAATTTAATAGAAATTCGTTAGGCTATTTAAGCACTTAAGTAAAACAAACATACAAGCAGAAAGAGTTTTACCTTTATTATACCAGCAAGCGTAATTATATACAGCTTATCTTTTAATCAGGGATATATATTATCTGTTTGTAAAATTTAATAGAAATTTGTAAGGCTATTTAAGCACTTAAGTAAAACAAACATACAAGCAGAAAGAGTTTTACTTTTATTATACCAGCAAGCGTAATTATATACAGCTTATCTTTTAAACAGGGATATATATTATCTATTTGCAAAATTTCATAGAAATTTACATAGAAATAAATTTCATAGAAATACATTGTCTGTTTGCAAAATTTCACTGAAATTCGTTTAAGCGTGAAAGAAAGACGAACGAATAATCAAAGCAAAATTCATATTCATTATATTAGTAAGCGTAATTATATTTAGGTTATCGTTTAGTCGAGGATGTATATTAGGTAATATAATGCAAAATTCAGAATTTATTTGCAAACCACTGGACTATTTAAGCAAGAAAGGAACACAAACAAGCAAATAAGCAGACAAAAATTCATTTTTGTTATATTAACAGAGATTTACTTACGATCGAATTAATCGTTATCTACGTTACAATAAAAACACAAATTAACTTAAGTTAGGTACAAGTGGAAATATCATTATTTGGGATCCGTCCCTACCTATATATATATATATATATATATATATATATATATATATATATATATATATATATAAAAAGGTAAAGATAAATATTTTCACAGCTTCTAAAAAATATTTTTAATGAAATTCTTTTTGACGAAACTGTTGAAGAAGCCATACTTAATAAGTAAAATCATAGTAATTTTTATCAAGTGTAAAATAAAGGTTTTTTTTCTATCCCTGTTTATTCGTTAATACATATTTTGTATGATATAAAATAAACTTATCAATTATTCAGCATTATTAACACCAAATCACATATATTTTTTGCATAAAGGAATACATAAGGAAGATCGTCCAATCAAAAAACAAAATATTTAAAGTAGATTATATAAATAAATTAAAAAAAAGTTTTATTAAGCGTTTTCGATTCCTATAAATTTTAGGATCACCAGTACTTGAAATCAATCTGAAAATAAATGTTCCGAGGTCAAACATCGATTCTCCGATTAATCGATATCATACCCTATCTCTGCTACATCTCTACACTGACGCCATCATAGACACTCATAACCATAGATAATTTATATGATCATAACGTAAAAAAGTCAAATGATGCAATTTACAATTTCACACGCCCATTAGATGCTATTCGTCTTTTGCTAAGAACGGCAGAGATTAAGGAATTAACCTTTAGAATAAAATTAATATAAAAGGAGGCCTTTTTGAATAGGAATTTTTTACCAATTTTTGAAAAATTTGACCTTGAAACTCCATTTAAGTGTTGACAACATTTTCAAAATATTTTTCGTAATAACATTTGTCAAATAATTTTTGCCTCAAAATCATACACACTTATTGCCTTTACTGAAGACCTGGCACATCCGATTGTCGGTTACACTTTTTTAGAATTTAAACCGTTTAACCTAGGAAAGTTAAGTGGTTGCAATATGTCTTTAATAGAAAATATTATTAAAATAAATGTTGTTTTCAAAGTCAATTTTCGAGGTTAATCATATTACCCGAAAAGAGTAACCTATTTACTCTACCGAATGGAGTAAATTCTGCAACAGCTCGACTAAATTCTGCTGTTAACTGTAATTAGAAACAGTTAACAAGTTGCAGAATTTAAACTAGTAAATTACTCTCAGTAAAAAAGATATAAAAACTCTGATAAATGCTTGTCCATTACCTTATTTTCAAAATTATTAAACGGTAAATGTAAAAAAAAATTAAACAGTCTTCAGATTTTTTTCATTCCATATATATTTGTTTATTCGTTAAAACCAATTTAATTACTTAAGTCAAAATTACAATAATATTGATGAATACAATAGATTCATGATTTTAATTTTACATAATAAAAATAAACATCCTGTTATTTCTACACTGTTGTATCTACACATATGTTAAACTAATTAAAATATCAAAATCCAGTGATATTATTTTACTAACATTTTACTGATTCAGAAATTATAAATACGGCTTTTTGGAAACGTTATAGATGTAGCATCTATAACGTAAAAATAAAAAGGCATTCATTTTTTTAATAATTTTAGGAAAAAAACAATTACGATTAGAACTCGCACTACGTGGGTTATGAACTAATAAATAAACATTTAAATGTACATAACATGCTATCAAACCTTAAAAATATTTTTGAGGTTAACCTTCTTTAGCCGCGTTATGAAAAAATTATGAGATATAATTTAACGATGCGCGCGTACGATGCTAGAAAAATAGACAGTATGAAGTTGGTCACGTTGCGCCCGCACGTTGCAACATAAATCTACAGGATGAAATCGCTCACTAAACATATATTTACATACATGTAGTGACTGACTCTTCATTCAAGATAATTTTTAAAATATATTTTAAGTAAATTTTTCTAAGCGAGGTTAGGCATGAATATGTATTTATTTGCATTATAAATTATAAATTATTACTTTATAATTTATTAAATAACATTTTGACTACTATATCTTTCACAGGGGTAAAAACAGTGCATATTTAATAAATATAAAATCTTGGGTAGTCGTTATAGTTTCCCTTTTGGTCAGATTTTACCAACCCTGCTTTTTTCCTAATTTTAGGTTCAGTAGTTTCGGAAATGGGGGGAGTTCTATTTTTATCATATTTTTGGAATATCTTTTTAAATATGCAATTTAATATTACGAAAAAAAAAATTTTTTTTCCTCATATCAAGTTCACCCGAATGATATCCCACATGATACATTAAATTAAAACAAAAATATTTCATCACTTGTCTTAACCCCCTTTCATTATTAAAGAATATATGCATATTGTGTGGGTTAATAAATTGTATTACTTTGCAAACTTTAAGTTTCTACATTGCATATTTTCTGAGCATATTTCTTTAATTATTAAATGAAGATATGCATATTTTGTAAAGTATTAGAATGTATTACTATGCCAAACTTCAAGTTTCTACATTGCATATTTTCTGAGAAAAAAGATAAGCTGTGTATAATTACGCTTCTTGGTATAATAAAGGTAAATTTCATTCTGCTTGTGTGTCTGTTTTACTTTCGTGCTTAAATAGCATTACACATTTCTATTAAATTTTGCAAATAGATAATACATATCCCCGATTAAAAGATAAGCTGTGTATCATTACGCTTGCTGGTATAATAAAGGTAAATCTCATTCTGCTTGTGTGTTTGTTTTACTTTCGTGCTTAAATAGCCTTACAAATTTCTATTAAATTTTTCAAATAGATAATATATATCCCCGATTAAAAGATAAGCTGTGTATAATTACGCTTGTTGGTATAATAAAGGTAAAACTCGTTCTGCTTGTATATTTGTTTTATTTTCGTGCTTAAATAGCCTTACAAATTTCTATTAAATTTTGCAATTGGTTTATATATATCTCCGATTAAAAGGTAAAGTGTATATAATTACACTTACTGATATAACAAAAAAAAACAATTATGTCCGCTTGTGTTTTTGTTTTATTTTCACCCTTAAATAGCCTAACAAATTTTAATGAAATTTTGGAAATTGATAATATATATCCTCTATTGAAAAATTGGCTATATATGATTTCGCTTACAGATATAATAAAAGTGAGACTTTGTTTATTTGTGTGTTTGTCTTATTTTCTAGCTTAACAATTTTTGTAGAAATTATGCAAATGGATAATATACATTCTCGATATAAAGATAAGTTATATATAATTATGCTTATAGATATAATAAAAGTGAAATTTTGTTTATTTATGTGTTTGTTTCATTTTCTGACCAAACAAATTCAAAGAAATTTTGCAAATGGGTAATATACATTTTCAGTATAAAGATAAGTTCTATATAATTACGCTTATTTATATATTAAAAGTGTAATTATGTCTGTTTGTGTGTTTGTCTTTCTTTCATGCTTCAACCGCGCAGAGGATTTCTTTTATTATTTTACAAAACTACTGGAGCATATTCTATTTAAAATGTCAAATTCATGGCTTAATCATAATTGCACATAATTCTCGTAAAAGTCGCATAATTCTCGGGGCGTACGCCACAAGAAATGTTAAAAGCCAGTGGTGGTAAAACATGTCGAAAATGATACTCAACTCGTAACTATCCAACTGGTTTGATTTAAATCTATACTTTTTTCTTTGAAAAAAAAGTTTTTACGTTTTTCTAATACAACCCATTCACAAATATGAAAAATTAGACGCTATGTGAATGTAAAATAATAATTGGTAACAGTGCTGAAGTCAAATGTAATTTTTTTAAATACTATAAGTTATATATATATATATATATATATATATATATATATATATATATATATATATATATATTTAAAAAACCGTAAAGATTCTTGGTTTTATTTTTAAGATTTGTAGAAACAATCGAAGCTCACTGTGCAAAGGTAGTGTAACTTAATTAAATTGAATATAGTCAAATGGTTTTTTATTTCAACACCTCAATAAAGATGGTTTTTTTTCTTACGTTTCACATTAGTGTCATTTAGGGCGTGGTCGGCTGCAACAATTTTTTGTAAAACGAGATTGATATTTTATCGCGTACTTCATAAAATCCTCCTATTTGTACATACAGATAATAAACTAGCTGACTGACTGACATATCAACGAACATCTCATACTGCTCGTTCTGGAAAATTGAAATTTTGAATAGTTTCCTTATATAATGTAGCCGTCCACTGCGAAAGGAATCAATGCACATATTCGATTAAAAGATAAGCTCCTTACAACTACGCCTATTAATATAATTTTTGAAAATTAATTGCTATTATCTGTAAATTTTACTGAAATAATTTTTAAATTTACGAAATTTAACTTTTATCTGTAAAAACATGTGCCGTTCATAATATTGGCTTTCAATTTGAGACTATACATACAGTAGACCTGATAGAAAATCGTGTTCAAACATCGCGTAGAGACCTTCTGAAAAAAATGAAAAGCTTGTAAAAAGATTCAAGTATACTGTCGTAGATTACTAGTCAGCGGGGTATCCTATTATCGAAGCGTGAATTCGAACTGGAACGTTACAGTAGAAAAAAAGAAGTTTCACTTCATAAAAGTTATGATTCCAAGAAAGCACGAATTTTGTGCAAGATTTTTATGCACCGTTTAGTTGTAACGTTAAAATGTAACGAATTTATCGCAAGAAGGACTGAAAATAGGTACTAATAACTGAGAGAGATGAATAAACACAGAATAAGACGAGAAATATATGCATACGCGAAATCAAACAAAGATATTGCTTACTACTGCTATCAGCTGTTTTGTACTTTATATATATATATATAAATATATATAAATATATATAAATATATATATATATATATATATATATATATATATATATATATATACATATATATATATATTACTTTTTAAACATCAAAGCGAACTGTCAAAATTTTGTTGATTTAATTTTCTATTTATAATCGATTTATTACTAATTTTTCATGTGCTTCATCCATTACAAGACTAACAACATATATATTTAATTTATACATAAATCCGCAATGAACCGACACATTAGTTACCGTAAATATAATTAAGGAGCAATACATCCCGACTTCCACCAGCAGCATTTCGCCATGTTCTGGGACTGGCATTATGGCTATTTTCTGAATTGATAATTGTCTATGTTAATTTATATGAAGATTTTATTAGATGTTTATATCGATTTGTAATGGCATTTTATTATTGAATATATTTGGCGTTAATTTTGTAGAAATTCATTATCCACAATTAAGTGAAACTACGTGATGTAGTATTATTTCTGTTTTATTTAAATTCTCCACGACATAGGTTTCGTTGTATTACAGCAGGTGGCTATTAGTAAAGACATCTTTGCTAATAGCCCACCTGAAGATGTTGTAATACAACGAAACCTAGGTCGTGGTAAAGAACTTAAAGAAAGTGGAAATAATACTACATCACGTAGTTTCATTTAATTGTGGACATTTTATTAGTTTTTCTGAATATGTAGTATTAAGATTTTCTTATACGTATTTGATGCAATGGGTGGACTTTTCTTTTTTTTTTAACTGTCTGTAACTTGGCAATCTGTGTGTTGACTCAATGGGCCAATCCGTTGAAGTTAATGTCGTTTGTGGTCAGAAGGACCCCGTTTGGGTGAGTTCCTGTCATTTGCTGTCAAATCACGCCGATAGTGCAGGTACACTATTCCGTTTGAGACGGGAGTATGTGACACTTCCTGTGCCCTCAAGCTGTGTTATCAACTCATTCACATGTGTTACTATTCTTTTCTGATACTTTTCGCTATATCTGGCAATCTCCTGCTTAACAGTATTGATTTTTAGGTCCTCGTGTATATATTTGTTGCTCACGTAGTAAGGGGCATTTGTCATTGCTCTAAGTGCTTTACTCTGGAATCTTTCGAGAATCTCGATATTGCTGTTGCTTGCTGTACCCCATAGCTGAATCCCGTATGTCCAGATTGGCTTTAGGATATACTTGTAGATGGCTAGTTTGCTTTCCCGCGTAAGTCTCGATTTAGGACCTGTGAGCCAATACATCGATCTTAGTTTTATGTCCAGCTGTTTGCGTTTAGTCCAAATATGCTTTCTCCAGGTAAGTCTTCTGTCCAGATGCATACCCAGATATTTAGCATCTTCCGCTTGTGGTATAATTTCATTGTGGATTTTTATTGAGGGACAGATTTGTCTTCTTAGGGTGAAGGTGACATGAATAGATTTTCCCTGATTAACTTTGATACGCCAATTGTCTAGCCACTTCTCTACCTCGTGAATATTGTCTTGTAATTTAGTTGAGGCTACTGTTGGATCCTCGTGAACTGACAAAATCGCTGTGTCATCTGCATAAGTCGCTGTTAGAGTATCTACGTGCGTTGGCAGATCTGCAGTAAAGATCAGATACATTAAGAGATCAAGTATGCTTCCTTGTGGCACTCCTGATTGGACTATATTGAAGAGTGAGGTTTCATTGTCATATTTTACCTCGAAGCACCTTCCATCAAGATATGATTTCAAGATCGGGAAGAAGGAGTGTGGTAACAATTTTTTAAGCTTGTAGAGGAGTCCCTCGTGCCACACTCTGTCAAAAGCTTCTCTGGTACTTTCCATATTTCTCTCCACACTTCTTTAGGACTGGCACAGTTTAGTCGTAGGCACATTTGCATTGGCGAATGAAGATACTCTAAGACTTCCTTATCGTGTTCTGGGTTTTTGCTAGGTAAAGGGTGGAACACAGTTTTTAGGTGTTTCGAAAATACCTGAGCCTTTTCATTGTCAGTTCTTGCCCATTTCGATTGAGAGGCTTTTATGGGTGGTATGTGAACTTTTGGTCGTTTTAGCATTTTTGTTGTCTTCCAAAGTGAGTAGTTGCTATCTTTGTTAGGAGACAGGAGAGCCAGCTGATTTTGGAGACGTTCGTTGTCAGCTATACGGATCATGTGTTTGAGTTCTTCTGAAGCCTTGTTAAATGCTTTTTTATCCCTAGGATATTGAGTAGTATGCCATTTTTTTCTCAGTTGTCTTCTTTCATACACTTTAACTTTTATGAGCTTGGAGTAGTGACAGTTTTGCTCAGTAGGTCTCAGGATGGGTGTTGATTCTTTTGCCGCCTGGTGGATGACCTTGTTGAGAGACTCAATAGCTTTTTCCACGTTCTGTTCCTTCTCCAGCGGCAGACACAGGCTTATTGAATCTGTTATTATTGTCCTGTAAATATTCCATTCTATTTTATGGTTATATAACCTTTGTGAATACTCTGTCAGAATCGCTTTGTAGTGGTAGTTGAGTATCCCTGGTGTATGGTCTGATGATAGGTCTGTGCATTCCTCTATGTCTATCTGGCTAGTTGCAATATTTTTGACAATGAAAAAGTCCAGCAGGTCTGGCACGTTTCCCTGATCAGACGGCCAGTAGGTGGGAATACCATGTGAGACAGATTTAAGATGAGGTTCATTTAGAGCAGCGTACAGGTTTCGACCCCTCGTTAGTGTTAGCCTGGAGCACCATGACACGTGTTTGGCGTTCCAATCACCACCGTATATGAAACTATTTCCAAGTACGTTGAAGAAGGATTTGTAGTCATCACTTATAATAGAATATCTAGGTGGGCAGTAAATTGTAGTCAAGGTTGTTTCTGTTCTATGGTCCTGGATTCTAACTGAGGAAGCTTGAATTTTGTCAGTTTCGTATTTTTCAAGGGTATAACGTTTGATGTTCTGTTTTATTATGACTGCTGTTCTGCCATGAGAATTGCCATTGCAGGATAATGTTCATTATGTTTTGGAATTTGTCAAACATTACGTCTAGTACTTCCGTAAAATTGTTTGGGTCATTGATATTGGTTTTCGTGTCAGTTGTGTTTTTTTGTTTTGCTGCTTGTGCGTAAGAGGTGTTGGGTTTAGTGAATTTGTAATATTTATACTGATTACTTATTTGTGTGTTTTCTGTCGATGTATTCAGATGGCTGTTTTGCGTTGTACTCTTTGTATTGTCATTCATGTCTGTTGTCTTTTTTGTTTGGTTTTGCATTATACTCTCGGTATTGTACCTTTAGTCTTTTTTGTTTTGTTTTTCAATAGTAGGTCTTTGTACTGTTTATACTTTTAGCATTCTTTGTAGCTAGCAGGATGTTTTTCTTTGCAGTTTGCGCAAGTAGCCTCTGTGTCAGGTCTTTTTAGACAGCTTGCTGTAGGGTGTTCTTCTCCGCATTTTACGCATCTGAAAGGTCTATTGCACTGATTTTTAGCATGTCCGAATCTCTGGAATCTTTTGCATTGCAATATGTCTAGCTTTTTGTATGGGGCTTCAAATGTAATTTTCATGTAATTCAGTTGATTGATCTTGAAGATTTCTTTATTGTTGTATTTTGGCTCTAGGTCTACGTAAAAAAGAGGGAGTGGATTTTTGGTACTTTTATGCATTACATTTGTAATTTGTCTGACCTCGTGTCCTAATTCTAAAAGCTCTTGTTTTATTATTACAGTGTCTTCTGATGCGTGTAGCCCACGTAAGACCACACGATAGGCTCTTTCGCTTTTAAGTTTATATGTATAATGGCTAATGTCATTCGCAATAAAGTTAGCCCTTATACCTTTGTATGTATCCACATCAGCCGGCATTATTTTTACGACATGACCAGATTTCAAAGTTGTCATAGTGTATTTTTTGATTATGCTATTTTAGAAAGAATGTCTTTAAATTTTTTAATTTCTATGACTCCCGTTACAAAAATAGGCTCTGGTTTTGATGGTTTAGGTTCCTATTGTTGGGTATTTGTCTCTTCAATATCGTTTGATTCAAGAGCTTGAAATCTGTTTTGAGTTGTTACCGCATATGCCGTCTTTGAAAGTTTATTATATGTTTATTATTATGACCATTCCAGGAATTGTGTCTGCTTTTCTTTTTTCGGGTACCTGATCCTTTTGCCAAGGTTGGTTACTTTCAGTCTGTTCGTCTTTAGCGGTGCACTCTGCATATGTCTTATCTGTCATACTTATTTGTGTTGGTGTTTCTACTGGTAATGTTCCGAGGGAGTGACTTCTTGCACGTATGAACATATCTTTATGCAGTATTTGCTGCACCATTTTAGGGTTTTCATCATTTTTGTTTTGAGTTTTATTATTTATAGTATTCATGTTTAATCCCACGAGTAGGGTCGATATAAAAGGCATACTTCAACGACGTTTGTCGGGTCCGTCGAGGTTGGCGCTAGATACTGATCTCCCATCAGTCATTCATCCTATTGGCACGTATCCCACCGTAGGATTGGGGTGAGGTTTTCAACCTCAGCCCGGGCGGTTAAGCCGAGACTTGAATTTCCTTCTGTCTAGTGAAGTTGCTGATGTGCAGCGGTCATTTCCTACCTCTGCTAAGTGATGTACTGAGTCGAGATATTTAACCGTCGCCCGAGGCTCGACGTTGACTTTTTAGTTGGTTTAGTCTCTTCACAACTAACCCTCCTCCTTTCGCATACGGGCTTGAGACCGTCAATGGCGGAGTTTATGTGTGGACTGACACTTATTTAATTTTTTCTCCCTCTCTCTTTCTCTCGTTCTCTTTTACTATATATTTACAAGTCAAGATTGAAGAGGTTTAGATCGCTAAAGATATTTTACTCCTGTCACGTGTACTGAGTTACTCAAACTTTGTTGCAATTGATATCCCACACTACACGTACACTAAAAAAGTGTAATACCTTTTTTTCCTCTTATCAAATATCGATATGATTATTTTTTACTGAAAACTTATTGAGATATATGAAAGTTTGTATGTTTTATTATTGTGTCAAATTTCAAATATCTACGGGAAAAGTTTCTGAGAAAAAGGTTTGTGACAGGCGGATGGGTATATGAGTGAACTTTGATTATAAACAGGAAACCTATATTTCCCGAATTTGTTGATGCGTGCTAATTGAAATAACTTTAAATATGGTTCAAAACAAACATCGTAATAACTGTCTAATAATATTTATTTTAAACAGTTATTACGATGTGTGAATATTTAAAAAAATATAACATCTAGAACCTTTTTTTTATAACGTGGGCTTCTAAAACCCTCTTCTTTCATAGTTTTAGATTTGGTAATTTTGGAAATTAGGCGGAGGCTTATTTTTACATATTTGTCAGACTTATTTTTACATTTCTAAAGGTACACTATTTAAAATTACTTAATATTGTTTTTTTAAGAACTATCTAGAGATTTCAAACCATTCCCTACACTGTGTATACAATTTTAATTATTTTTCTTGATTTTTAAGAATTATATAGAGCTTTCAAACCATTCCCCACACCATGTATGTGCAATTTTAATTATTTTTCTCGAATATTTAATGTGTCCCTTCCCCTCCGAATTGTCTAGAGCTTTCAAACTATTCTCCACACTGTGTATGAAATTTTACTTATTTTTCTTGATTTTTAAGAATTATATAGAGTTTTCAAACCATTCCCCACACCATGTATATGCAATTTTAATTATTTTTCTCGAATATTTAATGTGTCCCTTCCCCTCCGAATTGTCTAGAGCTTTCAAACTGTTCTCCACACTGTGTATGAAATTTTACTTATTTTTCTTGATTTTTAAGAATTATATAGAGTTTTCAAACCATTCCCCACACCATGTATATGCAATTTTAATTATTTTTCTCGAATATTTAATGTGTCCCTTCCCCTCCGAATTGTCTAGAGCTTTCAAACTATTCTCCACACTGTGTATGAAATTTTAATTATTTTTCTTGATTTTTAAGAATTATATAGAGCTTTCAAACCATTCCCCACACCATGTATGTGCAATTTTAATTATTTTTCTCGAATATTTAATGTGTCCCTTCCCCTCCGAATTGTCTAGAGCTTTCAAACTATTCTCCACACTGTGTATGAAATTTTAATTATTTTTCTTGATTTTTAAGAATTATATAGAGCTTTCAAACCATTCCCCACACCATGTATGTGCAATTTTAATTATTTTTCTCTAATATTTAATGTGTCCCTTCGCCTCCGAATTGTCTAGAGCTTTCAAACCATTCTCCACACTGTGTATGAAATTTTAAATATCTTTTTTGATTTTTAAGAATTATATAGAGCTTTCAAACCATTCCCCACACCATGTATATGCAATTTTAATTATTTTTCTGGAATATTTAATATGTCCCTTCCCCTCCGAATTATATAGAGCTTTCAAACCATTCCCCACACCATGTATGTGCAATTTTAATTATTTTTCTCGAATATTTAATGTGTCCCTTTCCCCTCCGAATTGTGTAGAGCTTTCAAACCATTCTCCACACTGTGTATGAAATTTTAATTATCTTTCTTGATTTTTAAGAATTATGTAGAGCTTTCAAACCATTCCCCACACCATGTATGTGCAATTTTAATTATTTTTCTCGAATATTTAATGTGTCTCTTCCCCTCCGAATTGTCTAGAGCTTTCAAACTATTCTCCACACTGTGTATGAAATTTTAATTATTTTTCTTGATTTTTAAGAATTATATAGAGCTTTCAAACCATTCCCCACACCATGTATGTGCAATTTTAATTATTTTTCTCGAATATTTAATGTGTCCCTTCCCCTCCGAATTGTCTAGAGCTTTCAAACCATTCTCCACACTGTGTATGAAATTTTAATTATCTTTCTTGATTTTTAAGAATTATATAGAGCTTTCAAACCATTCCCCACACCATGTATATGCAATTTTAATTATTTTTCTGGAATATTTAATATGTCCCTTCCCCTCCGAATTGTATAGAGCTTTCAAACCATTCCCCACACTATGTATGCAATTTTAATTATTTTTCTCGAATATTTAATTTGTCCCTTCCCCTCCGAATTATCTAGAGCTTTCAACCAATGCAATTTCAATTATTTTTTCGATTTTTAAGAATTATCTAGAGCTTTCAAACCTTTCCCCACACTATGTATGAAATTTTAATTATTTTTCTCAAATATTTAATTCACCCCTTCCGCTCCCTAAAATTTATGTATAAATATTTCCATGTATTAGCTATTGAGCGAGTTAATATACTTTATAATTATGTAAAATTGCAATGTCAAGCGATTTTGAGTGAAAAATGTTTTTGACACAGATAAATAGACGAACTCGGATTAATTTTTTCCTTTCGAGGTATATAACATAAAAAAGGTAAACAGACCCTAATTTTGCCTTCAATGCCTACTCAGTGATACCCTAATCAATTGGATGCTTAAAAAATGACTAGCCCCAATCTTTTCAAGATCTTGCCACATATTGATCGAGATTACAAGACTAGTATCACTTGTGGTAAAAATCCGAATAATTGTGCCTGAAAAGTAACGATAATAACTTGGTTTTCACATCGTTAATCGGAATTTATTTGTACGCAAATTCTTAAAACTTATCTTGACGTTATAAGGAAAAGAGCGGAAGGATCAAAGAGGAAGCATGCGGGTATTAATCTGAAAAATTTAGTAAATATATAAAATTCCTCAGAAGTCAATAATTCTATTATTAAACGAATATAATGTAAAGAATAAATAAAGATTGATAAATAAATCGGAACAACGCTACGTATTCTTTCGTATATATATATATATATATATATATATATATATATATATATATATATATATATATATATATATATTTGTTATGTTCTTCCGTGAAGGAAAGGGATCTAAGCACATACGGCTATGAACTGATCACGTTGTATGCTTTCATTTAATTGGTTAAAGTCTGTTTTATACGGAAATGATGTGCGTATGTTCACTTTATTTTACCTGCCTTCATGGCAATATAATTTTTTGACACACATGACTTTTTATGCACATTTATAGCACAGCACCTTTCGAATTATATGAGTTTTATTTTCTTCCTTTCATAAACAAATATTTAAAAAATGTATGACAATTATCGATCTACTAGTATTAATATATAGATTTCATTATTAAATATCTATATACTTGCAAAATATCAACTGTAGAAACTGTTAAGTTATGGTCGACAGACCGATAATTAAACAAACTTATAAAATACAAGTAGAACTAGTACCATGACGGTTCCGTAAATACCGACATACAAAATATATGTAAAAATTTGCGAGTAGGTTCTATAGTGTTGTTATAAAACCATATACAATTATTCATTTGCAATTATTAATAATATTTTTCACTTTTATTATTAATAATATTTTCGAAAATATCGTTAATTCCTCAAAAATACCTTGGTTTTTAAATCGTGTTTTTTAATATTGAATATTTCATTCTCCTTAATATTCTTTGTTTAAATACAGGACGTTATAAATATTTGTATGCGGATATTCGGTTATATTTATAGTACATATATTACATACTCTTACATATATTGAATAGTACGTTTTTCGTAGGTGCGAAGATATCGTGATTTCTTAAAAAAATACTTTGGTTTATAAATCGTGTTTTTAATATCAAATATTTAATTCTCCTTAATATTCTTTGTTTAAATACAGGACGTTATAAATATTAGAGTCTTATTACAGTATCTACGTAATAGCTATATTTATAACATTACTGCCTGTCTAAAATTAACAATTGACGTATCATTTAAATGGACCAACAAATTTCTACTAAAATTTAAGCATATTCTGACTTGTATAATCTAAAATTTAAGCGTATTGTAACTTGTATATATCTTCAATTTAAGGTAAATGTAACCGGATATCCGCATAAAATTACACCTAGAATTATTTTTAAAATGGAATAAAAAAGTAAAAAGAAAACTTCTAGATATCTCCAATGACGTTATTGATAAGGAAATTCCATTCCTTGAGCTTTAAGTAACACGCTATTAATTTGTTTTTAGTAAAACTTCAAGATTTATTAATCATAGAACCACGTGATTGTTTAATCATAGAACTTATCACCTTAAAACTAATTAATTTAGACATTGTTAAATGTTGAACTTGTGGAAGATTTAAAATGGTTTCTAAGTTTTAAGTGATACGTTATTAATTTGTTATAATTAACAATTAGAACAAAACAATCATAGAGATTGTCATATGATAACTAATTAACTCAGATACGATTAAAAGTAGAGCTTACCGGACATACAAATTGTTGTAAAACTTTAAGTAAATTAAAAATTAATTTATTTTCATCAAAAGTTAGACTAAAGCCATTATAAATATTGTCAGCTGAAAGCTAATTAACGTAAATACGGTGAAACGTTGAACAGACGGAAGCATTAAAATGGCTTTAAAGTTTTATGTAAAAACTATTTAACTTATATATGGTTAAATGTTGAACGTATGTAAGTTCAAAACTTGTTTATCTAATTTTGGAAATATTGCCGGATCAAAGTGGATTACAAGCTTTAATCCACGGAACTAAAATTCCTTCTTTAATTGTTTTATGAAGATTATTTTATTCTACGTTTACATGTATAAATGAAGATTAAAGCGATCTTTATATATAAATATAAAAAAACAAGTGTATAGTAAGTCCACTTGGTTATATTTTATAATCAGTTTTATAAAAAATCTATAAATATAATAAAATTGTATTAGAGTGAATTCTATACATGCAAAATATTTTAAAAAGATTGATTGAATTAGCGTATAGAATGACAATAAAAGGCAGAAAACCTGTTTTTAGAATTTTTGTCTGTCTGTTTATTAGTTTGTTCGTCAATCATAGGAAATATACTGGACGGATTTTGGTGAAATTTGGTACGGTAATAGTTTATACCCTCGAACAACAAATAGGATATATTTTTATCTGGATATTACAGATTAAAAATACTCTTGACTTTGGGAATATTATGATATCGGTACTGCCAACGACATCTATTAGCGTTTTTATTAAATGAATGATAACAATAATAATAATAGTTTCGACGGCAGCTTGTATTTAATTAAAGTATTTTGGTCAAATTACATTGTTGTGGCATTTCGATACGAGGTTTTAATAATATTAATGGTTTTTTTAGGAATATTTTGCAATGAATGTTTTTCGTTTCTTTTAATTTTTAGATTTCTCTACCGAAATGGTAAAAACGACTCGTCCGTATGTTTTCAATTTCTCAAAAACTGCAAAACTATATTTGAGGACTGGTATAGTTATATAAATTGCTGGCCTATTCTTACCCACTTTAACCAATTTTTCTTTTCCTTAGGTGTTTTCTTTTCCTTAGGTTTTCCTTAGGTTTTCTTTCTTTTATTTTGCTTTATCAAGCCGAGTGGAGTATTGTATGAAATATAATTTTTAACTCATTATATTTTAATTTCAGTTTTTTTTATATTATTGAATATGTATTGAGATAGCGTGCTTAATATAGCATCTAATGGTATGTTTTATTTTAAGTAAAATGAAAATTGTCATTTAGAGGTTAATATTAAAACTACGTTTAAACATACTGACAATGTGATAGTTACTTATAAAAGAAACAGATGTTACTGGTAAGGAATTATTAATGGTTAATTAATGGAGTAGTGCCAACTAATTATATTGTGATAATAGCTAAATAATTAGAGTACAAAATACAAAATAATAAGAGTAGCGCTATTAAATGTTAACTGTAACGATTTAGTTTCTTCTTACGACCTTAGACGAAATGAATATAGTTAAATGTAAGTTAGTAATTTTGTGCGTAACGAAATGAATATAATTAAATGTAAGTTAGTAATTTTGTGCGTAACGAAATGAATATAGTTAAATGTAAGTTAGTAATTTTGTGCGTAACGAAATGAATATAGTTAAATGTAAGTTAGTAATTTTGTGCGTAACGAAATGAATATAGTTAAATGTAAGTTAGTAATTTTGTGCGTAACGAAATGAATATAGTTAAATGTAAGTTAGTAATTTTGTGCGTAACGAAATGAATATAGTTAAATGTAAGTTAGTAATTTTGTGCGTAAGGAAATGAATATAGTTAAATGTAAGTTAGTAATTTTGTGCGTAACGAAATGAATATAGTTAAAAGTAAGTTAGTAATTTTGTCAACAACGTTTTATTTTTTGCCTTTATCTGCAACTTAGAGGCCCAACAAACTTGAAATTATTACTTAAATAGAATACTATTGAAAGATTACAGAAAAAAAGGGTACGTGTACTTATGTACGCGAGTGGGAAGTTATACTTCTTTGGCATCATTAAATAATACATACGGATAGATAACCTCAATTATATTGGAGCACTTGAAAAAGTCTATAAACACAATTTTTCACTAATATTTACGAATAGTAAATATATTAATCAAAATATTGAATTTAAATCACTACTGAATATAATTTATCAGTACATATATAAATCGCACTTATATGAAACTATAACATGTGTGTGAATGTAGACACTAGAAACATGTGGATAAATACTATGAATATGAAAACAGTGAACAGAGGCGACGATGGTGTCAATAGCTTTTGTTTCGAGACTGCAACCGTTGCAACTTCATACTGTAACTTTTGTGTGACAAATCTTAAAATTTCACTCTCATCATTTTTTCATAACGCGCCTAAAGAAGTATAACTTCAAAAATAAAACAATGTTCTTTGAACCAACAGTTTGCGAGAAAAATAAATAAAAAGCATAAAAGTTTCGATATTTTTCGTTGGGTAGTCACACAGCTATAGGAAAAATAAAACGATTTTCTTTGAAACTAAAGAAAAAGATTTAGACTTTTTTTCAGAGACACCTTCAAAAGAATTGAGTTTTATGAGCAGAATCACCTTTTTGATTAGTAGATAAATTTCTACGTGTTCTGCAAATATATAATTAGCATATAGTTGTACGTATGTACACACATATATATATACATATATATATATATATATATAATACGAAAATGGCGTTAACTATTTCAGAGATGCATATGTCTTAAATTCATTTGGAATTTATTAATACTAGTATTCACCAAGTGGTCGAAACCGACCATAGTAATTATTAAAAATTTGAGGAAAACATATATGAATTTTTTTATTAAAAACACTAAAGCTCGTAAATACCTACCAAACAAAAAGAAAAGAAGAAAATCGGTTGAAAAACAGAGGAGAAAATAGTACTTTTTAGCCTTTGCCTATTTATATAACTATGTTAATGAAAGAAATTGGTAAAATGTAAGAGAGATTCCCGAGTTTTGAACGTATGACGAATTACTTTGGCATACGTTCAAACTTGGGAGATTCAAGAGTTTGAACGTATGACGAATGGCGTTCAACATTCAATCTAATTAAGACGTTAATTCCTTAGCACATACTAGTATTATTCATATTCTAGTATTAATCACATACTAATATGTGCTAATACATTAAAATCTTAATTAGATTTAAAGTAGAACATTTTGTTAAATGCAATAATTATACATATAATAAAACTGTAACTGAGCCATGTCTGTACATTGAACATTTTTAGGAAAATCTTATTCACAATTAAATGGAACTACGTGATGTAGTATTATTTCTACTTTCTTTAATTTCTTTACCACGACCTAGGTTTCGTTGTATTACAACATCTTCAGGTGGGATATTAGCAAAATATATTCAATATTTGAAAATCTTATTCTAATAGTCAAGACCAACTTTATCATTTTTAAAATTTTTATCTGCTTGTCTTTTTGTCACCGCATCACACATAAATCACTAAACGGATTTTGATGAAATTTAGTATGATGATAACTAACTATCCATGTCAATATATAGGATAATTTTTATTTTGTTAAGCAAAAACACAAAAACTGTTGTGTTGGTAATTTTTTACAATCACACATATTGATCAATATTTGTGAATGTAAAAAATTACAAAATGAGGTACTAAATAAATATAAATATCTATAATTAAAAAATAAAAAAAAAATTAAGTAAAACGGCTCAATAATATTTAACTAAGTTCAGTTTAAAAAATCACCAATAGATGTCATCACAAGGTTTTTAAAATACGTATCATTGAACGGATTTGGATCTTTTTAATATTGCATCGTGTCAAATTACATAATGCAATGCAATATTTTCTGGCTTAAATAAAGTTACAAGGTTTGTACTATTATTTTTTTTTCTCCAATAGATTGCGCAAGTAGGGATTTAAAATGAACAACACAACATAAATACGACTCTTAATAACGCGCTTTAGTTGTTTTTATTAATTTATATATTTTTTATTTCTACTTGATGATATATAACGCTAAATATTATATAATGCGATATGTTTATTTTAATTGTTCGTTGTATTCTATTGAACGAAAGATGACCTAAGTAAATTTCGTAAATCGTGGTGTCATTGTGTTTTCAAAAACAAGACAAACCTTTCGCGAAGCTGACCTGGACCTAAGCATCAGTTGCTTTTCGCACGGACAGCTGTATGTAGCACTCTGCCGCGTCAGCAACTGTTCTGCTGGAAACTTTGTTTACAAAGAAGTTTTGTGAACAATGTTCTAAAGCTCATGCAAATGAAGTCGCGGGCATAGCTAGTGATACATAAATGTACAAAACGTGTCGATGCGTTAACTAATCGTACGAATAACTAATTGAAAAATGAAATAAATGGATGCATTTTGGCATAGAACAATAAAGACGCGAGTCTCTGTAACATTTTACCACTTTCTTGACGTATTTATAAATTCCGAATGAACTTAAGACATGTGCGTTTCTGAAAGGGTTAAGTCGTTTTCGTTGAAACGGACCTCGGTATTCGGTACTCAAGATGCTAATTAAAGAATTGCGACACGTTT
This sequence comes from Druceiella hillmani, assembly GCA_039881145.1. Taxonomy (NCBI): domain Eukaryota; kingdom Metazoa; phylum Arthropoda; class Insecta; order Lepidoptera; family Hepialidae; genus Druceiella; species Druceiella hillmani. Next base: position 10,560,518 of record JAYKKI010000051.1, read on the forward strand.
TGCTGACGTAAAAGGCCAAGTGATTGCTGTTTCAATTATTTTTCCTAACGCCCTTCATCCGTGCCAGGAAGTTGGTTGACCTCGGAGTCATCATAGATCACTAACTCGCATTGCGCAATAATATAATTAACACGTGTTAGAAAGAACAGTAATATATTTTTTGCATTTTTAGGATTTCGCACCTTCAAATGGAAAAACTGAAATTTTAAAAGAACACGCAGTGTCCGTATGTCTGTAACAGCCGTTTTTTTCAAAACAGCTTGACGTAGAAAGTTATAAGTTTTGTATAGTAATAAAAAGTAGGTATTGGAATAGTAAGAAAAAAAGTTTTTGTACAGTAATAAAGCATATCAACCCACGCACACCTCAATAGTGAATACTAAACATTTTTGAACGGAAAGAAAAGTCTTGGACCGGTATTAACATTTTTTTTAACCATGTGATAATTGCAAACACATTTCTCAATTAACTAGATATTGATCGTAAAATTTACTAAAGAAATTAGAAATATCGTTTTGGTTAAATATATAAATAGGGACAAATAAAACATTTTCCTGGGGTATAATTTTCAATCAGAATTTTCATTAACACAAAGGTATCGTAATGTTAACATTATAGGTTGCATGTAGTTAGTCTATCCTTTTTCTGGAAAGAGAGGGAAGTTTGACTTTATTGTTGCTGTTGCTATCCTTACGTCTTGGAAAAAGTATACTTGACTCAATGTGTTTTCTTACACGAGCTTTTCCACGTTCCTTTGTGTATAACCTTCGTTTCGTTCACTATTCTTCTCGAACTTTGAACTCAGTAAAGATTACAAAATATATTCATTGTACGCTGAAATGTTGAGTACATTATAAAAACTGGCAAGCGATTTGTTTTTCTTCAAAGTGTATGACGTGTGTCGATTGCGCAGTCATGAGTCTACACGGTATCTTCCATTGCATTTAACGTTTTTATCACCTATTTGAATTGCTTAATTGTGTTGGTTAAGTATGTATTTAAGAACACCGTCTTGTTTTTCTACTAAGCACATTTTTATTATTCTTATGTGTTTTACATATGTACTACTAACTATACATGTTTTTAAAACATATGTAAAACACATGTTTTTATTGTATTGTTCTGTTGAAAGCTTTGGTTCGTTTTGTCTCAACATTTGGAGCCATGTCAACATGTTATTAGTAGGAATAGCCACAAAAGAAATGATTAAAAAAATCATCACATGCCACATTGCGGTCCTAGCTTACAAAAGTTTGGTCACCAACACTTTGTTCCAGATCTACCTTGTACCTTTCCTATATAAACTTGCAATTTTAGTTCGTATGGTGTTATATACCCTTAAATACTTATATAATAAATTTTCGGTGAGCTTTGAGTTTACAATTTTCCAGTGCTCCTCTAATTTTATAACTCGGAAGAAAAGAATATACAGTGCTATTTTATTTACTTTCAAATAGTAATAAAGACAGGTAATAAAGGAAACTTAAATGAAATATAGCACAATATAAAGAAAATGAATTAAGGATATATCGAAGGTATAAAGATGGAAGGAAAACAAATAAAAGAACGATAGGTGGGATCAGGTGGATGGGGTGGGTGGGATAAAGTGGATGGGGTGTGGTAGAGGTCATGGGAGACCTGGTTGGAATGAAGTTCTTTTCCAACTTTCCGTTTAACAGGTGTTTAGGCAATATGCTATTAAAAAAAATATATATCTAAAAATGATTGAAAAAATGTTAATGAATGTACGTTAGCTAATAATGATCACAATAAGTAATGAAATAATATGCGGTACATGTAAATATTTGTTATATGGCTTTATCTTTATTTTATCTTTATTTTATACATATATATATATATATATATATATATATATATATATATATATATATATATATATATATATATAACATTTAACATATCTAAAGTGTCCGAATGAATTAACGAGTTAACTTTTGTTAAATGTAACATGATAAATCACATATGAAAATGTGAAAAATTTATAATGGCAGTGAATCGATCCTAACTACATCTTTTAATTAAAGAAAACTTGCATAATACTACAATGTTGTATGATTTAATTTTGGTAACAGTTAATATATGTGTAAACGTTTGTCGATGCAAATAAAATATGATACAAAAATTTAAGTTTAAAATAAATCATCCACCTATTGTCACTTTAACACTGGAACTTGCCTAAATTCATAATCACCATCCTCAACTTACACTGAATCGCTTTCACAATCCATTCTTTATTTATAAAAATGACACGAGTTTGAAAATAGTGAAGAGAGGTTATGAGTATTATGGCGCGCACGGATTGCTAAACACACACGCTTAAACGAAAAATACAGCTGATGCGTACGCCATCTATACTGTAGTAATATACCCATACATTGACGTACATTTGTAAACACGCAAGCGCTTATACTGTAGAAAAGTGTCGGTTGAAATCTTACACCCTTATACTGTAGCAAAAGTGTCAGTTGAAATTTTATACTTTTTCGGTTTAGCTATCATTCGCCAAGTATGTAACGTAAGATAAGGAACTTCATTTCAAAAAAACGTAATTGTCGAGAAAGAAATATGTGCGTGGAAATCCATTCTTTGGAAGTAAAACCTCTTTATGGTTAACTAATTTAATTTCACATATATTCGTTGTAAACTATATGTCAAACGATGATAATTATAGTATTATATTATGTAAACTTTACTTAAACGATCTTATAGTTACAAATTAAGCTTTTAAAATAGGAGGATTCATAAAAGGAAGGTAAAAAGATGGAAGGACAAACAAAATAAAAAAAATTATTATCGTGAAAGAAATATGCGCGTGGAAAATCATTTTTTGAAAGTGAACCTTCTTTGTTGCTAACTAATTTAATTTCGCTTATATCCGTTGTAAACTATATGTAAATAGATGATTGATTAAAATATTATATTATGTAAAGTTTACTCAAACGACATTGTGGTTACATGTGAAGCGTTTTCGTAAAATGGGCGGATTCAAAATTAAAAGGTATTAAGGGGGTACAAAAAACAAGAAAACATAATCGTCGGGGAAACAATTTGTGGTTGGAAATTAATTTTTTTTGAAGTGAAACTTCTTTGTTGCTGTATAATTTAACTTCACATCCATTCGTTTTTAAATGTAAAACGATGACTAATTATAATTGTGTTAAATGTAAAACGATGACTAATTATAACATTTTATTATGTTAACATTACTCAAACGATATTGTGGTTAAATATAAAGCATTTTCATAAAATAGGAGGGGTTCATTAAACGCTCCTGTTTTTCTTGCTATTTAGAATCTAAAAAAAACACAGTGGAACTTTGCAGGAAAATTACTTTTTCATAAGTCATAATTAACATAGATTTTTTAGCTCAAAAGAAATTAATTATACCTAACATAATTAACTTGGTTACAATATTTGTTTCTACAAACTCTGTTTTTTCTTTAATTTTAAGTGCAATAGTAATAGAATAAAAAGGGGCGGGGGGGGGGTGGGTGGAGAGGAACAATTTTTCTGCATGCTTTGCAATATATCTCTTAAGGTATACCACTTAAAATGAAGGAAACAATTAGGAACAAACAGGAATTAGAATCTCAATTAAGAAATAATATTTGAGAGACCCTCAATTTTAAAAAATTTATTTCGTGTACTGAAATTGATTCCTTCCTAAAATGTTCATAGGAACGTTTTTAAGTCTTGGCTTTTGAGATATGTGCGGATTAATATACATTATCATTATATCAAATTCCAAATTTCTATATCAAGCGGTTTCCGGGAAAGACAGGTGTCACATACAGACAGACGGAATGTCACGTAAGTCTGTCTTACGAAGGATTCATTTTCGAAATATGAATTTGCCCTCGGAAACCAAAACTTCTACCATTTTCGTGACAGGAATTGAGTGCCACAGCAAAGATACTCTGCTTTCGTGCTAATCAATTCTGAATTACTCCGTAATTCTGGAAATGTGTACTTTTCATGGCGTTTTGCATCGATTTGGATACGTACAAATTTTCATTCGAGCTGTATTTGTAACTTTTCACGGCCGTGCCAACATAGTACTGACCATTATATTGCAGCAGAATTGTACTTTTCAGCCATCTTATGAAATCGATGCCCGTTTTTGCTTAACGTTGAGATGTTCTAATTGGTTTTGGTATTATTTGGCTACAACTGTTTGTACGGTTTCAATAAATTATAGTACGGACTCCCTTCGTACTGACATTCCACAAAATATTGACCACTATTCTGTGATCATGGATATTTCATTTTGAAGTTGACGTCTATGGTTAATTGCTAACTCATGATTTCTTGTGTCAATTTTTTTTCTATCATTGATTATGAGTCGATAGAAAAAATTGTCTTTTATATCTTACGAACAAAGAGATTATAACATTGGCATTTAGGTAAATTCGTATGGTAGTCATTCCCTAATTTTTAATCTTTTCTATATTTTTCTCCGAAACGTCGTGATAGTTACATCACTGGCTACACCACTGGCTAAAAGTACTGCTTGCATTGGTAAACATCATTGGCTAAAAATACTGCTTAGATGCTGAAATAATTGTTTAAAAAATTCAATACGCAGGCTCGAAAAGTCGATACATTAAACGTGATAGATTTAATGTATAGACTTTCGAGCCTGACTATTGAGTTTTTGAACCAATTATTTCAGCTTCTAAGCAGCATTTTTAGCCAACGGTGTTTATAATTACTGCTATGCGATTTTTTTTCAATTATCCTGGTCGTTGCTTAGTTTTGACATCACAATAATCAATTTTGAATTATTGGAATCTGTCTCCATAAGCCAGTTGCAATGGATTAGTTTAGTTATAAATTTTTGCAACTAATTGAACAGTTTCAGCTGAATTTTTTTGTTCGTTTTATTTCAGTTTTAATGAGAAGCAAGTGGGTACATAAAAACAAGTTCGGTGTAATTTAAGTTTAAATGGTTACATTTTCAAGTTAAATAAGTGACTACTCCAGCATATTACATCAAGAGCAATATATTACAGAAAAGCGGCATTAAATTCAATCTCGCAAATATACAAGAATTAATTGTTTCCAGATGTTAGTTAAACAAATTATTTGTTGATCCGTTACTCAGAAAGAAAAACGTTTGTCCCTTTATCACAGCCGTTTTTCTGAGAAACAGCTTGATATAGAAATTGAAAATTTAAAATTTAACATAGTTACAAGGTGTATTAAACAGTATATACCTCAAAAGTTAATACTCAAAAATACTTTGTGAAAATTTTGGAAGAGGTTTAGGGAGTGCGGGGGGAACACTCGAAAAAAAATTATTAAAATGCTAGTGTGGGTTATTTATTGAAAGGGCTAATTATGATAGTCACAAAAAGCTTATATGTACCATGCAATGTTACAGCGGTAAAGAGAATACCACACCTAATTTAATGTGAAAATAGTCGCCTTGCGTGCTGGTAGCTAACGTGGCGGAGCCATAGAAATGTTTGCTGTCTCACTGTGACACGCGATATCGTGTGTGCTATCTCCGTAGCTAGGTGTGGCCTATATCTAAGCTGTAACTTTGCAGATATGTATTACATTCATATACTGACACGTGTCTAGGGAATAAATATCCAACCCAAGCCCATATAACAGTCAAATGCGGTATGCGTTGCTAACTGACGTCATTAATTAATAATCTAAAACTATCAACCATGAAGGAATCTGGACTTGAAAAATTTGAGTTCCTAACAGGAAATAGGATGAAGTGATTGATTTTATAATTGCAATATAGAAGAATGTTCGAAAAGGAAAAAAAAATCGATGATCAAAATTCGAGATCCTAACAGGAAATCTGAGGTTGATTAACTTTAATATTACAGTACTAGCGTGACCCGTGCGAAGTCTTCGCATTATTTATTCCATTATGAAGCTCAGATGACAGATCAAACAAATATTTTACTAAAATTGACATATGGAGGCGCAAGTATCAAAAGCATTGAGCTAAAGCGCCACTTTATTTATACGTGAGTGGATTTGAAATTAAACAAAAATTTTACCGACCGTCAATCATATTGACGTTGAGCCGTTAGATGGCAGCATTGCTGTTTTGTGTATATAATTTTAATAATTAATTAATTTGCAAAAACAATAGCAATAATAATTTTTTTAGTTGTGGATGCCGGTAGAGCAAGCATTTATCTATAAAATGATATATAATTTATGTGGATTAGTTGTGAGGTTTTTTCTAAAAAGGGAGAGTAACATCTTAACCTTAGCGTATTAATATATATGATGATGATATGATGATGATAGAAGAATGTTCGAAAAAAATATATCGACCAAAATTCGAGTTCCTAATAAGAAATCCGATAAATTTGATAACATTACAGTAGAGAAGAATGTTTGAAAAGGAAAAAAAATATTGAGGATAAAAATTCGAGATCCAAAGAAAAAATCCGATGAAGTTAATTAACTTTAACATTACAGTATCGAAGAATGTTCGGAAAGAAAAAAAATATTCAAGAAAATTCGAGTTCCTCATAGGAAATCCGATAAAGTTGTTAACATTATAGCACAGAAGAATTTTCGAAATGAAAAACAAAATTATTCATGATCGTAATACGATTTTCTAACAGGAAATCCGATAAAGTTTTCTTTTCGAACATTCTTCTCTACTGCAATCCGACATTGCAGTAGAGAAGAATGCACGAAAAGAAATAAAATGATTGATGATCAAAATTCAAATACATAACGGGAAATCCGATAAAATTTGTTAACTTTAACATTGCAGTACAGAAGCATATTTCAAGAGAAAAAAAAAATATTGACGATCATTTAAAATATTTCTGGCGTAGATTGGGTGCAGCAATTGCTTCTCGTTACTTACCAGATTGGCATTTTTAAATATATTTAGAAAACATTTTGAAATTGCGACTTTATTTTTTTATTTCCTAACGCTATTTTATATAATTTGAAATCATTTAATTTTTCGCCTA